>OZ038501.1:29115364-29177864 GCA_964036315.1 Acanthosepion esculentum | reverse complement strand
AACAAAACCCAATTCCTGATTGCTCTCGTAGTTATGGCTGCTTAACGAACATGATATCCAACTAGCAGGGCTATCCGGCATTGCCCGTATATCATATCTAAATAATCGCATTTAAATTTAAACCACAAATCATTTAAGTTATTACAATATTCATTAAAATTTAATATTTTGTCACTATTTAAATAAATCTATGAAGAAAAGAATCATTCATTCCCTTTTAAATATTTTCTGTGAATATATGCCTGGCTTAAACTTCAATACAATATTTAATCTTGAAAACATATATATCCTGATTTTAGCATGTCCCAAGGAAAGTTTTGATGAATATTTTTTCTATAATTTTATAAAAAATATATAATAAAAATATAAGATTTTCATAAGCAATTTAATTCTGTCCTTTTTTTTTTATATCAGCGAAGATATTTGTAAATTAAAATCTTCAGCCATTACATCCGAACTTAAAACAAGTGGTGGTCCCATCTAGCTGCCGACAAGGCTCGACGTTGCTTAACATCAGTGATCGTACGCGAACCTGTGCTTCAACGTGATATAATCGTAAGCCCACTATACCAACCTTACATGCCAACTTACAGCACCTGTCATTATCAAGCGGTAACCCATCTATGTACTAAGCAGGCTCGACGTTGCTTAACTGCGATGTTCGTATGAGAACCGGTGTTTCAACGTGATGCAGCCGTACCGTTCCCAAAAGTATTTGGGCGGAAGTGTATGCATGAACCCGACTAGAATTCGAACTCGGTTCTCTGTTTTTTGTTTTTTGTTTTTTCCTTCAAAACTGCTATTCATTATACCAAATGTACATACGTTTTTGTCCACGATTCTCATCAAGGAAAAAAGTGACATCGGTGTGTCCCGAATTTTCTTCTGACCATTATTCGGTTGGTTGTCTTTGTTTAACAGCATATCAACAACTCTATGGGTCATTTAATGCCGAAATCTAAATATCTTTACCCAATTTTATTTTACTTTTGGAGATAATAATGGTGGATTCATAGTTTTCCCAAGGATATTTGATCGTAAGTGAATATAACGAACCAATTGGAATCGGAACTCGGCTCACCGGGCCATTATGCATTAGGCCAACCGCACACCCAAGCTTACAACGCATGGGATTCTTAAACGGTCACCCATCTAGGAACTCACCAGGCTCGGCGTTGCTTAACTTCAGGGAACATGCAGGAACCGGTTTTTCAACGTAATGTGGCCGTTAGCCACCATTACTCGGAAGCAGTCTAATGAGCCGTCGTTCACCCGGTCTTATCACTTAGGATCACATCTATCCCGGTTTTTAAAATCAGAATGAACCTTCTCTTAGACCGGCTACCAACCAAGGCTAACGAACTCTGTCTAGCCTTTCTTATAGAATAGATAATCTGTCGAGCCACACACCTACTTGTTCCGAACATTTGGGACCTGAATATGATCCCTTTTACAAATTATTTTTATGGGTTAAAGCCATTGTCGCTAGCATTTTGGCTATGCCCCACCTAAGCATCTCTAATATCTTGATGCCCCCTCCCCGCGACATATAGTTCATATTATTCAAAAAGTGAACTCCTGTTCAAATGGAGCAAGCCTAAAAGTCCATAAACTTCAGTCAGTTATGTGTCATGCGTGATACACGCTTAGGCGATCATCTATCTTTCGATATATGACTGACGAGGCAGATTTTTTCCCCGCATTAGCTTGTCATTTCTTTCTGCGGTAGACCAGTTGCCATCTAAGGCTATAGAACCCGGTATGTCCTGCTATTTACCCATAACTGGTGGGAAAAGAGGTGCATTCATACCTTTCACAAGGGTAAGTGAATGTAATGGATTCGACTGGCATTCAAACTCGGCTCTCCGATTCCTCTATCCGAGCCGCTATCCATTACTCTACCGTAATTTTTCTTAAGAACTTGAGACTGCATATATGTAATAGTATTAATTTTAGAATTTTACAATATTTATAAAAATATTATGTTACTTATACGGATATGCAATGTGGTTGGCCCTGAGCTGGCATCTTGTCCACAGTCGCTCTCTCACAGACGTGCCGTCACCTCCCTCTGTCTTTCCTACAAATACTTTCACGGTAACTGCTCCGACGAGCTACATTTGCTAGTTCCCAAACTGCATGGATTTAAACGTGCTACTAGGTTGGCATCTCGGTCCCACCCTTTCATTGTCGAAACGGTTAAATGTAGTCGTCTCTTCTACTCCAATAGCTTCATGTCTCGCACTTCCCGTCTGTGGAACTCCCTTCCTCTTACTTGCTTCCCTGATAGTTATAATCTCCAACTATTCAAATGCAATGTCAATCGACATCTCCAGATATCTTTATCTATTCCCGTCCTTTTCATCCTTTCCTCTATCACGCCTCTTTACTCTTGCTCCCACTTTCTGTAACCCCCTTACATGCTAGTGGCACTCCCGCCTTTCTTGGGGCAAAATGCTTAATATATATATATATATATATATATATATATATATATATATATATATATATAATTACATATGTACACACATACACACAAATATTTTTATATATGCATATTGTTTATACACCGTATTAACACACACACACACAGCCATATTCACACAGACTCACTAGAAAAAATTCACTGTTGATAACTCCATCTTGAATTGTCCTCCTTAAAAATCAAATTGCCACCTCGTGTGGAGCGTGCATGCGACTTGGAGAACCTCGGTGTCGAAAAAACTCGAGAAGACTAGTGTTTTGAATTACGTTATGAATAAGTGCATCTGTAGGTTTCTCTTCTTGCTCTGACTAATTCTTTGTGGTCAAGCTGAGACCTTTACACGTCATGGTTCATTTTCGTTGTCATCACAAAATGTGAACGTTTTCAGTCCTCTCGATATTTGCATGTGATTTACATTCCGGAAAATTTCAGAAAAAAAAAAACAAAAAACGAAGCGATTGACGACGACCGAAGTTGATGAGGAGCAGATACTGGAGTGACGCGCTGTTATTGGATGGGTGATTTGAGAACAGAATGCGCTATAGGCCAGGCATAATCCAAATGCGAATTATCGACCACGCGGACTGACCTTCGTAGGCAAAAGTCAACAGTTGCGGTGCTGTGTACCGTCGGCAAAGGAAATTTCCTTCGAGGTGGACCACAATTACGACAGCCTGCGGTGAACAATGTTTGTTGGAAATTAAAATTCGGAAAAAAACAAATTTAAAAAAACAAGCATATGTTTCTGACTCTCAAGCGGAGAGTATGTGTGTATGCATGTGTGAGGAAGTGTAAATTTCTCTGACGGCGATATGAAAGCGTCATGATCACCCCCCACCTACACTTTGTTGAAAGAACACCGCTACATATAATAAACCCTAGAGTCTCGACACCGAAATAGAATTACAATTGCATGTGTATGTATGCTCGAACGCATGGATGTGTATCTGTGCCTAACCTTGGATTGTTTATATGGGCGTGTTTGTGCGAGCTATAATGTGTATACCTGTACGCACGTGTGTCTATGTGTGTACGTGTCATCCCCAAAAAGCGCAGAAGAAAATTCCAATCCCACACCAAATATAATCAAACACAAACAAGCATAAATAAATCCAATTGTAAAAAATACACCAGTTTGTCTGATGATTGCAAAAGCGGGAAAACTCAGGGTCACAAACTCTGGATATATTAATTAGCTCTATCACTGATTTTGAGCACTTTCCACTTAGTACTGAGCATAATATATATATATATATATATATATATATATATATATATATATATATATATATATATGAAGAAATATAGTCTGACAGTGTGCTATATTTATGGGATAAAGTGCTCAATATCAGAGATAGAGCGTGTGTAAATATAAAAGTGAACATAGACTTCAACACTTAGAGGCGACAGTCTGTTTCATGCTAGATGCAACCGTCAGGCCACGAGTGCTGTTATTTTTCTCGGCTATTTGTATATACGGGTCAGTGGTGCATATATATATATATATATATATATATATATATATATATTAAGGAGGCACGTTGGTTAGTGGCTTGAGTTGAGGAATCAGAGAACCGAGTTCGAATTCCAGTCAAGTCTATTAAATTCACTTAAGTGCTAATACCCTTGGGAAAGGTATGACTCTTCTTCTCCTTCCAGCTATGGATAAATAGCAGGACAGACTTGAATCTATAGCCTTGGCTGGCAACTGGTCTAGGAGAAGGACAACTCTGAATTCAAAATATGCGGAGGGTCGTTTGGGGAACTTCTGGCACTTAGTGCACCAGGTCTCAGTATTTGGCCCTTCAAAAGGTGTTGATTGTTCTGCCCTTCTGTATTCGGCCTTTTAAAAAGTATTGAAGGTTCACCACTATTATCATATCTCACGTGTTGGTGTCGGTTCCTAGGAAGTGATCTGCTTGACCCTCATACGTCGAATTCGAAGGGAGTGTCGAGTATATATATATATATATATATATATATATATATATATATATATATACATATATACTATATATATATGTGTGTGTGTGTGTGTGTGTGTGTGTGTGTGGATGACAATATATATGCTCCTGAAAAATGTATTTCGGTTGAGCTCTCAGGGGAGGAAGTGTGGGTTTGTAAACAGTGGCTATTACGGTTAATAATGCAAGACTCTTCGATAAATCGAAACGAGTTCTCTTAGTCACTGTGTGTTTTTCTAAAATATAAATACGCTTAAATACACCTTCATCTAGACACACTGATGAGCTGTGATACAGCGAAACAGTCTGTGGATGACAATATATATATATATATATATGCCTGGGACAATATCAGACACATATTATTATCTGTAATACACATCTGACGCAGACGGCACTATGTTCCGCGATAGGCCAACACCTTTAAGATAATCCAGATAGGGCATGCGAATACAGGGATTCGTGGTTTTCCAATTTGAGCAATGCACGGTCTGTATAATATCTCCACACTCTAGAGGCAGTATATTTTAAATTGCTCTGACCATCTTTGCGCCGACAGAAAGACATTTATTCGTTCTCTTTCTTTACTGTGAGGCTTTTCAGTCTATATTTTCCTTTTTATACTCGCTGGAACTATTTATTCCTACTCTTTTATATTTTTCCTTCCCTTATTAATTTTAAATTGTATTTTAGTCTTAGTTTCTCGTTTCCGCCACCAGCTCGTCTATCACTCCACGATTCTCGTTAACATTTTACTAGTTGCCAACGCTTCTGATGAGGTGTTGGCCAACAAAAGGTTACTTTTTAGGGGAAATAAACGGTTTTGTCTCTTTTAAACTATCTACATATTCTGTGGTATCTTTATTTAAATATATATAGAGACAGATACATAGATGACATATTCGTTTTAGCTGAATATATTGATCCAATTACATAACTTAAAATCAAATTTGAAGTCACTCCATCTTCATATTTACAGTAGAATCTATAGTTCTTTTTCGACCAACGTGTCTGGTTCAGTCATGTGAAATGCCCAAGTCGGTGGTAAGAGGTGGGTTGGAGGTATTAAAGGGAAGTGGTTTTATAAAATTAACCCGGATATTGAACTTATGACAATAAATTGGGATTATATGAAGAATGAAATGTTGAACTGAGAATAAAAGAGGCCCAAAAGAGAGTTATATATATATATATATATATATATATATATATATATATATATATATATATATATATATATATATATATATATATATATAAAACAACTTAGGTTCAAACTTAGAGACATCGAAATGGATAAATTATGTATCAATTTTTCGACTGCTGTCAAAGTTAAATTTTAAAATTCTAATTCCCACACGAACACCGGGGTTGAATAAGACAAACGCACTTCTCGTTGGTTGAAATAGATCTATCCCCCCATATGAGGTAATTTGGGATTTTGGTGTGTAATTTATATGCTCTGTTATAATAAAAAAAAACATTGAGAACTTTTTGTGGATCAGTCTTAATATTTGATATTACTAGGATCAACTTGAATTAGATACTGTTGTGACCAAGTAAATGGTTAAAGAAATAACAAGTGTTACAGATATATCATATATTAAACAGTAAGTACAATAGAAGAGCCAGTGCGTGTCGGGTAACCCAGCGTTCAGTCTATTCGACTGTTGATATGTACCAGCGTCCCCACGAGGTCAGATGTGGCACAAGGCCGAGTTTAATGTTGGGCAGTCCGAGCCCGTAAGCGGCCAAAAATTTCTCATAGACCCCGTATAAAACGGGGTCGAGTAACTGTTTCCCGAGAGGTTTTCTGAACTACTTCATAAATCACCAAATTGGACTATTTCTTTCTAAGGTTACTAATAGTAACACTAAATATACAGTTAAAAAAAAACATAACATTAATATTTTCTATAAAAATCAAACGGACATTAACTATAAGTAGGATTAATTTTCCATTAAAAACATTATAAAAAATATACAACTCCAGTCGACCAGAACAAGATAATCAAATTAATTATCTACTATAAAATATTTAAAACAGTTAACCTTATACAGTATTTACATTATTCGGACTATTGTCCTCATCTTTGTCGCCATATTTGTCACAACGTTTCGTACATAATACCTCATCTCAGAAATATAGACAGAGTTAACCTTATAGTCAACAACAACTCACCTGCAAGATCCAAATTACAGAGAACCAATATGATTCATGAATGAATGATCAAAGTTCATGAATAATTATATTGGATCTACCACAACATGCATATCAAGAGGACTCACGTTACACCTCTCTGACAATAGCTCAATTAGAGTACTGGTAAATAACGGTTGCTGAGACATTAGGTTTCTAAGTGCCAGAAATTCATACACAGATGCCCTCAAGGACACATGGTAAAGACGTTGGTTAGATCAAGTGACTAAACAAAGAGTTGTGACTTTAATACCGTGCTACAGCAAAAAAAATTTTAAAAATGGGAGAGTTGAGTTAAAGGGTAATAACTGAGACATCCAGAAGAGGTATGACACGTGGAACTAGAACAATCTGCCCCGGTGGACCAAGTAAAGGGTTCGGTTCGAAATTCCAATCACCTGAAGAAGGCCGGTGGATACAATGGTCGAAACGTTGTGAATATGGCAAGATGAGTATAACAGTACGAATAATGTAAATAATCATAATACCGCATCTCAGTGATATAGACAGATATCTCAGCCGATTTATATCTGTTGCAGTTAATTCATATCTAATTTAGTTTGTTGCTATCAAGTTTTCTCTACGGTTTTTTTTTGCATACTTTTTAGTCTATTATTTCTCATTACAAATTTCTTTCACTTTATTTTCCGGTATCAATTCACGATAATTACATTTTATTTATTAATTTTACGGGAAAATTTAGCATCGTTATAAATGAGTACGTCTCGAAATTTTAATTAATATTTAATTCGCAAATAAACTTTAACACAGAACATATATATATATATATATATATATATATATATATATTTAATTCGCAAATAAACTTTAACACAGAACATATATATATATATATATATATATATTTGTCATCCACAGACAGACTGTTTCGCTGTTTCACAGCTCATCAGTGTGGCTAGACGTCCGGTTGCCTCTAGCTACGATCGAAACCCGACTGATTTTGCGTCAGTCGGAATCTCTACCCGTTAAGCCATCAGCGTACGGTACGGAATGGAGGTGAATTTTAGCGTGTTTATTTTTAGATTCGGATAAACACACAGTGACTGAGAGTGACTCAATTCTGTCGAAGAGTCGTGCCGTATTAGCATAAATAGTCACTGTTTACAAATTCACACCCCAAACCAGAGGGCTCAACCTGTGTGTGTGTGTGTGTGTGTGTGTGTGTGTGTGTGTTGCTGCAGTCAATGAGGAATCTCAACAGCAGATTTCAAGAATGCATTCGTACAGGAGGACGCCATCTACATTTTAAAAATGCACAACCTAATAATCAGTTTGCATTTTAAATCGGAGCTACATTTTTCTGCATAAAACGGAAGGAATTCTCCAACCACAGCCAGATACGAAACAGATCATGGCATAGCCTCACATCTCTCCATCTCAATTTAATTTTTAGAACTGTGAAACCGATAAAGTTACTCAAAATAAATATTCTTAAAGACGCCAGAACTTTTATTTCCTATATATATATATATATATATATATATATGCGTGTGTATGTACGCACGCTCATGTGTATGTGGGAGAGAGAGAGAGAGAGAGAGAGATGCGAAACAATTCCTGCCATAGCCACACGACTCTCTATCTCAAATTAACTTTTGAAAATCATAGAACTGTTAAATCGGTAAAGTTACTCAAAATAAATATTCTTAAAGACTCCAGTTGCATTTCCAACTTCTTTTTCCAATATACTTTTACTCGTATGTATGTATAAATATATATAGAGAGAAAGAGAGATGAATATATATACACACAAACATATATATATATATATATATATACACATATTGTCATGCACAGACAGTTTCGCTGTATCATAGATCTCCTGTGTGGCTAGACGTCCGATTGCTACAAGCCAGGATCGAAACCCGACTGATTTGACACCAGTCAGAGATCCTACCCCAAGGCTCTCGTTGCGCCGCAGAGAAAAAGGAAAATTTTAACGTTTTCTATACAAAATACGGCAGTGGCCCAGAGAGCTCAATTCAGTTGAAGAGCAATATAACAGACAATGAATCAAGTCTGATCATGAAACGTTCTAATGAAATAATGTTTGCTTTTCTGGTGAAAATAAAGATAAAAATTATCCAACATTTGTATTTTTTTTTTTGTTTTGTTAAGTTGGTCCTATGCTTTCGGCTCACATGAGCCATCCTCAGAATGCTGATACAGACATGAAACAAAGATATCCACCGTCAAAGATGATATCTTGTTATTTTGACATAGAAGATTGCTATGCGACGATAACGGTCGCGGAATAGCTGACGCAGATCGTAAGTTCAAGTTTCTATGACGTCATACCACGCGATAGACCAAAGTATTACAACAGAACCAATGTCTAGATGCAATGTATTGTGTTGTGACTAGTTTGAAATGTAATTTTGTTGAGTGTGGATTGTTTTGTTTTAATGTAGATGGCCTCTAATATCTGAATTCTCTTTTTACTGTGTGAGTATTGTTGTCAACTAATATCTGTCTAATATTATTTAGATGGCTATGTTTTTCTAAGAAATCATGTTTTATAGAACTAAGATCAGAAAGGTGACAGGCGTGGTTGTAGTAAAACGAATATATGTAGCGGATTTATTATTAGCATCAGAGATACAATATCTGAACGGGCATTTAAATTGAGACCTGGTGCGCTACGACCCTCCGCAGGCTTTGAATTCAGAGCTGTCCTTCTCCTAGACTAATTGCCATTCAAGGCTATAAAACCCAGTCTCCTCTGCTATTTACCCATAGCTGGAGTGAGAAGACGGGGATTCATACATTTCCCAAGGGTATTAGCACGTGAGTAAATGTAATGGAATCGACTGGAATTCGAAATCAGCTCTCCGATTCCTCAATCCAAGACGCTATCCATTATTCCGCCGTACCTCCTCCTATATATATATATATATATATATATATATATATATATATATGAAGACATATAGTCTTAAAATGGGCTATATTTATGAGATAAAGGGCTCAATATCAGAGATAGAGCGTGTGTAAATATAAAAGTGAACATAGAAGTCAACACTTAGAGGCGTCAATCTGTTTCATGCTAGATGCAATCGTCAGGCTAAAAGTGCTGTTATTTTGCTGTTATTTATATATACGGGTCAGTGGTGCATTGTGGGTAGTATATTTTGGCCGTTATTTTACCGGAAGTCGTTTATTTGTTTATTTATTTATTTGGGTCAAATTATTTTGCTTGTTTTTATTTATTTTTATTTTTATTTTTTATCTTATATATTTATTTATTATTTTTATTTTGATCGGTGTTTTTATTAACGTAAAATTTGTTTATATAGCTTATTTAATAGTTTTAATTTTTGTTTGGGAAGATAATTAAAGCCATTTGTTCAATTTTGGGGTTGATTGTTGTAGTTTGTTCTAACTATTATTTTAGCGGGAACAGTTTTTAATTTATTTATTTGGATTGATTATCTTTATTTGTTTTTTTTCTAAACGGCTAGTTTATCGGTATCGGTTGTTAGTTATTTATATATTTGGATGTATTTAGATCAATTTATTTTACTTCTTGTTATTTATTTGTTTACTGTATATTTTCTCTTTTTGGTTTTCGATTTTTAAGTAACGCAGTATATTATTTTTTATTTTTTATTCATTTTTTATCGTTATATAACAGTTGTAGCTATTTTTCGTCCGATATATATATATATATATATATATATATATATATATATATATATATATATATATATATATATCCGACGCGTTTTGTCATTCAGTTTGTGATTATTTTTTTTATTTTGCAACAAATTTAAATGCTTATAAATATTTAGCAAGTTAGATCCTAGATTACGTCATATAACACCTTTAAAAGCAAAATTTTTAAATTTAAAGATACTCAATAACAAGTTAACTGAAATGCTGCAGTCATTTAGACCTGAGAGTAAGTCAGCTAGTATACTCGAATAAGAAAAAAAAAAGATAATGAAAACTAAAAAAAATGAAAACTAAAAACATCACATTTGCTTTGATAAAGTCCAAGTAGTTTTCCTATTGTCTCACCAGTCGAGGTGCAACTAAATGCACCGAAACGAAGTTGCACCTTTGTAGTGAGTAGATTGTTTTGTCTATATAAAAAAATTATAATAGATAATTATTGCTCTACTATCAGAATTGAGCCCTCTTTTGAATTAATGCTGTGAACGTTAGAATTTATATATTATTTTCGTTCTCATTACATTCAGATATACGTATATATATATATATATATATATATATATATATATATATATATATATGTGTGTGTGTGTGTGTGTTGTGTGTGTGCGTGTCTGTGTCTTTGTGGTTTTGTGTGTGTGTGTGTCTGTGTTTCTGTGTGTGTGTCTGTGCGTCTGTGTGTCTTTGTGTGTGTGTGTGTGTGTCTGTGTGTGTGTGTGTCTGTGTGTGTGTCTGTGTGTCTTTGTGTGTGTGTGTCTGTGTTTCTGTGTGTGTCTGTGTGTGTGCTCAAAACCTATTCACATATTCCCGGATTGAGAGTTAAAGAAAGGAAAAAAGAAATAACAAAAACCAACTGTGTTCGCTGCTTTTTCCTGTTCAAAATCTGCTTCCCCCTCTTTTAACTGGGGTAATGGAAAAGTTAGTGGATTTGGTTAGGGGTACAAAGACAAAACGAAAATGAGAGTTCAGAGAGGCAGTGTTTTTGTTGCTTCCGGTCATAGGCAATTCTTCAACTTTCTAATTTAAAAATTTAATTAAAAATTTTAAAATAAATTCACTATTTTTTAAATTATTTTTGCTAAAAGCAAGGAGAAAGCCTTAGCTGTGAGTCGCCAAGTCGCCATAACATTAACGTCGGACAATAACTTTGAATTGAATTGACTGAACATATTCAATTTTAATATAAAAAAAAATATCCGAATTACCCGCCCCTTGCTGCGTGTCACACTTTTTTGTAAGAAAATTATGATTGATTTTAAATCATTGTTATAATTTGTGAAAAAAATGATGCATTTCAGTATTACTCGATGATCTTGCCAATGTGACCTCCATCTTCTGGATTTCTCACTCTATATTTCCTTGTTCAAATTTAAATTTAATTTAAATAAAAGGGAAAACATTTTCAGAGATTGGTATGTGCAAAAACAGCTTGATCTGACCCCTATGATATATATTTGATGCAATACTTATGATCAGATTTAAACATTGAAATGACAGTTGAATTGTCGCAACAAATATGTATTGTAAACCACTACCCACTGATTGGTAATGTCTTTATGGACTTGACGTCCATATTGTCTTGCTGATGTTCTGGTTTTCTCCTCCTATATTTTGGATAGCAGTCATTCCCTTGTTCATATTTAAATTTAATTTAAATCAAAGAGAAAAAAATTCAGTGGGTGTTTTGTGCCCCCGACCACCTACGGAAACCCCCTTTAATCAAGCCAAGTACCCTAGGAGTCATTCTCTTGTTCAAACTTAAATTTAATTTATATCAAAGGGAAAAATTCAATATGGGATTTGTGAACCTCCACCCCAGGGGACCCCCTTTGATCAAACTGAAATATACTTATCCAAGTATCTTGGGTGGTGTAGTTTCAGATTATATATGGTTATAGGGGTCGATCTCGATAACAAATAGATAGAGGCTACAACAGTGTATATATATATATATATATATATATATATATATATATATATATATATATATATATATATATATATTAAATAAAAATAAAAACAGACCACTTTAAGGTTCCATGTAATAAATTATTTCACCACAGCCCTTTTAACGGACCGCGGATCATCAGATTACTTCCAAGGTTTGAAACGAAAAATGAAAAGAAATTTACACATTTTTGACGGGCAGTACTAAGCATATGTAAATTAACGAAGTGAGGAAGTGAGTGGGGAGAGAGACATGATTGAGTTAGATGTAATTTAAAATTTCTATTCTTTCAAATTTAATATTGTTTGAGGAAGTCCAGACATTGACACATTTAATCGGTTAACTTAACGGAAGTTATATATTGATATAGAAGGGGGAGATGACAGGGTAATAGTGAAAAGTTCTCGAACCGACCAACTTCTTAAAACTTAACCAAACGACCAAAGATCAGAATTTTATTTAGAAACGTTTCTTCATCAGGTCAAGAACTTTACTGCATTCCCTTGTATACAGTAATTCTTCAGGGATCATTTTATAACTTAATAACAATATAAAAATGACCCCCTATTTTATGTCCAAGAGAATTTTTTATTAATATGACAGTGAGTGCTGAAATGTTATCGGTCTGACACAGTTCCGAAAATCTGACAAAATAACCAACCATGAGAGTTTTTAATGATTTTTTTTTTAATATGTCGTGGTCAGACCAAGAACGTTTGGGTTACTGCATCGTATATGTAACTCAAACTGTCTACGCCACTCTCTTGCTCTATCTCTCCCTTTCTGTTTTTTCTCTTTCTCCTTCTCTCTTTCTTTCTTTCTTTCTTTCTTTCTTTCTCTCTCTCTCTCTCTCTCTCAGTCTCTATCCCTTTCGTCGGTCTTTTCATACAAATTTATTGCTTTCGAAATTTATCGATTTGTGTTAGTCTATTCACACCTCTTTCTTCCTCTCTCTCTCTCTCTCCCAGGGTGCCCATATGAAGCTGACTTCATATCCAACAACGTGAGACTGTTTTTTAATTAAATTTTATATACACCGATAACTCAAAACTTTGTGACTAGCGACATCTGACAAGAATGCCAACTACCGGTTGTTAACAACTGCGTCTGGCAGACTCAAGCGTATATAAGTAGATAAACCGGTCTCGAGTACTATTTTTTAATCATCTATCTCACCCCAAGCAAGGCGATTATGCCACTAAGGCACAAAAGGTTACTGAACGTTGAAGGGAATGATAACAATCTAGTGAGGTTAAACGACATAAAAGAACAGAAATCAGGAAGGCAGGATATTGCGATTGACGTTAAATTTAATTTTTTTTTAAAGATTGTAGGTGGCGGGGAAGCTAGAAACCGGCAAAGAGTCCCGGGGGTGAGATCTGCTAGAAAAGACACACTTAGAATAGAACTTACGGTTGCATCTAGCCACTTCAACAGTAAAACAAAGTATCCAGTCTAGTCTTTTCTTTCTTTCTATGTGGCGCGTCCTTTCAGAACGTAGAGGATCATGGCTCTCCACCTCCCTCTATCCGTTGCAGCTCTCAACAAGTCCCCCCCTCTGTCACCTCCCGCAAACCACGTTCTGTCATCCACCTGCTTAAGGCCGCTAGGTATGTCATGCGTTATTTTACATTGTCTCTCTTTCCCTCTATTCGACCCGTGAGTATCAGATTCTCCAGGCCCTCCTTCCTCATTATGGGTCCCAGGAAACTTCAGCTGCCTCTTCCTCGTGTTAAGTATAAGCCTCCTCCTTGTTCGCATACTCTCATCGTTCCTCACACGCTCGGTCCATGATATCCTTAGCATCCTTCTGTAGAACCACATCTCCGTCGCCTCGAGTCTCTTCTTCATCTTTGAGGAAATCGTCCAACATTCGCTGCCGTAAAGAAGGACAGATGCCACGTAACGGCTCAGTATTCTTTTCTTTGTTCGCAAAGAAATGCTCTCGTCTCGCAATACTCTGCCCAGCTTTTGGAATACGTTCTTGGCCATCCAAATTACTTCTACGGATCTCAGTGTCGCATTTGCCGTCCTCTGCCAAAACGCTTCCCAGATATTTAAACTTCCGCGTCTGCTTGATTCTAGTGTTCCCGACCTGCAAATCGCATTTCGGGCTCATCCTTTTACCGATGACCATGCTTCTGTTTTCTTGTAGTTTATGCTTAGTCCCTTCTTCATACTCTCCGTCGCTACCTTCTGTAAGTTGTAATTTCTTTTCCGTAGGCTTAAACTCATGTTCTCGAGGTATCAAGGAGAGATCATTAGAACAACTGACATGAAACTCTTTACAGGAAAGAGGGAAGTCATATCACGGCACTGGAATAATGACTCAAGTCAAGACGTAAGATCAGGATCGATAAGATCACAGAAGCTACTTTGGATTTTGTCGAGAATCTCGATATACATAGTCGGTGCCCCAGATTAAATATGGTATCAATATTCAATGTCTTGACTGCTCCATTTATGAAAGATTTGAGTGACTTTACTTTAATTAAGGCCGAATTGTTAAGACCGGAAAAAATAAGCCAGAGAATTGACGATATGGCACAGATTGTTCGGTGCTCACCTTTCATTTGTGGTGAATAGCAGGAATCCGAAGAGGGCAAAATCACTAACCGCTGACGGGGTATATTTTAGTGGCTAAGACTTACATCGATAAGTCTTAGCCACTCAATATACCCCGTGAACGGAGGCTTTCCCCGTCAAGAATGAACGATCTCTTCCTTTGCGGGCTGTGTCCTCTCAACGAACCCGGTTCATAATGTCATTTGCCCGATAACAGGCTTCATCGAAAGCGTTAAATCGAATCTTCATTATTCTCGAATGGGTCACTTCACTAAAAAATCGTATTGTAGAAAATTACGCCAGATAACTTTTATATCTGAATAGTGCCTTTAAAAAATAAATTATGTATCATTTGAAAATAAAATTTAAATAGATAAAAAACATAAATATATATATTAGAATAAAAAGAGTAATAGGCAGTAGTGCAGAAGATTTTTTTAATGTTTATTTACTCATGTAGTTTTTATTGAACAAATATTGAAATGATTTACACAACTGACACCATTCGGACTGTTGTCCTCATCTTCATTGCCATGTTCACGACGTTTCGACCGTTGTACGCTCCGGTCTTCTTCAGGTGATATACGTTGGTATTTCGAACCGGACCCTTTGTTTTGTCGAATAAATCAATAGTGCATCTCAGAAATATAGTTTTATTCAAAAAGAATGAACCGATTTCATGACGCATTGCTTCAGTTCTCAAGCATCGTCACGGAATGAGACAGTGAACAACTGAAAGAGAAGTTTACTAAGTTTTGAATGGTTGACACAGGGGCGCTGTAGACGCGTCGTATCTCCGGCAACGTTCAGTTGTTTGTTTACCCCCAGAATGGAGAGTCCTCAGCAAAATGGGTTCTGCGTTCTCGAGTTCGCGAAAACAAATACGCTTGTCACGATGCAGCGTGCATTTCGAGGGCAATTCGACATTAATCCGCCCTTTCCTAAGAACATTCGACGGTGGTTTATACAGTTTCAAGAGAGTGAGTGTCTGTGTAAAGGGAAAAGTCCAGGAAGACCACGAGTTTCGGAGGAACAAGTGGCGAGAATCCGTGCTGTGTTTGAGCGGAGTCAACGGAAGTCCAAAAAATCGAGCTAGCCGTCAGCTTGCGATCTCTCAATCCACTAACCGACATATGCTAAGACGTCTACATTTGAAACCTTACATACTACGCTTTGTTCAGGCACTTACAAAGACTTTGCTCTTTGTGCTTGGCCAGCAAGATCCCCAGACCTTGGGTGAATTTTTCTTGTGGGTATACGTAAAAGATCGCGTTTATGTTCCACCGCTACCTACTAACCTCGATGACCTTAAACATCGAATAAAAACAACGATCAACTCAATGGTTTATGATATTCTGATACGCGTCTGAGAGGAATTCTCTTATTACATTGATTTTTTTTTAAGCGTATCATCCCAAGCAAGGCTGGAGGCCACTATCACACAATCGGGTTACAGAAGGGATTTGAGGAAGAGCAGATAGGAGTGGTAAAGGGGAGGATGTGGAGAAAGAGAAAGACGGAGGGTCGATCAAGGCAAGGGGGTTACAGAAGATTTGGAGCGAGAGCAGATAGGAATGAAAGATGAAAGGATGTGGAGAAGGGAAGTGGATAGATCAAGGCAACTGGAGATGACGATTGACGCTACACTTAAACCGTTGGAGATTGTATTTGTCAGGGAAACAGTAATAGGGAAGGGAGTTCCATAGGCGAGATGTGCGAGACATGAAGCTATTGGAGTAGAAGAGACGTCTACATCTAACAGTTTCCACGGTGTAGGGGTGGGAACGGTATGCCAGCCTCGTAGGACGTTTAAATTCACGAGGCCTAGGGACAAGCGAAAGCAACTCCTCGGAGCAATTACCGTGAAAGTACTTGTAGAAAAGGCAGAGCGATGCAACATCGCGTCTGTGATGTTACCCGTGCTGCAGGTGGTGGCCACGTTGAACGCTTGTAAGGCAGGAAATAAAAGTTGATTGCGAGTAGAACATTTCTGCCTTGGCTGGAGTTTTCTATTTCTTTTCCTTACTAAAATATTGCGTAATGAAATCGGTTCATTCTTTTTGAATAAACCTGTATATTGAAATGGGTTTTTTTGCTTGGTTTTAAATATCCATAAGCATATACCGGGCACAAACCACCTGCATACGAAAGGGTGGTAGCGCTTGTTAGGGACCCAGCTATGGGCAAATAGTGAACCTCCTAACGAAAAAAAAAAAATGAAATTATAAAAATACATTTTTTATATAATAAAATAATACCAACAATACACATTTATAGTAAAACGCCGAGCAGTATATTTTTATCTGTAGCTGAAGACATACAATGGTCTGTCTATATTTCTGAGATGAGGTATTATGTACAGTATTTACATTATTCGGACTATTGCCCTCATCTTTGTCGCCCTATTTGTCACAACGTTTCGGCCGTTGTACGCTCCGGCCTTCTTCAGGTGGTTGGAATTTCGAACTGAACCCTTTATTTCAAGGACACATGGCACAGTGGATAAAGGCGTTGGTTAGATCCAGTGAAAGACCCAAAGAGTGTGAGTTCAATACCCGGTTAAGGCAGTGGAGAACTTTCAGAGGGTAAAATAGCAGGAGATAACTGATAACTGACATCCATCAAACATGGCTCGTGGAACTAGAACAGTACCCCAGTGATCGAAATAAAGTGTTCAGTTCGAAATTCCAACCACCTGAAGAAGGCCGGAGCGTACAACGGCCGAAACGTTGTGACAAATATGGCGACAAAGATGAGGACAATAGTCCGACTAATGTAAATACTGTACATACAATGGTGTCCAAAATATTTAGATTTCGGCATTAAATAACTCCTAGAGGTGTTGATATGCCGCTAAACAAAATCAACCAACCAAGCAACCAAATAGGGATTCCCAAAAGAATGTTTAGTCATTTGGTCAGATATTCAGAAGTGGTTTGAGGTGACACTTTTTTCAGCACTTTGCCAGTTTAGATCAGTTATGTATAAATCATTCTAACGCTTATGGTCACATCACATTGAAACACCAGTTGGGAATAACATGTAACAAGTTTTGATGTTCAGATGGTGTAATGGATAATGGCTCTGAATTGTTAATTGGAGAGCCAAGTTCCAATTCCAGTTGGGTTCATTATAAGCACATCCGCAAATATCATTGGGAAAGATATGAATACACCTCTTCTCCCACCAGCTATGGGTTAATTAGTAAGACTTTTTTTACCAAAACCATTATCTCCAAAAAATAAATAAAATTGCATACAAAATATTTAGGTTTCAGCATTAAATAACCCATAGAGGTTGATATGCCACTAAACAAAATCAACCAAGCAACAAAAATCATTCTGCTGTGAAGCTAGTCATAGTTCACTGGCTGTCCTATACGTGTGTCCCTGTGCTAAAGCTACATTTGGCAAATATAAACATAACCTTTTTATATAAAAAAAAAATTGCCAACAGTATATTTTATCGCAAAATGACCAACAATACATTTTATCTGTAGTTGATGACATACAATTTCATTCAAAATGTATTTAGTTGAAGCCATAAAATTGTTTTCAAAATATTTAGATTTCGGCATTAAATAACCCCTAGAGGTGTTTATATGCCGCTAAACAAAATCAACCAACCAATCAAGCAACCTACATAGGGATAGAAAAGAAATACAGTGGATACACATAAATAGAAAGGGGTGTAAGACAAGGATGTGTCTTCTTACCGGACTTATTCTACCTTTACTGTAAAGCAACCCTGAGAAAATGAGAAGGCCTACCAGGGTTCATTATCGGCGTCCACAAACTTAAAAGCAAGATATGCAGATGACATAATGTTGGTAGCAAATACAGGGAGGGATGCAAAAAATGAAGTATTTTACAAGGAAGTGTTTTAAACAGAGAAATGGAAAATGCAACACCGAAATCTGAGCGCTCATTGGCATGTCGAAAGATGTTTTCCAAAAGTTAAGCAACCTGTTAAGAAACAGGAAAATGGCATTAGTTAGAAACAAAAAAAAGGAACACTTAATTGTTATGTAATGTCGTTCCTCCTTTATGGAGGTGAATGCAGGACAACCTAATCACGGACGAAGAAGAGATTTGAGGCAACAGAATTCTGCCTCTGCAGAAGGATGCTGAGAATACCATGAACTGAACATATGATTAACAAGGAAGTTTTAAAGATAATGGAAACAAAAAGGACACTTACACTTATAATCAGGAAAGGACAATTGAAATCTCTAGGGCGTATAAAAAGAAAAGAGGGCTTGGAGAAGTTAACACTCGCAGGATATATTGAAGGTAAGAAGGACAAAGAAAAGAAGAAAATAACCCACTTAACGAGCTTATATAAATGGTTGGCAAAACAGGGATTAAGAGAGATCGCAAAAAGACAAACCTTAGTAAGAGCTGCAAATAACAGGATGTTGTGGAGAGCCAAAATCGCCCAGATCTTGAGGGGACAGGACAGATAGAAGAATATAGAAACAATTCAAATAACCTGTGCAATTTTTAAATGTTACATAAATTATCTTTGAAGAGCACTATTCAGATGTAAAAGTTATCTCCCATTAATTTAATACGTTTTGATCTTGAAGGACCGATTTAATGCATTCAGTGAAGCAAGTTTTCTGGCAAAAGTAATTTGCTGTTGTGATGGAATCCCCTCTTGAGGTTGTGGGAGATCATGGCTCTCCACAAATACCTATCTTTTGTAACTTATTGTTGGTTATGTTATTATTGCGCAGTCAATTATTGACATGACAATTATCTGTAAAGATGCTGCAATCATTCTTAATACGTTTCCCCTGAAATAACTCTTAAATCAACGTGTATTTGGTTAATCGTTGATTTCCAACGTCGGAAAGACACAGCATTCTCTTCTGTTAGAGACAAAAGTGTTTCCACACTGCAACAGAGGGGCCGCATTTTCGATTTGCAATCACCTTTCACCTCGATAAACATTTTCCCTCGCTGATCCATTATTCCTGAATCAAACCCAACTCAATTTACTCCCTTGAAATGTGGTCATGAATATCAATTATATAGATAAATAGATAGATAGATAGATAGATAAATAGATACATACATACATACATACATACATACGAGAAGACTTAGATAGATAGATAGATAGATACTTACATGCATGCATACATACGAGAAGACTTAGATAGATAGATAGATAGATAGATAGATACTTACATGCATACATACATACGAGAAGACTTAGATAGATAGATAGATAGATACATACATACATACATACATACATACATACATACATACGAGAAGACTTAGATAGATAGATAGAGAGATACTTACATGCATGCATACATACATACGAGAAGACTTAGATAGATAGATAGATAGATAGATACTTACATGCATGCATACATACATACGAGAAGACTTAGATAGATAGATAGATAGATACTTACATGCATGCATACATACATACGAGAAGACTTAGATAGATAGATAGATAGATAGATACTTACATGCATGCATACATACATACGAGAAGACTTAGATAGATAGATAGATAGATAGATAGATAGATAGATAGATACTTACATGCATACATACATACGAGAAGACTTAGATAGATAGATAGATAGATAGATAGATAGATAGATAGATAGATAGATAGATAGATAGATAGATAGATAGATACTAATATTGATGTTTGGCAGTATTCCGTTTATTTCAGAGGGGAAACAAATAATTCTACCCCCAGTCCCTGAAATACCATCGTATAGATAGATAGATAGATAGATAGATAGATAGATAGATAGATTTTCCCTCGCTGATCCATTATTCCTGAATCAAAGAGGTCGCACCTAATTTGGCTGAGTATGAAATAATACATTAGAACATTGCATTTTCCTCCCACATAGTTTGGACAATCCCTACCTTGGGCTGAACAATATCATAAAATCAAAGAAAATAAATGAAATCAAAAAGTTATTTTTTTAAACTGAAAAATCAGACTGTTGTCCTGATCTTTATTGCCATATTCACTACGTATCGGCCGTTGTATGCCTCTGTCTTCTACAGGTGATTGGAACTTCAAACTTAATCCTTTATTTCGTCCACCGTCGTAGATTGTTCTATTTCCACATGCCGTGCCTCTCCCAGCCTCTTACCAGCTATATGTTTTTGAAAAAAATATTACCAGCTATACGTTTTTGAAAAAAATAATATTACCAGCTATATGTTTTTGAAAAAAAATATTACCAGCTATACGTTTTTGAAAAAATAATATTACCAGCTATACGTTTTTGAAAAGAAATTGTATAACCAACTTTACGTTTTTGAAAAAAAAAATATTACCAGCTATACGTTTTTGAAAGAATAATGTTGCCAGCTATACGTTTTTGAAAAAATAATATTACCAGCTATACGTTTTTGAAAAGAAAATAATATTACCAGCTATACGTTTTTGAAAAAAATAATATTACCAGCTATACGTTTTTTGAAAAACAAATATTACCATCTATACGTTTTTGAAAAAAATAATATTACCAGCTATACGTTTTTGAAAAAAAATTGTATAACCAGCTTTACGTTTTTGAAAAAAAAAATTACCAGCTATACGTTTCTGAAAGAATAATGTTGCCATCTATACGTTTTTGAAAGAATAATGTTGCCAGCTATATGTTTTTGAGGAGAAAAATATTAACAGAAATAGATTTTTGACAAAACAAAAATATTACCAGGAAAAAAAAAGTTGTTGGCATTAAATAACCCATTGAGGTTGATATGCCATAAGACAAAACAAACCAAACCAAATCAGAAAGGTGCATTCCAAATAATATCCATATATTATTGAAAATCTTCATTCATTTTTTCTACATTATTACATATACATTTACACGGATTAGGGCACTTCGGCATGATGTAATGGTTAGCAAGCTTGCCTCGCTAGATCAGTTACGACTGAAAAGTGAGTTCGATCCTCACTAGGTGCATAATACGTTCGGCCTTGTGCCACATCTAAGCTACGCTTAGAAAATAAACGTGTAGTTACCTCGAGGCGATGTAATGGTTATCAAGCTTGTCTCGCTAAAACAATTACGACTGAATAGCGAGTTCGATCCTCACTAGGTGCCCCATACTTTCGGCTTTGTGCCGCATTTAAGTAACGCTTAGAAAATAACTATACATTTACATGGATTATTTTTATAGAGGAGTTTTATAAAATTGAATAGCAACAGAAAATGTTGATGGATTTTTAAACTTGAATACATTTCTTTTTAATCGGCATCACCCCATGCAAGGCCACAAAGTCACTAAGACACAAGGGGGTTACAAAGTGTGGCGAGAATTAAGAACATAAACATTAATAATGAGCAGGAAGAGTAATCCGGAGGACAGCAGATAGCAATTGGCATTACATTTACATTTTTGCATTTTAAAGTTGGCTGGAAAGCATGGAGCCAGAAGGAGGTTCCACAGGCGAGAAGTGCAAGAGAAGAAACTGTTAGCATAGAATTTACGGCTAAATTGATGAGATTTCGATGCCAGTCTAGTATTTCGCTTAAATTCATAAAGTCTAGGTACCATAGCGAGGAGCTCATCTGAGCAATTACCATGAAAGTCATTATAAAAAAAAAAGACACAGTGGGGCAACCAGTGGGGCAACCTTATGGCGGTGGGAAAGTGATTGAAGATGAGCCACCAGGCTAGGCCCGATAATATTACACATTCTTCTTTGGATTTTATCAAGGAGCTCAAGGTAAATAGCAGGAACACCGGACCATATGTGTCAGCAATATTTCTAGCCATGGACGAATGGTAGATTTATAGATATGTATGATCGATTCTGAAGAGAAAAATTCCCTCGGACGACACAATGAACCAACTTTATTTGTAACTGACCTAGAAGTGGATACGTTAGCCCGAGAAGGCGCAACGAGGCACTTCCCTGGAGGTTAGCATCAGCCATGCTGATGGAAGAGCAGAGAGGGGTCTCTCAGATGATTAATGGAGAGAAGTTTAATTTTGGAGGCGTTAAAATTAACAAGCCATCTTTTGCCCCAGTTAACAACGGACTTGAGGTCGTTTTGGACATCGACAGGCATAGTAATTTGTTTTAATTCCTAACTAATTTTTATTTGTACTATTTAAATTACTCGGACTATTTTCCTTATTTTCATTGCCATATTCACGACGTTTCATCCGAGAGTTACCTGCCTTTTAATATTAAACTGTTTACACCAAATCCGATTTTTGTTTTGTCTACCACCATATTTGTACCTATTTTTAACCTCCTCTAAGGCAATAATTTTATTCGTTAGTTCCGCCATTGAAAATTGCGTCAAGAAATTCCCTCTTTGCGATTTCCTTGTTTGTAATTTGGCATTCTGTCGATGCGAAGGCGGGAAGCGTTCTTTTTGTTGTTTTTTTTTTGTGGGGGTTGCAGCTTATCCTGTGGTGCTAAATTGGAAATTACTTAGCAACCACAATGTGTACAGTCACGAATTCATGCCCCGTTAGAGTTTTTCTGTTCGTGGCGGGAAATGAAATGGTGGTAGTTCACGTGGAAATTGCTGTTTGTTGAATCATTCAAAAATGGAGTTTTTTTTTGTTTTTTTTTGTTAAGTCCAAAGCGGAGATCCGATTTTTTTTTCACTTGCAGTGGATCTCTAATTGGCTTTACAAACCAAAATGTCTAAGTCTTATAATCCCAGGATCTCAAATATATTTCTTTATTTTTATGGCATTGACGCGGTATGCATCATAAACTGTTGTCATCAGTGCTCTCGAAAATTCTAGCGCTAATTACTTCCAAATAATAATTTACCTTAGAGCACAATTGAAAAAAAATATGTCGGAATTTAATTTATTTTCTATGTGCCGTGTTTCTTCGGTATGTGCGCACGATCTGGGCTATTTATATTTTCCTGTTCCTTGAAGCTCTTAGTAAAGATTGACTTTTTGTTATGCCTCAGTTCAACATCGCCACGCTTGCAATATCGAACGCAGGTGTTAGGTCACTTTCATACGGTGAGTGGGATCGCCAGGTCAATCTTCTAAACAAAGCTTCCTTCATGTAAAATTTGAGTGCAATATCTATTCCGGCATCACAAAATAAATTACATTAGGAGTACATTGCTTGTCCTGGCCTCTCCAGTTGTATAGCCGAAGTAATTTTCATGAGCGACATCGTATTTGTTCTCAAACCCAGACACATAGGTTTAGCCCCTAAGGACATTCACGCTGACATGGTTTCTATACTAGGGGATGAAGCTACAAGTACACTGATATCTGACTGTTCAATGAAGACTTAAAAAATAACTAGTAGCCCTTTTTACTTGAAAATGAACAAAATTTGGTATCGTGGTGTTTATCAACGGCGCAAAAGTGGGCAGCTGAATTTAGGAGTGGAAGGAAGAGTCTTGAATATAATCACAGCTCTGGACGCCCAGCAACTGACACGAAGGAGCGAAACATTGATTGTGTTTACTATATGGTGTAGCATATCCCGTGAGAGAGTTGGGCATATTCTGTACAATGAACTTGGTTTCTTCTTGGTGGCTACCACGTCTTCTTACACCTGATCCAAAGTGCACCAGGCTGATCCCATCACAGGAAAATCTGACAGTATTTGAGGCAGATCCAGCGTGTTTCCTTGAAAATTTCCTAACCTCTGGCCCAGAGGCAGTACAGTGTAAATATCTCTCTTCATTTACTCCAAAGAATGCCAAGGTCATTTCATCTGTTGGCAGGTAATGGCCTCAGGCCTCAGGTTTTTGGGGTATGCAAAATTAATTGTTTATAGACCATCTTCAAAAGGGCCACACCATCAATGGAGAGCACTATGCCAAGTTGCTCAGGCCGTTACGAAAAGCTACCAACACCCATGACAACTGCACATGTCGTTGGTTTCAACGGCTACTCTGTGTGACTGTGGCCTTTTACTGGTTGATCACCCTCCCTATTCTCCTGATTTGACTATCATCTGTTCCCCAACATGAAAAATCACTTGGCTGAGAACCGCTATCGCAGTGTTGATGATGTCATATCAGCTGTTGATGCCTTTTTTATCACAGGATGAACAGCCTTCTTTGAACTGTCAGATGTAAATCTACATGGAAAGAAACTATAGGAAGATTTGGTTTGATTTGGTTTGTTTTCTTTTACGGCTTATCAACTTCAATGGATTATTTAATACCGACAATTTTTAAGACGGTAATTTTTTTTTCAAAACTCTATTTCTGGTAATATTTTTTCCTTCAAAAAATGTATTTCTGGTAATATGTTCTCTTCAAAAATCTATTACTGCTAATATTTTTATTTAAAAAAATGTATAGCTGGTAATATCTTTTCAAAAAATGTATAGCTGGTAATATCTTTTTCCTTCAAACATTTATTGCTGGTAATAATTTTTTACAAAGTATTTCTGGTATTAAAACCTATTTTTACGCTTTCATAAAGTTTTGATTCCAGTTTGGCGGTTAACTATTTGCCCATATCTGGGACCCTAACAGGTGCTACCACCCCGGGTCAGGGTGGAACTGGGAACACCAGCAATTAAGAGGTGGTTCCACGCCTCTCAAAACCTCCTTATCAGAGGCCTTGCTGTTGGACGTAGTTTATCGTCTTAGCCAGGACGCCAATACGAACAGTTGAAATTAACGCATGCCAGATTTCACAGCTCTAGCATCACTCCTTCATTGTCAGCCTGACAACCTTTCAGCACATTCTCGTATCTTGCAGTGTCCAGAAACCATCACTATTCAATAGCTATGGAAGAAATGCAGAAATGGATGCAACTGAACCAAAGAAAACGTATTTGATATGAAGAAATATTTACACATGAGACTGATTCTTAATATGACTGACAAAATATTGATGTTATCTACCTATATATAAAATTCTGTGACTTCCGTTAGCCAGTCCGTCCGTTGCACCCTTTAATAGAGCTATACATACACTGATCGAAACCAAATTTTGGGGAGAAATGATAACAGGTAAGTGGTTACAAATGCAATTGGTTTTTACTAGGGTGCGTAGGCACGGTGGAGTAATGGATGACGGCCCGGATTGAGGAATCGGAGAGCCGAGTTCGAATTCCAGTCAAATCCATTGTATTCACTTACGTGCTAATACCCTTGGGGAACGTATGAATCGTCTTCTTCTCCCCCCAGCTATGGGTAAATAGCAAGACAGTTCTAATGATTTGGATGTCAACTGGTCTAAATGGCAACCTACTGCGAGAAAAAAAATCTGCCTCGTCATTTATTTAGCGAAAGATATATGATCCCCCCCAAGCGTGTATCACACATGGCACATAACTGACTGGTTGATATTCCGGGCTAATCTATTGCATTCACTTATGTTCTGATACCCTTGAGAATGGTTTTAATCCTCCTCTTCTCACCCCCCCACTAGCTATGGGTCACTAGCAGGACAAACCGGGTTCTATAGCTTTGGATGGCAACTGATCTACTGCAGAAAGTAATGGCAACCTACTGCGGGAAAAAAATCTGCCTCGTCATGTATCGAAAGATACATGATCGCCTAAGCGGGTATCACGCGTGGCACATAACTGACTGAAATTCACTTACGTTCTAATACCCTTGGGAAAGGTATGAATCCTCCTCTTCTCCCCCCCCCCAGCTATGGGTAAATAGCAGGACAGACCGGGTCCTATAGCCTTAGTTGGCAACTGGTTTACCGCAGAAAGAAAATGGCAACTTACTGCTGGAAAAAAATCGAAAGATACATGATCGCCTAAGCCTTTATCACGCGCGGCAGATAACTGACTGAAATTCACTTACGTTTTAATACCCTTGGGAAAGGTATGAATCCTCTTCTTCTCCCGCAGCTGTGGGTAAATAGAAGGACAGACCGGGTTCTATAGCCATGGATGGCAACTGGTCTTCTGCAGAAAGAAATGGCAACCTACTGCTGGAAAAAATCGAAAGATACATGATCGCCTAAGCGTTTATCACGCGTGGCAGATAAGTGACTGAAATTCACTTACGTTCTAATACCCTTGGGAAAGGTATGAATCCTCTTCTTCTCCCCCCAGCTATGGGTAAATAGCAGGACAGACCGGGTTCTCTAGCCATGGATGGCAACTGGCCTTCCGCAGAAAGAAATGGCAACCTACTGCTGGAAAAAAATCGAAAGATACATGATCGCCTAAGCGTTTATCACCCGTGGCAGATAACTGACTGAAATTCACTTACGTTGTAATACCCTTGGAAAGGTATGAATCCTCCTTTTCTCCCCCCAGCTATGGGTAAATAGCAGGACAGACCGGGTTCTATAGCCATGGATGGCAACTGGTCTTCCGCAGAAAGAAATGGCAACCTACTGCTGGAAAAAAATCGAAAGATACATGATCGCCTAAGCGTTTATCACGCGTGGCAGATAACTGACTGAAATTCACTTACGTGCTAATACCCTTGGGAAAGGTATGAATCCTCTTCTTCTCCCCCTCCCAGCTATGGGTAAATAGCAGGACAGACCGGGTTCTATAGCCATGGATGGCAACTGGTCTACCACAGAAAGAAATGGCAACCTACTGTGGGAAAAAATCTGCCTCGTCAGCCATGTATCTGTCGATACATGATCGCCTAAGCGTGTATCATGCATGGCGCATAACTAACTGAGGGTGCGTAGATTAGTACAATAATTTTTCATTCAATTCTTTTAAAACATTAAAAATTTTATTATTTAACATACAAATTACTCCCACTATTTTAAAAACAATTTAATGATTGCAATAACAAATATTTATTTAATAAAAATGCAATTTTATTTTGTATATTCTTTCTTTAATTTTTTATATACAAGAATCCAGTTTCCAGTTCGCTCTGTGTTTGCGAGAACTATAAACAAATCTCAAGGCCAAATGCTTCAAAAAGTTTGAATTTGGCACCAAAAATAAATATTTACGCATGGCTTGTTGTATGTTGCATGCTCAAGAGTAAGAACTCCTAAAAAATTATTATTCGCTGTTAAAAAGGAAGAAAGAAATTTTCTTAAAAAATATTGCTTTATAAGTCCTATAAAATTAAATTAAATTAAAGAAATTATTAAACTGTAAAGTGGGATTTTTGTTAAAGTATTTTTGTAAACAAATCAGCTTTTATAGAATTGGTTTGCGAAATTGAACGAAACGTCGAGTTTGTAAATCCCGACAAATAATGTTAGCGACAACTTCAATAATATTAAATACTGTGGTGATTTCAACACGCGTCAGTGTGTTGTAGAAAAAAGTCTAGTTATTCAAAAGTATGCTCCTATCGTATTCAATATGTTGAAAATATACAAGAAACATGAAAAAAAAAAAATCAACAGTATCTTTTTCGTTATCTAGTACAATTTTAATTTACCACGTTCCTCGCAAAATCTTTGTAATTAGAAAATGAATCTACATGAAGTCATTAGTCGGATTTTACGTGCTGGAAAAAAATCGAAAGATACATGATCGCCTAAGCGTTTATCACCCGTGGCAGATAACTGACGTTCTTTTTTTAACACAAGAGTTTACGCGTTCTTTTTTTTTTTAATCTTGCCCGAGCGGCAAGATACATTGTGCATTTGATTGCGAACAACTTGTTAGTTTTATGAGCCTGTCAGTCGACGAAAAATAATTAACAGATGAAAACGTGAAATAAACAGCCTCAGCGAAATAAATCCGATTTTGCATATAGGCGGAATATAGATCGAGACAAATGATAACAAGTACATAATGAATTTTGACACATTTTCTATGCATATACACTCATTCACAGAATGGGACAAATTGGCTGATAGAAATTGCGGAAAAAAATTGGCTGCGATAAGCAGAAAATAAAGAAGCCTTAGAGTTGGCATAGAAGCCTAAAAATTGTAAGGAACACAGGTAAACTGAAATTGTTAATTACAAAGCCCAAGAGTCACTCAAGGTAGAGGATTTCAAAATGCGGTCGTTGATAGAATAATTGCAGTTTTTTAACTAATATTTTTTAAATGATAAATCTTACACCAAAAGAATTTTTATTAATCAAAATAAGCGCTATTATATTGTACACATTTTGCGAAAAAGAGAGATTTTGAGTGAGTTGTTTTTTACGGCTTATCAACCTTTTACAGGTTATTTCAAGCCAGCAAATTAAATTGTAAGACTTGGGGGATTTCGGTTTGATGCTTTGGCATACGTCACCAGCTATGTGTTTTAACTGAGGATCACGAGAGGTTTCGGGTCTTTCAGCAACACACCCACTTCTCAACGGTGACCCAGCCAATACTGATCCGATATCGACTTGAGAGCCATCCGTCAGCTACAACTGTTCTCGTCATGTGCGCAAATCTACTGCGACTCCCATAGTGTTGCCGGGGAGTGGGGAGGGGAGGTGTAGATTCATACATTTGCCAAGGAAGTGAATATAAGGAAACCGAGTGAAATTGGAAATCGGCTCTCCCAATTCCAAATTCCGTGCAATTATTCATTGCACCACCCATGCATCCAAACTTACAGCACCTGGTATTCCCGTGGTGACACGCATCTAGGTACTGACCAGATTCGACATTGCTTGCCTTCGGTGATTGTACGGGAACCTGTGTTTCAACGTGATATTGTCGTAAGCTAACATCAAGTTTGAAAACTATGCTTGCGTTATTAATATCAGCATTTTTTTCTTTTTTGTAATTTTCAAATTTTTGAATTTTTAAGACATCTTGTTAAATGTTTTTTAGTGTGCATATTTTTCGGCAGCACATGCAAAAAAATTGCACATAAGTATCATTTACTTTGGAAGTTTAAACGTATATATACTTTCATTAATTTAAGCATTTTCCTTCTTTAATTAAAATGTGCAGTGCTGTTCGATAAAAGTGACTCACCTGATTTTTTTTACCAAACGTTCTCTACTCCGATGAAACGGAAGTTGAGCTAAATTCAAAGGATAAGCGATCTAAAATCCGAAGAAGAAGCGTTGAAAGTTCTTTAAATTTAGCAGTAAGTACTGTCAAGCATCCATTCAGTATAATGTTCTGGGGATGCTTTTCTTTTCATGGAACTGGTTTCTTAAAACCTATTGAAAAGACCCTCAGGAGCGAGCAGTACAAGAGAATTTTAGAGTCTTGTCTGCTCCCTTCTGCTGAAAGGGTGCAAATCGACCCCACCAAGCTCATTTTTATGCAGGATAATGCTCCCTGTCATAAATCAAAATTGATGAAGGAATACTTTGGTGAGAAGCAGGTGAGTGTTATGACATGGCCGCCCCAATCTCCTGACCTCAACCCCTTAGAAAACTTATGGAGCATTATAAAGTACAGGCTCTCGAGAAAGCAGTTGAGCAACAAAGAGGATTTTGATTGTGAATTTCATATCCGAATGGAATTCAATGCTTGGAGATGAGATTTGCCAGAACCTAATGAAATCAATGCCAAAAAGGGTTGAAAAGGTTATTCAAAATAAAGGAGAACCCATAGATTATTAAATATTTCGAACTATATTACCTATTATGAATAAATTATACCTCTATTATTCTTTATTTAAAGCTGTTCAGTTATGTTTCTATTGATTACTAGTTGCAGGAAATAAGTGAGTCACTTTTTTTGCACAGAGTTTTTCCCTAGATCTCATTTATATCCAGAATTATAATTATCAAGAGAATACCTTAGGGTGAGTAAACTTTTTTTACTAGGTGGTCGGGAAGGGGTCTTTATATTAGTAAGATTAAAAATTAGTTTGACCCCAAAATCAATAAGCGAAAAAATTTAAGTAAAACAAAAATCAGGTGAGTCCCTTTTATCAAACATCACTGTATATATTCTTTTTGTTTCTTTATTTAAAAAAAACTAATTTAGTAAAAAAAAAAAAAGTCTGTTTTCGTACGCAGAAAACTAAGTCCAGGTAACTCTGTAAAATATCAAAGATCGATTTTACACTTTATCGATATTAATAACAGTTCCCCATTTCTAAAATGATTTTTAAAATTAATATTTTTCGATTCTGACAGAAAAAATATCGCGGCTTAAGCTACATAAATTATTCCCAAAAAAATGTTTTCCATATTTTTTATGCGTGGACCAGTCTATTGAAATAGTTCCAATTACCAGGAGTAATAGGACAATTATAAAAAAAATTTACTGGCAGGGAACAGGATTATGCCTTTCCCAAGTGCAAAAATGAAGTTGTCTAAAACTCGATTCGATCGCAGTTCGCCGATTCCGTTTCCGTTATGCCATTACACACTTCCGAGTCGGTACACATCCAACAGCATTTAACATTAATTTCTTCTCTTTCTTTTATTTGGGTGTGTCTGCCTCTGTGCGAGGGTGTGGATGGAGGCGTTGTGCTGGATAGTAAATAGAAGGTCAGCCCATCGGCGGACTCCTAAGTAAACGCATGGAATAAGTAGGAAAACATGAAAATAACAAGAGAAAATCCAAGGGATAAGTTATTGGTGAGGAAAAAAGCGCGCGAAAAAATAAGGAAAACCCAGTCAACCGTTGACGCACAAGTCAAAAGTCGACATTGTTAAATGAATGTATTTTAAGATGTCAATGACACCTGCAAGTCTCCCATGCGATCCAACAGACTCTGAAAGGCTCGACATGTTAATTCATTTCCTTGAAAATGTCAGTGCTATTTTTGTTTTGTTTATTTATTTTTATATATATATATATATATATATATATATATATATATATATATATATATATATATATATATATATATATATATATATATATATATATATATATTTGTTTTTTAATTTACGTTTATGAGGAAGCAATACCAGCAGCTGAATTTGAAAGGAAGTGTAAACTGGTTTCGAATTTTTTCGTTATAATTTTTTTTCTGTTTATCTTTTTTCTGTTTTTTGTTTGTTTGTTTTACCGCCCGTTCAAGAAGGAAGATAACACACGCTTCGAAAACGAATGGTTCGACTTGAAAACGAGACGATTTCTTCAAGTATCTGTTTCAGCGTGTTTGTTATTTGCACAGGACGTTTGTTTTAGCTGATAGCATGATAAATGATTATTAGTTTAGTGTTCGGGAATAAAACGCACGTCCGTCTTCTTTATCGTGTAAATATCGCACGTGAACATCATAAACCTAACTACTTTTAGACTGTAGGGGCATCGATGGCGTTGGTTAAGATGTATCAGCGAGAAAACTAGCATATGCCGATTCCCGAAAGAAGATGATTTTTCAGAAAGAAAGAAAGAAAACAATAAAAACAGAAGAGAAAGAAAGAACATAGAAAATAAAGTTAAAAAAAAAATCAATCTCGTGAAAGAAAGAAAGAACTTAGCGAGAAAGAACGAAAGAATTTAGAAAATAAAAATCAGGAAAAGAAAGAAAATATAACGAGAGAAAAAACAGCAAAACGAGAGGAAAAAGAAAGGATTTGGAATATGAAATGAAAACAAAATCCTAACGAAAGAAAAGAAAGGAGAATAAACTTAAAAAATAAAAACAAAATACTAATAAAAAAAGAAAGAATTTAGAAAACGAAATAAAAAGGAAAAAACAAGTGAAAGAACTAAAGAAAGAAAAGAGAGAAGAAATAGATATAAATAGTAAAAGAAGGAGGTTTAAAGATTCAAAGAAAGAAAGAAAGAAAGAAAGAAAGGAAGAATAAAAGGAGGAGGTTTAAAGATTCAAAGAAAGAAAGAAAGAAAGAAAGAATGAATGAATAAAAGGAGGAGGTTTAAAGATTCAAAGAAAGAAAGAAAGAAAGAAAGAATAAACGGAGGAGGTTTAAAGATTCAAAGAAAGAAAGAAAGAATAAAAGGAGGAGGATTAAAGATTCAAAGAAAGAAAGAAAGAAAGAAAGAAAGGAAGAATAAAAGGAGGAGGTTTAAAGATTCAAAGAAAGAAAGAAAGAAAGAAAGAATGAATGAATAAAAGGAGGAGGTTTAAAGATTCAAAGAAAGAAAGAAAGAAAGAAAGAATAAACGGAGGAGGTTTAAAGATTCAAAGAAAGAAAGAAAGAATAAAAGGAGGAGGATTAAAGATTCAAAGAAAGAAAGAAAGAAAGAAAGAAAGAAAGAACGAAAGAATAAAAGGAGGAGGTTTAAAGATTCAAAGAAAGAAAGAAAGAAAGAAAAGTTAGAAATAGAAAGAAATAGTAAAAGGAGGAGGTTTAAAGATTCAAAGAAAGAAAGAAAGAAAGAATAAACGGAGGAGGTTTAAAGATTCAAAGAAAGAAAGAAAGAAAGAATAAACGGAGGAGGTTTAAAGATTCAAAGAAAGAAAGAAAGAATAAAAGGAGGAGGATTAAAGATTCAAAGAAAGAAAGAAAGAAAGAAAGAAAGAAAGAACGAAAGAATAAAAGGAGGAGGTTTAAAGATTCAAAGAAAGAAAGAAAGAAAGAAAAGTTAGAAATAGAAAGAAATAGTAAAAGGAGGAGGATTAAAGATTCAAAGAAAGAAAGAAAGAAAGAAAGAAAGAAAGGAAGAATAAAAGGAGGAGGTTTAAAGATTCAAAGAAAGAAAGAAAGAAAGAAAGAATGAATGAATAAAAGGAGGAGGTTTAAAGATTCAAAGAAAGAAAGAAAGAAAGAATAAACGGAGGAGGTTTAAAGATTCAAAGAAAGAAAGAAAGAATAAAAGGAGGAGGTTTAAAGATTCAAAGAAAGAAAGAAAGAAAGAAAGAAAGGAAGAATAAAAGGAGGAGGTTTAAAGATTCAAAGAAAGAAAGAAAGAAAGAAAGAATGAATGAATAAAAGGAGGAGGTTTAAAGATTCAAAGAAAGAAAGAAAGAAAGAATAAACGGAGGAGGTTTAAAGATTCAAAGAAAGAAAGAAAGAATAAAAGGAGGAGGATTAAAGATTCAAAGAAAGAAAGAAAGAAAGAAAGAAAGAAAGAAAGGAAGAATAAAAGGAGGAGGTTTAAAGATTCAAAGAAAGAAAGAAAGAAAGAAAGAATGAATGAATAAAAGGAGGAGGTTTAAAGATTCAAAGAAAGAAAGAAAGAAAGAAAGAATAAACGGAGGAGGTTTAAAGATTCAAAGAAAGAAAGAAAGAATAAAAGGAGGAGGATTAAAGATTCAAAGAAAGAAAGAAAGAAAGAAAGAAAGAAAGAAAGAACGAAAGAATAAAAGGAGGAGGTCTAAAGATTCAAAGATAGAAAGAAAGAAAGAAAAGTTAGAAATAGAAAGAAATAGTAAAAGGAGGAGGTTTAAAGATTCAAAGAAAGAAAGAAAGAAAGAAAAAAGAAAGAAAGAATAAAAGGAGGGGGTTTGAAGATTCAAAGAAAGAAAGAAAGAAACAAAGAAAGAAAGAAAGATAGAACGAAAGAATAAAAGGAAGAGGTTAAAAGATTCAAAGAAAGAAAGAAAGAAAGAAAGAAAGAAAGAAAGAAAGAAAGAAAGAAAGAAAGAAAGAAAGAAAGAAATCTTAGAAATAGAAAGAAATAGTAAAAGGTGGATGTTTAAAGATTCAAAGAAAAAAGAAAGAAAGAAAAAAAGAAAGAATAAAACGCGGAGGTTTAAAGATTCAAAGAAAGAAAGAAAGAAAGAAAGAAAGAAAGAAAGAAAGAAAGAAAGAAAGAACGAAAGAATAAAAGGAAGAAGTTTAAAGATTCAAAGAAAGAAAGAAAGAAAAGTTAAAAATAATTACTAATTCCATTACTGTAAAATTCTTTTGGCTTTGATTCGAAGAACTCACAAATGCCAGTTTTAACCTCTTCCTGTGTTACAAAAACTGTTTCTTCCAAATGATTCTGAAAGCTACGAAACAAATGGTAGTCTGAATGAGCAAGGTCGGGAGAATAAGCTGGATGACGAATTTTCTCCCAACCAAGTTCTTCGATCTTTTGTGACGTGATTCTTGCTGTTTGTGGTCGCGCATTGTCCTGATGAAACATCACCCGTTTTTGACTCACTAGAGCAGGTCTTTTTATCCTCAAAGCTTGGTTCAAACGCTCTAATTGCTGACAGTATATTTGAGCATTAATTGTTGCATTAGGTGGTAAGAATTCAAAGTGGATTATTCCTTGGCAATCCCACCAGATTGAAAGAAGCTTTCATTCACACATTCCTCTCCATAAACTGAGTGAATGTTTCTAGCCGATTCGGCTGCTGAGTTTCCTTTCTTGAACTCATCAAGCCTTATGTGCCTCAAATGATTCTTGGGTACTTCCATGTTAGCAGGGTTTTAATCAAACAAAATTTAATTTTATTGTTCTCTGAAATAACATTTGATCAGTTTAAATGCATCTAAACATAAAAATAAGGTTCAGCTCCATTAGACATTATTAAATACTCCTTAAATTTCGTTCATTTTAACAAAAAGTTAAAATTCGGACAGAACTTATGGGATGACCTAATATATATATATATATATATATATATATATATATATATATATATATATATATATATATATATATATATATATATATATATATATATTAGAGCATTCGCTTATTAACCACGAAACCCGATTTGGACATGAAAGTGACTCATCGGTCTTAGGAAGGAGATTCCAGCGTGCGGCACCTTTGGAAAGTGACTGAAAACCATACCTCGAAGCCTTGTGAGTGAAATTGGGTAGACGGCGCTCTTTGTGAGACGTCGTTAAATGATGAGAAAATTGTAGTTTAAAAGCAGTAATTCGACCTTGCTAAATAGAGGCATCCTCTGTAGCTAAATATTATAGCACGTCAGTCTATTAGCCGTTTCCATGTAGGATACAGGTTCAATTCCTGTCGGAAGACACATATTTTCTATAAAATTTCTCGGACATTCAGACGGGTAAATGAAATGTTGTTATAACTATTTATTATAAACAGAGCATTTACCTAAATATTTGTATCTATAAAAATAACATATAAACAATATATATATATATATATATATATATATATATATATATATATATATATATATATATATATATATATATATATATATATATATATATATATATATACAGCATATCTTCATTCAAATATATTTCATTGAATAATATAGAGATATTGTGTCTACTTATATTTTATACTAATCCTTTCCAGTTGTCTAATCAGTTTCTTGATGTTAAGATGAAATTTATCAAGGAATGAACAGTAATATTTCTGAACCCAAGTATATTCGATCTTTTCCAAGATCATCTTCAGGGGTAAATTAAAAAGACAAACTTATCGGTTAAAATGTAAAATGGCATTAAATGTTTGTTATATGGACTTTAATATGTTGTTGCTATATTCGTGTTAAATTTTGGTGAATTTTAGCTGTGTGCACACAGCAAAGATTTAAGGCCATTTTACATTTTTACCAATTTCCGGTCAGCTCCCTTATATTGAAACGCTTGAAAATTCCATATCTGCAACGGATAAATTTAAAATAGCTATAACATCGGGTTCGCGCGTGTTTTTTAAAATCACCATCACAACGGAATGCAGATTTTATCGCAGTTACAAGTTTGTCTTTGTAATTTACACCTGAAGATGATCTTAGAAAAGGTCGAAAGTACTTGGTTTAAAATAAAAACTACGTTGCCATCTTTGATGCATTCCATCTTATCAAGGAACTGATTAGACAAATGGAAAGGATCAGTATAAAAATAAGTAGATACAATATGTCTATATTATTCAATGAAACATATATATATATATATATATATATATATATATATATATGTTTCATATATATATATATATATATGTTTCAGATATATATATATATATATATATATATATATATATATAACCGAAAAGAATAAATAAAAATATACAAAGATAAATAAGAAAAAACAAGTAAATTAATCCAAATAAATAATACTAAACAAAACAAACCACTCCCGCCAAAATAATCGGTAGAATAGACTCCCCACAATGCACCACTGACCCATATATATAAATAGTCGAAACAAAAAAAACAACACATGTGACCTGATGCTTTTAGCATGAAACAATCTGTCGCTTCTGAGTGTTGACTTCAATGTCCACTTTTATATTTTATATTTATATACGCTCTATATCTGATATTAAGCACTTTATCGCATACATATAGCATACCTTAAAACTATTTTCTTCATATATATATATGTGTGTGTGTGTGCGCGCGCGCGCGCACCTATATAATAATCACGGCGAATTAGTTTTGCACTGAATAAGCCTGAAGATCCGGAAACCTTTCAGAAAGGTGGAGAAAACAAGATCAGTATAAGACAAGGGACAAAGACGTCTTTTGAAATAACACCATGAAAAGAGTTTCAAAATTCTGACGTTCAGACAAAAAGGTTTTCTTTTACATTTGTCATATTCGCTTCTGAGTTCGATTTCTGGCGCAGGACCTCACTACCACAAGCCCAGACGGGATAAAAATCAGGTCTTTACTTTAACGCAAAGGACGTCACAATAAACGATGTTCCGACATTATAATATTCGATTTTTTTCCCCTGTACATCAAAGTTTTATCACAATTTTGTTTGACGGAGAAACAACTTGTAAAATCTTTGCCGATTATTTCTAATAATTCACTCTTGCTAGAGACTTAATAAATAATGTAGACTTTATCGCTTCTTTCCCTGAGATCCTATCGGAACAACGATATTAAAGGAAAATGGGAGATTATTATATTTTTTTTCTTGACGCATGCGCAGTTGTTTATGAATGAAACTTGACCACGGCTCATAAAACATTTACCCTTTGTTTTTTTTTTGTTTTTTGTTTTTCATTTTTTTTTTTGTTTCTTAGCTGTTTTTTTTTGTTGTTGTTTTTGTTTCTTTTTATTTGTTGTTTAATGTCTTTTGAAAATTCACTCGGTTATAAATATATTTTAAAAGTCTTCGAGCGAAGAATAAATTCTGCATGCATAATTTTTTTATTTTTTTAATTTTTTTAATTTTTTGTACGTTTTTAATAAAGCACGTTTTACGGCATCTCTTTGTTTTCGGAAAGGCGAACGGGACGGTTTATTAATCCAGCCTATAGCTTTCAAAATACGTTTGCTGGTTTGTGTGTGTTCGTGTGTGTGCGCGCCCGCGCGTGTGTCTGTGTTTGTGTGAGAGAGAAAGAGAGTTTGTATGTGTGAATTTGTGTGCGTTTCTCACTTGCACACAATACAGACATGCAACAATGCACATGTGCACGAATTCATTTCACTATGGTTTTCTACAGTTTCAAAGCTATCTAACTATATACTTATCTTACACTCATGGAGCAGCGTACGTAGCTTTTTTGTTTTGTTTTTTTTTGGGGGGGGGGGGGTTGCTGTCGGGGTAGTCGTAGAATTTATCACCCCTCTAAACAATATTCCAACACTGGACAACATCTCATTCCATATAACAATAAATTACTTCATTCTACTAATTCACCTAAATACCGCCCCGAAACATGCTACTCGGAACGGACAACCTCTCTAAGTCCGCCAATGCCATCATATAATTATATACGAATTTCTGGGCAGAGACAGGGACATAACATATAAATGATATCGTCAGTGTTGTTGCTCCCACGTCAGTTTCGGGTCTAAATAAACAACAGACTTCTTCGATGGGCGACCCGACCGAATATGATCTGTATTCGGCCTGCACCCAGAATAAAATTTGCTACTAGCTTTAGGACGTGCATTATATAAGTTGCCCCAGTAAACGGCAACTAATCAAGACTTCTCTTGGGCTATTCGATGTTGTCGATCGGGTATGCTTGGTTGTACTGATCTTCCTACATGCGGCCAAGACATGGTGTTTTTTGGAAGAAGAGAAGTAAACAAACCAATAAATCTCTCTCTCTCTATATATATATATATATATATCTATATCTATATCTATCTATCTATCTATCTATATATATATATATATATATATATATATATATATATATATATATATTGGTATATATATATATATATATATATATATATATATATATATATTGGTATATATATATATATATATATTGGTTTATATATATATATATATATATTGATATATATATATATATATATATATATATATATATATATATATATTGGTATATATATATATATATATATATATTGGTTTATATATATATATATATATATTGATATATATATATATATATATATATATATATATATATATTAAAAATCATCAAACCAATTTATTATATTGGCTCGTCTTACCACTTAATTTTATTTCTCTTCCTCCCCTTTTAACTTCTTTATTATTTCTTATTTGTGTAGTCTTTCTCTTTAAAATAATAAAATAAAATAAGACAAAATAAATTTGTTTGCCAACAGGGTTATAGAACTTTTAAAAGCCTTTCTGGTCTGTTTTGGTTTGTTTTACGGCATATCAACCTCAGTGGGTTATTTAATACCGATAAAATTGTTAGGATAAGTTCGTATGAATAGAATATATATTCTTTGTAAGAAATCACTTTCTTAAGAGATCAGGGTTCATTGACGTATTTTTGTAAAGATGATTTTTGTCGATAGTCTGATTTCATTGATGTAGTCTTTATAGATATACAATTTGTAGATAAATTGATTTTATTGAAATTCTCATTTGGTTTATATTTTTTGGTTTTGTTTTACGGCATATCAAACACAGTGGGTTATTTAATGCCGACAAAATTTTTATTGCTGGCAATTTTATTTTTTTTATTTTCGAAAATGAATTGCTGGTAATATTTTTTTTCCTTCCAAAATTTATTTCTGGTAATATTTTTTCTTCAAAATATATCATTGGTAATAATTTTTTCCTTCCAAAATTTATTTCTGGTAATATTTTTTCTTCAAAATGTATTACTGGTAATATTTTTTTCAAAAAATGTATAGCTGGTAATTTTTTTTTTTTCAAAAATGTTTTGCTGGTAATAATTTTTTCCTTCAAAATTTTATTGCTGATAATAATTTTTTACAAAGCATTTCTGGTATTAAAACCTATTTTTACACTTTCATAGTGTTTTGTTCCCAGTTTGGGAGTTAACTATTTCCCCATAGCTGGAACCCTCACAGGTGCTACCAACCCGAGTCAGGGTGGACCTGGGAGCACCAGCAATTAAGAGGTGCTTCGACTCTCCTCAAAATCTCCTGATCAGAGGCCTTGTTGGCGGATGTAGTTTATCGTCCTACCAAGGACGGGAAGCCTTTCTGGTTTGGTAAGAGTCCTTCTACATCATGTCTTCAATATGTCAAGCGTGTGTCAAATTCACCAGTCCCTCTTTCCTCATGGTGTCCCATAGAAATTTCAATTTTCTCTAAATATGTGTCCTCTTGTTTCCGTATTCTTTTCATGACAAGGTTAAACTAGGACAGACGCATATTTAAAAGATACACGCGGGGAAAAGTTTAGCCAACAGTATGTTCTTATTTACATTATGTACATTGTTCGGACTGTTCTCCTCATCTTTACTGTAATATTCACGACGTTTCGGACGTTGTACGCTCCGGCCTTCTTCAGGACCTATCCATATTTCTGAGATGAGGTATTGTAATTATTTATATTATTTACATTGTTCGAACTGTTCTCCTCATCTTTACTGTAATATTCACGACGTTTCGGACGTTGTACGCTCCGGCCTTCTTCAGGACCTATCCATATTTCTGAGATGAGGTATTGTAATTATTTACATTATTTACATTGTTCGGACTGTTCTCCTCATCTTTATTGCCATATTCACGACGTTTCGGCCGTTGTACGCTCCGTTGTAACTCAACTCTCCAAGATTCTGTTCGCCTCGGCGGTGGCCAGTTATTGAACTCACATTTGTGTGTTTGTCTTATCGGTTGGCCGCCGCCTTAGTGTTTTGCTTATTGCCGGCTAAGTCGAACCACTCGCCACTGCCGCCGTTGACACCGCTTTTCGCCGCCGCCTTTCGTTAGCCACTCATCGATGTTGAAGTTTTTTCGTCGGTGTCGTCCGTTGCTTTCGCTTGGTTCCGTGCTTGTCGATAAGTTGTCGTTTGCTATCGACCACTGCCGAGGCGCACCACGCTGGTCCGGCGACGGCGAACGAACACCGGGTGACCGCGGCTGTCGGAGGCAGTACGTCCAAGCCCCGGCAGGCGGCTTGGCGGCTTGGCGGCGGTCACGCGAGATTACGAAGTCGGCAGTTAGCTAGTTTAAACTTTTGACACCGAACACTGCCGAGGCGCACCACGCTGGTCCGGCGACGGCAAACGAACACCAGGTGGCCGCCGGCTGCATGTTGCCTCCCGAAACGACGGCAGCAACGCACCGCACCACGACCGACGGCTTGCTTCCGCTGCCCGCCGCGCGCAGCGGCCCGACTGCCGCGGCGCTCGCTCTTTCCACTCTTAAACTACGAACTCGTTTCGTGTAACAACCTTTGCTTTTTTTTCAAAACTTTCGTACTTTTCGATGCGCAATGCGTTCACAAACGTTGCAAACGATCCGCTCGTCACGATAAATACCAGTAATTACTTTATCGAATTTGATTTTTCCAATTTTTTCCACAAAATCCAAAGTCGGCACGTTCAAACTTTCGACGCGGACCACTGCCGAGGTGCACTACGCTGGTCCGGCGACGGCGAACAAACACCGGGTGGCCCCGACTGGCGGAGGCTGCACGTCTCGGTCCCGGCGGGCGGCGGTCACGCGAGATTACGAAGTCGGCACTTAGCTGGTTCAAACTTTTGACGCGGACCACTGCCGAGGCGCACCACGCTGGTCCGGCGACGGCGAACAAACACCGGGTGGCCGCGGCTGGCGGAGGCAGCACGTCCCGGCACCGGTATAAACGGTGCTGAGGCAAGTATTAAAATGTTATACAGCAATAAAGTGTCGCTGCTGACACTTGAGTTTAAACATAGATCGCTATTATTGAATTAAGTAGACCACGTGACCATAGAGGAAACGCATATATGGGAAGTCGCGTGATGTCCAGAGGATCTGCAATTCTAGTTTATCCTCTATACTATACAGATCGTTATTTCTACACTATCCTCTATTACTATACGGACCGCTATTCTCTACTCTATTCACTATACTATTTCTCTATTCGGATCACTATACGGATTATTGTTCGAGCCAGTATTATCGAGCAAGTACTATTAGTTCGAGTGCTATTCGAAGGCGTCTGACACCAGTATTGTTCAACGGCGTTACTATAGCTGTATCTGCGATTACAAAGTCTCTACTACAATGAGCATTTACGAAAGTGACGAGTGTTCGCTGACAAATGAAAAGAAAACTAAAACAATGTAGGAAGGTAAAATAAAATTCGGAGATAGGATAGCATTGAAAAATTAAAAAAAGACAGAAAAATAAAAGAAAAATTACGATAAAATAACAATGAAAAGTTTTCATTTCAACGGTACCAATATACATGAAGACAGGCGAAGTCATCTAATGCTTTCTTAAACAAATACTAAAGCAAGAATCAATTTAATAAGAAATACTCATTTCATCCATATAAATTTTAATTCTACCTCCTTTTTCGATGTGTATTTTTTGAAAATGTTATTTATTCCTCAAGAAAATTACATCATAGCCATGTAGTTGCGGGTGGGCCCACTATGTCTCTTTGCAACCGATATTTTTAAACCTAGTCCGCCGCAGTATGATACCCTTTGAACAATAATGACTTAATAAAATAAACCATCATTTTAACGGCATCGATAAATTATTCGGTCGAGCTAGCTCGGACATTCACGAGTCTGTCAAGCCAACTTGCCCGCCCTGGGTATGACGATAAACTACATCCGCATCCTGGGTAAGATATAAACTACATCCAACAGCAAGGCCTCCGATCAAGTGGTTTTGAAGAGCGTTGAACCACCTCTTAATTGCTGGTGTTCCCAGGTCTACATTGACACGGGGTGGTAGCACCTGTTAGGGTCCCAGCTATGTTAACCACTAAACTGGGGCCCAAACACTATGAATGTGTAAAAATAGGTTTTAATACCCCCAATACGTTTTTGTAAAAAAAATTAACAGCAATAAATGTTTGAAGAAAAAATCATCACCAGCAATACATTATTACCAGAAAAATATTAACACCAATACATTTTTTGAAAAAAAAATATTAACAGCAACAAAAATCTTGTCGGCATTAAATAACCCACTGAGGTTGATATGCCGTAAAACAAAGCAGACCAAACCAATATATACTGAGATAGATAGATAGATAGATAGATAGATAGATAGATAAAAAAAATATTACCAGCAATAAAAATCTTGTCGGCATTAAATAACCCACTTAGGTTAAACAAAGCAGACCAAACCAATATATACTGAGATAGATAGATAGATAGATAGATAGATAGATAGATAGATAGATAGATAGATAGATAGATAATAAAAAAAATATTACCAGCAATAAAAATCTTGTCGGCATTAAAATAACCCACTGAGGTTGATATGCCGTAAAACAAAACAAACCAAACCAAGCCAACTTGCATCAAGGTCGGAAGGTCATTCTGGCGGCATCCTGTCATTATATAGTTGGTCAATATAGGCGGTTGCTGGGTGATTAAGCTGTCTTGGGCCATGGCTAGGCGCTCAAAGGAGTAGCTTACTCGCAAGTTCTTGTTTTGCTCGCCCGTAGGATGTGAAAATTCGCATAGCTAAAGCCGTGTCTGCCTTGAATATAATGGATGTAAATCTCATCTAGAAAACCTCAAACGGAGTTTCTTTCACGCCATTGAAGAGTCGGCTTTAATGTTTGGTGCCACTGCTTTGGACATTAACTAAAATCCTTAAACTAAGCTTGATCGAACCGACACATACAACTAAATCACAGCTCTAGGGATTTTACGTGAACGGAGAACGTTCTTTGCAGAAGACTGCTGTCGAACAAACCAAGAAGTAAAATCGATAAATTAGTATATCAACAGTAGTAAAAGAAAAATAATGCTAGTCGCCAAAAATCGATGAGTAATGTATATTTAAGCGTTCTCAAAACTGCAGAATTGATTGGTGATATTTCTTAGCAATCTCAAAATACGAATATATAAATCTATAAAATCTATTTTATATAGGAACAATTTGAACTTTTTATATATGCGAGTATTTTATCTGAAAATTACAGAAAGATTTCGTTGTTTTGATACTGGCCGACCACAAGTTTACATCTTTTCTTTTCTCTTTAGTTTTTTGGGTTTATCTGATTATAGAATATGGTAAATTCTGCTTTTTCGAATAGGCTACGAAATCCAAATGAATTAAAAAAATATATCTGTCACTTATTCAGGAATCGCTTTTTTGCCTTATTTGTCCACTGATTTTTTTTCCGTTTAGCGATTCAAGAAAAAAGATATTTTTAAGTTCGATATGTTAAAATTCATTTTAACTTATTTTCTTCAATGTCACGTATCTCTTCAGTATGTGGACGATAAAGGCTCTCCACAATTTCCAAACCTTTGTAGAACATTTTAGATAGATACGCAATCTTTAAAAAGACTTCTGTTGTAAATTTAAACGATCTATGGAAAGAAAAACCTACTGAAAACATATATATATATATATATATATATATATATATATATATAAACCTACATATACATATTTTATATATATATATATATATATATATATATATATATATATATATATGTGTGTGTGTGTGTGTGTGTATTTAATAACCTACTGAAAACGTATATATATATATATATATATATATATATATATATATATATATACATATATATATATATATATATATATATATATATATATATATATGTGTGTGTGTGTGTGTGTATATCATTCATATATCTGGCTTCAAAATTCATTCAGGAACCAGCAAGAGAAGTGATAAATAAGTTTAAAAAAGAGAGAACAGAAAAGAGAAAAACTGGATCAGTAGATCTCAATAAGAAGAGGGGTCCTCATTTCAACTTAGAGCTAAAGAGATCAACTAGAAAAGACCCAACTCAATTCCTACGATGTTTGCTACCTGAGAGAAGAGTCTCACCTATGACAGTCCAAAGAACAGTGAAAAAAAAAAAGGATCTGAAAATGAAATCGTACGTAACTTGCGAGGCAACTTGTTACTCCAGGACAGAAATTTAAGATAGAGAGGACAAATATCATCTTGAATAATTTTGAAATTGATTTTGGAATAACATCTATATGTATTTGAACTTTATTTCAATCCTTCGTGAACTTCTGATATTTAGCTATGATTAATAATGAACATGTCATTTTCATTTATGAATTCATTAAATTTGTCTGTTAATCTTGGTGAGTAATTATACATTCTTATCTATCAAACTAAAGTCCAATAGTGTTATAAAAACCTCGTAGAATTCCAGTAAGATATCATTAATCATTTTTAAGATACAACGATTCAGAGCTTAATCTAACAAATGGATAATTTTCTGTTACAGCCGGTACACACCTATATATATATATATATATATATATATATATATATATATATATATATATATATATATGTATAAATAAAAGTGAACATAGAAGTCAACACTTAGAGGCGATAGTCTGATTCATGCTAGATGCAATAGTCAGATGAAACAGACTGTCGCCTCTAATTCTTGACTTCTATGTTCACTTTTATATTTACACACGCTCTATCTCTAATATTGAGCACTTTATCCTATAAATATAGCACATCTTAAGACTAAATTTCTTCATACATACATACATATATATATATTTATATATATATATATATATATATATATATATAAGGTTTATCAAAAAAACCAGGACAAAACTCCGTATAAATATATGTCTGCAAATCCTTCGTTTTGGGGTTATTAAGTTTAAAGTTTACGGTAGCCGCTGTAAAATGTACAATCCCACATACAATCCGACATACTTTTACAAAATTTGAGGGTGAGTTCTTGGCACCAAAACAAGGTAAAATATCCATATAAACTTGTGTAAAAAGCCATCGTTGTATCACAGCATTCCAAATCACAAAAAAAAATGTTTAAAATGTATTCCGCTTACTTCTACACTCACCTGCACCCGTCGGATCACTGACTGGCCGACCCTTTCAAATACGCTCACAGAGTGTTGAATGATTTCGCAGGCCCCATGACAATTTGATGAAGCGTCTTTGCATTATTGTCTGCTGCATAAAGAAATTATTTTAGGTGTCCCCACAGGCTAACAACCACAGGATTGAAATAAGGAGAACATGCAGACCATGGAACCAGCCATCCTTTACTTATACAGCAGCAAGGTCTCTGATCGGGAGATTGGAGAATTTGACAAGCGTAGAACCACTTCTTAATTGCTGTTTTCCCCAGGTTTACCCTGATCCTGTCGTAGCACCTGTTAGGGTTCCAGTTATGGGAAAATGATGAACTCTCAATCAAAAATAAAACACTATGAGAATATAAAAATACATATTTATAGTGAAATTACCAACAATACATTTTTATAAAAAATAATATTAACAACAATACATATTTATAGTAAAACTAGCAGCATGGCCCGGCGTTGCCCGTGCTTGATTCAAAAATCGTACGACTCATACAACATCACTTGACTTAAAATATTTTTGCCCTTCCTTGCCTTTAAAGGAGTGCCATTTGCCGTGCTGATGTTGCTACATGCCTTACTTTTTGCCTATCTCACACTGCGAATTTTTTCTAAGCTCTATACTAAACATTAAAGTCTGTTACGAAAGAAGAACTAAACAAAATGAACACAAAACGATCAGCTTTAAAAAAAGGACTCATAACTGGAAAAACCGAATGAAAAAAGAATGTTAACAACAAATACTTTTTCACACCCAACCCAGTTCTGCGGAATCAGAATCAACGTTGAGTTTAAGCAAGCGAATGAGCCAATTGGAGTAAAGTGCCATGCAGATTAAAAATTTTCCCACTTGTGACGAATGCAGCTATCGATTTTTTTTGCATGTTAGCATGCTAGTTGATATTCGTGTCAGTCAGCTGTTGGCTCTCATGCTGGCCAATAGAATCTTCCTGCCTATTCGTGGCAGCCAGCTATAGTCTCCCACTCTGGCCAGTAGAAAATGGACGCAAACTACATGAAAACTGTGGTAGAAGCATGAAAAAATCGATTATTTCCACTGTCGGTCGGAATTGGGAAATGCAAAGTCGGTCTTGGCCTTCCCGCTAACTTGGAGTATGTGCATGTAAATTCTGGAGCAAATCCGTCGAAAATTGCGGCCGTGCATTCGTTACACACACAAACACATCCTACCTTTTATAAATAGAGATTACCGGCAATACATGTTTATATAAAAAATATTACCAACAATACATATTTATAGTAAAATTATCAACAATAATCTTTTATATAAAATTATTACCAACAATATATATTTATAGTAAAATTACCAACAAATATTTTTATATAAAAATATTACCAACATGAAAACAATAAACAAAAAAAAAATTAAAATTCTTCAAGCTATATACATAAAACTGTTGAAACCTAACCTGAACAAAATAATATATGAAATTGCCACAAATATTCTTAAATGCCTCTGATTGATAACAGAAGCCATTGGTTTATACGAACAGCTTCCCATACTTAATACTTCTCGTTTTTCACTCTCGCGTATTCATGTGTGACGTCACGAGCTGCGACGCGATTTTCGCTTCCGCGTCTCGTATATATGAATTTGTCGATGCTTTGAATTTTTTCACGCAAGAAGGGCGGACTATCATTGTTGTTTCGTCCGTGTGTTGTTTGATATATTGAAATTGTCATTTTTGATAATGGCTTATGTAAGCCGAAAACGTAGATTGGATTCAAACATGTGTCAATATGGTGTTTTCCTTTCGTCTTTCAACGATAATGTGATTAAGCTTATCAGACAATATGAAAGGAACTTACTTAAAATAAATAGACAAAACTTTTCTATATTATTTAATGAAACATGCATTAATGAAATATTGCCAACAATACATATTTATAGTAAAATTATCAACAATACTTCTTTATATAAAATTATTACCAACAATACAAATTTATAGTAAAAATACCGGCAATACATTTTTATATAAAAACATTACCAACGGTACATATTTATAGTAAAATTATCAACAATCCATTTTTATATAAAAATATTACCAACGATACATATTTATAGTAAAATTATCAACAATACATTTTTATATAAAATTTTACCAACGGTACATATTTATAGTAAAATTATCAATAATACAGTTTTATTTAAAAATATTACCAACGGTACATATTTATAGTAAACTTATCAACAATACATTTTTATATAAAATTTTACCAACGGTACATATTTATAGTAAAATTATCAATAATACATTTTTATATAAAAATATTACCAACGGTACATATTTATAGTAAAATTATCAACAATACAGTTTTATATAAAAATATTACCAACGGTACATATTTATAGTAAAATTATCAACAATACATTTTTATATAAAAATATTACCAACGGTACATATTTATAGTAAAATTATCAACAATATATTTTTATTTAAAAATATTACCCTCGATATATATTTATAGTAAAGTTATCAACAATACAGTTTTATATAAAAATATTACCAACGGTACATATTTATAGTAAAATTATCAACAATACATTTTTATTTAAAAATATTACCGTCGATATATATTTATAGTAAAATTATCAACAATACATTTTTATATAAAATATTACCAACGGTACATATTTATAGTAAAATTATCAACAATACATTTTTATTTAAAAATATTACCGTCGATATATATTTATAGTAAAATTATCAACAATACATTTTTATATAAAATATTACCAACGGTACATATTTATAGTAAAATTATCAACAATACATTTTTATTTAAAAATATTACCCTCGATATATATTTATAGTAAAGTTATCAACAATACATTTTTATATAAAAATATTACCAACGATATATATTTATAGTAAAATTATCAATAATACATTTTGGAAGCAAAATGACCAGCAATACATTTTATTTGTACTTTAAGCCATAAAATTGTCTTCAAAACAATTTACATTTCGGTATTAAATAACCCATAGAGATGTTGATATACCGCTAAACAAAATCAACTAACCAACTAGAATTGAATCGGCCATTTTCCTTTCTGGGTCTTTAACCGCATATTTTATTTGTACAGATTACTCCGCCAATATTAAATCCTAATAGGGATTATAATTATTTTTTTTATCCAGTTTCACCTTCGCTATTATTTACTTTAAATAAATATTATCTAACAAACGTAGAGAAGTGTTTGTCGTCGCGAAGATCAAAGTTGACTGGAAAGCAAGAAGCTAGAAGAGAGTCTCATAAACGGGAAGTACGATAGTAAAAAAAAAATTTAGCATGAAACTTGGGGTTGCATCTACCCATTTCTACTGAAAAACCGCACGTCCCATCTGCCTTGAAAATACCGACAGAATAGCGAGCAACATTTCGTCTGTGGGGAAAGTGGTTGTAGAGTGGGAAACAATGCATAGCCCACAAAGCCTCTAGACCACTTTTGAACACTGTCTAGACAGGAAAGCTAGTATTGGGTAGTTCTGAACCAAGGCCTGAAAACAATAGTCCATTTTGGGTCTAACCTGGTTCTCGTAAAGAAAGAGCATGGCAGAAGGTACTTACTGGAGCGGTACAAGAAACTGGTCCTTTTTCCAGCATCTCTAAACATGGATCATATATACATGTTCCACTTGTGATCTGGGGTGATTGCAAATGTCTTGCAGGGATATAAACGATGATTGGCAGAACAGGTAAGAAATTAGAAAGTTGTAAATAAACTTGGCACCAAAAAGACAATAAAGTCACTATACCTGGTATAACAGCAAAATTGTCCAACTCATGTAACAGCATAACTGTCCATCCTACAAAATGTGTAATATCTGAAGAAAAATATAGTAAACTAATTAAATTTCTTTTTTCCGGAATTTTAGATAAGACGTTAAGCCATCTTGATATCATTTGTCGTAAGAATCACTGAAAAACCCTTTGAGTTTTTTCAACTAAAAAGGGGACAGATTAAAACCGTTTTGTGTCAGACCCACTGTTTTCCCAAATGAGCAATGGCGAGAGAAAAAAATATCATTCACGACTTCAGTAATGTGACCAGCATTCATATGCTGGCTTCCCTCTTCAAAATTAATTCAAGAACCATTTTGCTATGACACGATTTGGACACTTTTGCTGTTACACACGTTATATAAAATCCTACAAAATATGGCTGAAATTTCTGGGAAAGGACAGCTTGTAAAAATGTAATGCCCGCAGGAAGTATTGAGGAAAAAGAGGTTTGTAGGGGAAAAGCGAATAAATTGTCTCGTGGATTTGTGTGAATAATTGGTGGGTAAAGAAACGAGAGATGGCTTAAACCTGAATCGTTGCTTAGAGCTACAAACGAGAGGCAGTTTTGTAAAGCCATGACCTGAACGGACACATCACATCAACGATATAATGATTTATAAAAATAAAAAAAATGAAAAGAAAAAGAAAACCCGTGAAATAAAAAGAGAGACTGCAAAAATTCTCAACTCAATCCATTTCCCTTAAATCAGAACAAATGGATAAAAACCTGCCTTTGAAGACTTTCTTCGTCGGGCCGAGAACTTTTCAGCAGCGTCTTATATCTTGCAATGTAAGTAATGAAAATAACAAAACCCAGTTGTTGAAAGTGAAAAGTGTCTCATATCATTTGCTCATCTTCGATCGCATTTAAGGAAATTTGCTCTGCGGGGTGGGGATATCTATAGGAACGCAGACATGAATCAATAAACTGTAAAGTCCGGGAAGACGGATTCTCGATCGATTATCCGAGATTTTCAATCGATTATCTGAGATTTCTGTTTTCTGATAATGACTGTCGACTTACAGCTTGATATTTGCTAAGTTTAACGTTATTCTGCAAAAAAGTGGACATTTCTCGATATGGATCAAGCTCTATAGCAATATCCAGCAACCGCAAATTTACTCCAGATGCCTAAGTTTCCCGTCTTCTTTCTATTCACTCTCTTTTTCTCTCCTCCTTCTTTTTCTCATTCTCTCTCTCTCTCTCTCTATCTATCTATCTATCTCTATATATATATATATATATATATATATATATATATATATATATATATATATATACAGTCAAACCTAATGACCCAGAAAAACCTACCAAGGTTTCACTTAGGCAGATCGTAAGGGCCAGCTGACCCTGACGATCTGCCTAAGTGAAACATTGGTAGGTTTGTCTGGCTCGCTAGGTTTGACTAGGTCTGCTCTACGTTTGTATCGAGCACTTTTTAGTTGTTTACTCGTATCGGGGTTTTTTCTTTGGACTTTGAACCTGTATCTGTGCGATTATTTTCGACAGACTTTCATGTTCCTGGCTCTTTCTTTTTTTAAACCTTTTTTCCCCTTCGTGATTGATTTGGCTATTGTTAAATCAAGAATTGGAAGGTTTTTCGACACGAGTATAGTCACCTATATATATATATATATATATATATATATATATATATATATATATATATATATATATATATATATATATATATATATTAATAGATATACATATTATCCCTCACCGCTAGCACGTCTCGGTGTTTCATGCACGTCGTAATCTTCAGGTGATGGTTATGGACTGACCATTACACAATTTGAATTTTAATATAGCTGGTTGGCGTACTTGTGTCTTATGCTGGGATTACAGATTTTTTTAAAAATTTTAATTTAAAAATTATATTTAACAATTAAAATAAATAGGAATCATATGTATTTCTTGGACATGAGTAGAGGCTCACACCTTGTTTCTTGTTTAGGAAGGGGTTCCCGGAACTCTATCCCTCTCTCTGGCCTCTGTACTAGTGCTGCCGTGTTTCTCCCGTGATATGTGCAGTCTGTGGCATTACCTCTTCATTCTGAGGGTACACGGTTGACAGTTCCCTGGTTGCTGTTTCCAACTGGTAGTTAGGAGCCCTAACTCTTGCGTAACGTCTTGAGCGCTCGCTCTGATCAACAGTTGCATAATACCGGGGTGTATGTAGTGCCATGTCGCGCATGGATAGGTGTCCCTGCATTCACCTCCGGTGGGCAACCCTGAGGCCACATTATGTTGCAGGCTGTGCCAACTTCTCTCTGCCCACCTCACGGTCGAAAACCATCTGCTTCTTTTACTTCAGGCCTTCTCAGACTTACAACCACAATTTCACATGATAATTAACGACGATCCAAAACGAAAACTTAAACCAGCCCCTAAAAAATCACTTAAACCCTTGAACATTTCATTTTCCAACATCCGTGGCATCAGAACCAATTTCTGAAGTTTGGAATCTTTCCTCATTCCGAACTGCCCGGATATACTGGCTCTGTGTGAGACCAACCTTGATTCGTCTATCCCCTTCTCTGACCTCTCGATCCTCGGCTACCTTCCCCTCATTAGAAAACACTCTCAAACCCACATGCATGGCCTTGGAGTTTACGTCAAGGACCATCTCCCGCTGGCTACAGCGTTGTCTCTCTCTCTCTCTCTCTCTCTCTCTCTCTCTCTCTATATATATATATATATATATATATATATATATATATATATATATATATATATATATATATATATAAAAAGAAAGAACAGTAAGATATAAAATCCGGTGTTCTTATAGATATTTTTATTTTTACACAATAGTGCTCAATGTCAATTTACAGAGAATTAATATTGTAAATTAATAGATTTAAAATATGGTTTTTTCGCTACACAGTTATAACCATGTTTCAGAAATGGAAGCTAAAGCCCCTGAATTTAATTTTGTTATTAAAGCAAAGACATTAGTTCCATTTCCTCGTCAAGCGAATTTTTGAGTCTCCAAAATTCGCTTGACGAGTAAATGGAACTAATGTCTTTGGTTTAATAACAAATTTAAATTCAGGGGCTTTAGCTTCCATTTCTGAAACATGGTTATCACTGTGTAGCGAAAAAAAAACATATTTTAAATCAATTAATTTACAATATATATATATATATATATATATATATATATATATATATATATATATATATATATATATATATATATAAGAACACGCTCGAATACACTATGTTATAGTTATTTAAAAGAATAAGTTATTCCTTGTACTTACGGATTTTTTGCAAATCAATCATTTCAATATAAGGGAGCTGATTGGAAATTGGTAGAAATGTAAAATGGCATTAAACGTTATATGCACTTTAATATGTTCCGGCTATATTCATAATAGATTTTGTTGTGTGTTGGTTGATTGATTTTGCTCTATAGGGCCTCGAGAATTTGAAGTTTTTGTTTGTTTTCATAGTGTAGTATATTGGTGTTGTCAACAAGTATTTTCCTGTATTGTGAAGGTGGGTAGGAGTGTGTTTCTAGATGTTGTGCAATAGAACTTGTATCCAACTATATATATATATTGATTGTAAGCACAATGACAAACGTCTTTCTGTCAAAAGGATTTTTTTAATCAAGTAATGTTTATATAGTTAACATATTTTTAAACACATTTTATAATAAATTATAATTGATACAGCATGTATTACGATTTGATGTTCATTTTTAAAAAATAAAATGAATATTTGGGTTTATATTTTTATAATTCGTTACGTTTATTCATCTATAGCTTCAGAATTTTTATTCTTTTTGTTACTGCTACATTTTACAACATGTTCTAGAGTTTTCTATATAATATACTGATCAAGATGAAATTCATCAAGGAAAGTGCCATAGTTTTTGTTAACCCAAATACTTTCAATCTTTTGCCAAGATCAACTTCAGGGGTAAATTACAAAAACAAACCTATTGTAACTGATAAAATCTGCATTCTGTTGTGATGGTGAGTTTTAAAAACACATGCGGACAGACTCTGTAATTATTTTAAAATTTTAAATTTATCTGATGTAGTTATGGATTTTCTTGCAAATCAATCATTTCAATATAAGGGAGCTGATTGGAAATTGGTAGAAATGTAAAATGGCATTAAACGTTATATGCACTTTAATATGTTCCGGCTATATTCGCAGTTACGGTATTTTTGTTTTTGTAATTTAAATTTATTTGTTATTTTTCTCTCAAACCCTGTTCTACCATCCATTTACTAAAGCCCATCAAGTATGTTGCACGCTGTTTTCCTCTGTCCCCCTTTCTCTAAATCTCTCCTAATCTTGCCTTCAGTCTGTCCTATGAGCATCAAATTTTTCAAGCCCCCCCCCCCACTTTCTTCTTCATTACATGCCCTAAAAATTTCAACTACCTCAAATGATGTTAAGTATAAGTGTCCTTTTTTTCTTTCCTTTTCTCTAAAACTCCGTCATTGCTCACAAGTTTGGTCCATGGTATCCTCAGCATCTTTCTATAGAACCACATTTCTGTAACTTAAAGTCTCTTCTTTATCCTTGAGGTGTTTGTCCAGCATTTACTTCCATATAGGAGGACAGATATCACGTAACGGTTCAGTACTATTTTCCTTGTTCCGAACGAAGTTTTTCTGTTCTTTTTGTTGGTTGATTTTGTTTAGCGGCATATCAACGTCTATAAGTAATTTAATGCCGAAATCTAAAGATTTTGAACGCAATTTTATTTCTTAAATATGCCAGTGGCACGAATTCGACGTGGACATCGGCGAGATCCTTGAAACAACATCAAGAGGTTCGGTGGATAAACGACTAACGACAATGTCCAAAATCATCACTAGTTATCCATTGAAACTGCTATCCCCCGCCAAAAAAAAAAAGAAGAAAGAAAAGAAGCCAGTCCCCACCGTGGGCCATTTAAAAGATAGTTCGCGCAGCGGATTGGTTGTTACAAACATCCAATGAGGTGTGCAGAAAACGTGGTCTTTCTTCGTCGAATTCATTAAAAGGCCAGAGTAGCTGTTAGCGTTTATTTGAGAGGGGGGATCAGGGATTAATCGCCCCTGATTGGGTCGATTTGGTGATGGGGAGTATGATGTTGAAAGACCCGAAACTCCCTGATGAACCGAATCAAATAACATCACTGACGAACCACTCAAGCGCCTACTTAAGAGCGTATTTTTGAATTAAATTAAATATATTTTGAACGTAATTGTATGCCTTCAAACACCGATAAAATGTTGTTTTGTTTTTTGTTTGTTTTTTATCATTTTGCTTTAAAATGTATTGTTGGTAAGTCTACTAAAAGTAGGTATTGTTGGTCATTTATTTATATAAATATATATTGCTAGTATTTTCACTATAAAATGAATTTCTGTACATTCATAGTGTTTTGTTTTTGTTTAGGGTCTTCACTATTTGCTCATAGCTGGGACCCTAACAGGTGCTACCACCGAGGGTTAGGGTGGATCTGGGGACAACAGCAATTAAGAGGTGGTACCCCGCTCCTCAAAACCTCCAGTCTCTCGATGAGAGGCCTTGGTGCTGGATGTAGTTTATTGTCATACTAAGACTAAAGCTTTTTCTGTCTCTTAAAGTGTCTAAGTATATACATCATATAATCTCAAGTATAAACACACCGAAAGTTTACCTATAGACGCAAGTAAAATAAAGAATAGATTTTGACATTAAAGAATCTGACACGTGTTGATATCGTAATAATTCTTCAACCCAAAACCAGTCAAGTCGAAAAGATATGATTTAGTTTTTTTTTTTCCTTTTTTCTTTTCTTTTTTTTTCTTTTTTCTTTCTTTTTTTTTTTCTTAAGTGGTACGCTCACCGACCGTTACGAGCTTAACGGCCAACCAAAGTCAGATAATTTACATCGTACTCTGAACAAATACACTTTATTTTTTTTTATATTATTTATTTTTTTTTTTTTTGAGCCAGGGGTCATTTCATATTGCCATGAGATCTGCACAGGTGTTTTTACTATCAATCTACTGAGCCTCCCGTTTCAACACGACCCAATTCAAGGCCCAAGAGCCACTTAAGGTAGAGGCCTACTGAATAAGGTTGTTTTATGGTTGTCACGAGAAGGAGTGCCGATTATGAGGATATGTAAGATCGATAACTGTTGAACATAAATTTGTAGGGGTTAATAATGCAGAGATCGAGGAAGCATCCTATCGGGAGTCTGTGTCACAAAGTAATGGCTCTTAGGAAGAGGTTGTCTGAGTGGAGCTTCCTTCTTAACAATGGAATATAAAAGGAATTAGGACGATTCAAACCTATGTACGATGCATGGCGAATCTGGGTTTTAAAGGTCTGAACTAGAGAAAGTAAAGAATGTGACGCGCCAGAGCATTTTCCATGGAAAGAGCAAAACTGCTTCGAAACTCCCCTTTACATGATTTGTTAATTGGAATTGTTTTTCAGAGTCGCTGTCACGCAGGCACGGTGGAGTAATCGATAGCGGCTCGGTCTTGAAGTAGAAATCTAAAAAAAAAAGTGGCACAAGAGGTCATCAATAATTCCAGTAGTAGGTGGAGCCCTCGAATTGATTGGAAACGGTTCCGATAGACTCACTGAAGGGAGCCCTGGTAGTCCATGCCTTAAAGAAATACAAAAAATTATACTCACATGTACATATTACACATTACGAAGAGCTTTATCTATGTAAAGTGTGTGTGATTTTAGGGGGATTTTTTTTATACAAATGATCAGTGGAAAATTTCTGACCTTAGGTCTCTGGTTGGGACCCGGAAGGAAATGTGTATACAACATAAATCAAAGAAAATTATAATAATAATAATAATAATAATAATAATAACAATTACAACAACAACAACAACAACAACAACAACAACAATAATAATAATAATAATAATAATAATAATAATAATAATAATAATCCCTGTTGTAGTTGGAGCCCTTGGACTGGTTGGAAAAGATTCCAGTAGTCTGATTGAAGGGATCCCTGGAAGTCCATGCCTCAAAGAGATATAAAAAATTGTTTTGACAAGTACAGCCCCCACTTTACGAAGGGCTTTATCTATGTAATTATTATTTTTTTTCCCTGAGCGGGACCCGGAAAGAAATGTGTAAACGCCAGATATCAAAGAAAATAAAAAAACAACAACAACAATAATAATAATAATAATAATAATAATAATAATATGAATCCTTTTTCCTACCTCAAACTGGAATGTCTAAATTTCACACCCGTTGAGGAAGATGGATACGACCAGCGTAATTTGTAACAGTGGGCATTTATCAACCACGTAAGGACAGTTTCGATCGTGACATTTTTAAGCAAAAAATAAAAGTATATATAACCCTTTATGAAGTCAAGGATCGACTTAACGTTGTATTTATATTACGGATTCTAAATGATTAAAAAAATCAATATTAAATATAAAATTATTTTTTTAAATCAATATTTTTCGATTTAAGACTTTAAGAAGGTCAAATGAATTCTAATTAAAAAAATAGTTAAAAACACAATTTTCTTTTATCTGTGACAAGCGGACCAGCCTATTTAAGTAGTTCCAAAGATTCTAATAGATTTCTAAGCATCTGATATGTTTCTACCCTTTCTACAGGTCCATATTAAAATTCTAAACTGGAAGACTGGCCAACTTAAAAAAAAATATTGCATCCCATTAGAATGTCTGAAGACCAACTTCTCGAGAGCTCCTCTCTGCGGCTGCTCGGTCTCACGCTGTCCGCCGATATGAGATGGAACAAATACATCGATCCTCCAAAACTATAAATCGACCATTCGCCCTTACATGGAGTATTGCTGCCATATATGGTCTGAAGCCCCTGCTGTTTGCCTCAGGGTTCTTTATAAGATCCAGAGACGGATATGCAATGTAATTGACCCTGATCTGTCATCTCGTCTGCAGTCGCTCTCTCACAGACGCGACGTTGCCTCGCTCTGTCTTTTTTACAAATACTTTCACGGTAATTGCTCCGAGGAGCTGCTTTCGCTGGTTCCTAGGCCTCATTAATTTAAACGTCCTACGAGGCTGGCATCCCGTTCCCACCCCTTCACCGTTGAAACTGTTAGATGTAGACGTCTCTTCTACTCCAATAACTTCATGTCTCGCACATCTCGCCTGTGGAACTCCCTTCCTTATTCCTGTTTCCCTGACAAATACAAGCTCCAATTATTTAAGTGTAACGTCAATCGACATCTCCAGCTGCCTTGATCTATCCACTCCCCACTCTCCACATCCTTTTCCCTTTCATTCCTATCTGCTCTCGCTCCAAATCCTCTGTAACCCCTTGCCTTGATCGATCCACTATCTTTCTCCACATCCTCTCCTTTACCACTCCTATCTGCTCTTCTTCCAAACCTTCTGTAACCCCTTGCGTCCTAGTGGCTTCCAGCCTTGCTTGGGGGTGATAAGCTTTAAAAAAAAGGTAAGAGTACCAGGGACGAAAGGTCATTAAACCAGAACTAGATCCAGTTTCAGAGCCTCCTCAATCCTCGGAGCAAACCCTTCTTGACTAACAATGTCTTTAGGGTGCAGCCATATTCACTCCGCTTGGTCAATTGCAGATTATTTAACCCATAATTTTCAATTCAGGGTTGTTTTTCTCCTAGACCTGTTGACATTCAAGGCTATAGAACCTAGTCCTTCCTGCTGTTTCCTATAGCTGCTGAGAAGTAAAGGTGGATTCATACCTTTCCCAAGGGTACTTGCAGGTAAGTGAATGCAAAGAACTCAACTGATTTCGAACTCGGCTCTCCAATTCCTCAACCAGAGCCGCTAACCATTACTCCACCATGCCCATAATCCTCATACATGTATGGTGATATTTTAAGCGTGATATAGATGTGGCACAAGGCCAAAAATATCGAGCATCCAAAGAGAATCGAAATCACTATTCAACTGATCTTGCAAGACAAGCGTGGTAACCCTCACACCATGTCGAGATGCCCACATGAATTTCTAAACGTAGCTAAGACGTAGCAAAACGCTGAAAGTGTAGGACACCCAGTGAGGATCGAACTCACTACTCAGTCATAATTCCTCGTACATGCATGAATATATGAACTTTTTTTATTATATGCAAGAGTTTTGCTCAAAATATATATGTAATATATTAATTCCTTCGCCATGAATAGACTGGTATTAAAATAAATCTTGAACATAAACTTCTTATCAACACTGCTATCAGGAAGGGGGAATGTGTTTTGGCATTTGAAATAAATATATTTCCGTACCACTGCAAGATTCTTCGTTCCAAATGATATGTAACATTCCCAAATCGCAGAACGTTTTTGTAATAGCCAGTAAATACTTTCGTAAATGCTTTCATGTGGCCGGCATACGGTGTTCCAAAAACCCGGAAAAAAACTCGATCGAGCGCTGTCAAAAGAAAAATCTCTTTTTAACACGAAGAAAAACGAAAGTTGCTTCATTGTATCTCATTAATTTTTCTCGTTAAAGTCCATCTTGCACATTTACAAATCTACCATTCGTCCGTGCATTGAATACTGTTGGCATATCTGGTCTGGTGCTCTTGCTGCTCATCTCGAGATTCTTGACAAAATCCAAAGAAGGATCTGCAATGTAATAAATCCTGACCTGGCATCTCAAATTCAGTCATTTTCTCACGGACATGACGTGGCTTCCCTCTGTCTTTTCTACAAATATTTTCATGACAATTGCTCTGACGAGATTTTTCCCTGATGCCCGGACTACGTGATTTTAAGCGTGCTACTAGATTGGCATCTAGGTCCCACCATTTCACTGTTGAATTAGGTAAGTGTAACCATCATTTCTACTCCAACAGTTTCTTTTCTTGCACTTCCCACCTGTGGAATTCCCTTGCGTTTACTTGCTTCCCTGATAAAGCAATCTTCAAAAATTTAAATTTGCCACATCTACTGCTGATGTGCTAATGGCCATCACTGAATGTGTATATCAATAGCAAATCCGTCAGCGCTTACAAAGTTTACCTGCCTGCTTCTCTTGAAAAAGACCTCCAATCTTTGTTTAACTGGGGCAGGAAATGGCTCTTAAATTTTAATCCCTTAAAATGAAACTGTTCTCATTTAACCACCGTAGAGAAACTTTCCTGTCCGCCATCAGCATAGCTGATGCTAAACTCACGAGGAGCAACACACTGCGCCTTCTTGGCCTCACGTTTTCAACTGACTTGAAGTGGAGCGATTACATCGAATCAATAGCTGCATCTATTGCAAGGAAATTTGGATCACTATGTCGTGCCAGAAGATCTTTTCTTGTCAGAGTCCATCTTGCACGATTACAAATCTACCATTCGTCCGTGCATTGAATACTGTTGCCATATCTGGTCTGGTTCTCCTGACAAAATCCAAAGAAGGGGCTGCAATGTAATCGATCCGTACTTGGCATCTCAACTTCAGTCACTTTCTCGCCGATGCGATTTAATTACACTCTGTCTTTTCTAGAAATATTTTCATGGCAACTGTCCTGACAAGCTTTTATCCCCGAGTTTTTTCATATGAATTTACGCGTGCTACTAGATTAGCATCTAGGCCACACCCGTTTACTGTTGAAATAGCTAAATACAACCGCCTCTTCTACACCAACAGTTTCGTTTCTTGCACTTCCCGCCTTCGGAACTCCCTTCCGTTTACTTGGTTCCCTGAAAACTGAGACTCAGTTTTTCTCTCACTTTCACTCCCTGTAATCCTCTGCATACTAGGGACATTCCCGCTTTGCTTGGGGCAAAATGATTAAAAAAATAATTATTTAAATTTAAAAAAAAAACGAAAAAAGTTACCTCCGAAAATTCGGAAGAACTAAAAAGCCAGAGTTTCAAACGGATCTCTGTATAGTTGGTTCATAAAATGTAACGCACTTATTTTTTTCTGTTACACTAAACTTCTGCCCCTGTGTCACTGATTAGATCTCTTCAATTTTTTAATAAAACAAAGTCATTACATTCAAGTTATCTTTTAATTTCCTTTTCCCGCATTGCGAAATATTAGCGGGTACTGAAAATATTTAAGACCAATCAAGAAAGCTTTTCAAAAAATAAATTCTGGTATTTAGTGAGGCCGATAACTTTTTAGGGTTCCCTAAAATGATACCAAAAAGAGCAATACAAATGCAAAAGCATGTAGGCCTATGTTTTATAGATTATGCAAACGCGTTTGATAAAATATGTCACAAATTGCTTTTTGAACTGCGAGGTAACATTGACATATTTTTTTTTTTTTTTTAATTTTTTTAAGCGTATCACCCCAAGCAAGGCCGGTGGCCACTATCACGCATGGGGTTACAGAAGGGTTGGAGGAAGAGCAGATAGGAGTGGTAAAGGAAGGGATGTGGAGAAAGAGAAGGACGTAGGGTCTATCGAGGCAGGGGGGTTACGGAAGATATAGAGCGAGAGCAGATAGGAATGAAAGATGTCAAGAAGTGGATAGATCAAGGCAATTGGAGATGACGATTGACGCTACACTTAAACCGTTAGAGATTGTATTTGTCAGGGAAACAGTAATAGGGAAGGGAGTTCCATAGGCGAGATGTGCGAGACATGAAGCTATTGGAGTAGAAAAGACGTCTACATCTAACAGTTTCAACGGTGAAGGGGTGGGAACGGGATGCCAGCCTCGTAGGACGCTTAAATTCACGAGGCTTAGGGACAAGCGAAAGCAACTCCTCAGAGCAATTACCGTGGAAGTACTTGTAGAAAAGGCAGAGCGATGCAACATCGCGTCTGTGAGAGAGCGACTGCAGACGAGATGACAGATCAGGGCCAATCACATTGCATATCCGTCTCTGGATCTTATCAAGAACCCTGAGTCAACACGCAGGGGCCCCAGACCATAAATTTGGGAAGGGTATTAGAAAACAGTTCTTCATATGACCTTTTTCAGCCCACTCTTGTATTTTGTTAAGTCCTTAATATAATTAGGCTTTTACATTTAAGTCTTTAAATATCTTTTCCAGCTGACCAGAAATAGGACAAGAACAGTACGAAGCCCAGTATACTTGACATTACATCAAGTTTGATAAATGTATACCCGGCACATTCATCACAGCCAAATGTACGCGATACGGTGGCAGGTTTTGATAAAAGCAGTTCATAACCTTGCAAGTCGGAGCCATAACAAATCTCATTATGTAACACTTGATTATGAATTGATCCCGATGTTTTGCGTATACTGCTGGAATGGAAAATGGAAGCTTAACAATCAGGGCCCTGTTTGTATCTGTTTTCGGCTGCACATCCCTTTTTCTTCTGAAGAGAGACAAATAAACTGTTAATTGTTAATTTTCTCCATTCTTACTTCTTACAAAGTTTTCGACCGTAAAGTTCGCTTTTAGATACGTTTAATTTTTGTATTTCATTTATTTGGTGTCGATTATGTTCCCTGATTTAGGACACTCAGACTTTGATCTCTTTGGCCCGATGAAAATGGCACTGAAGTGTAAACATTATGGTGGTGATGAAGAAGTAAGGAATTCGCTACATCAACAGCCAGCTGAGCTTTACGAAGTTCAGATACATGACCTAATATCAGGTCATCCCATAAGTTCTGTCCGAATTTTGAATAAAGAAAACAAGTGACCAAATGTTACATTTAATTACAATGTATTTTCCCTGATTATCTATGACTTCCTTCCATCTATTAACAAGCTGACTAATTCCATTACTGTAAACTTCTTTTGGCTTTGATTCGAAGAATTAACAAATGTCAGTTTTAACCTCTTCCTGTGTTACAAAAGCTGTTTCTTCCAAATGATTCTGTAAGCTACGAAACAAATGGTACTCTGAAGGAGCAAGGTCGGGAGAGTAAGGTGGATGAGGAATTTTCTCCCAACCAAGTTCTTCGATCTTTTGTGACGTGATTCTTGCTATGTGGTCGCGCATTGTCCTGATGAAACATCACCCGTTTTCGATTCACTACAGCTGGTCTTTTTTCCTCAAAGCTTGGTTCAAACGCTCTAATTGCTGA
>OZ038501.1:28885364-29110364 GCA_964036315.1 Acanthosepion esculentum | reverse complement strand
ATAGATAGATAGATATGAATAGACCATATATAGATAGATAGATAGATAGATAGATAGATAGATAGATAGATAGATAGATATGAATAGACCATAGATAGATAGATAGATAGATAGATAGATAGATAGATAGATAGATAGATAGATAGATAGATATGAATAGACCATAGATAGATAGATAGATAGATAGATAGATAGATAGATAGATAGATAGAAACGATATTGAATAAGAAACCTTCATTACAGGGTGGATGCTAGGATCACGCGACATTGACAAGCAAATCGAAAAGAAAAAAAGGAAGGATAAACAAAGACCATGATCTCCACTAATGATTCTCGCGATGATGTGATGGTGGAACGGGATTATTACACCTGGCAGGCAGGCTGGAGGGGAAAGAATCGAGCAACAATTAGAATCGCAAGAAGCCATGGGGTGCCGCATTGTAGCTGTGCTGCTCGGACGGTGGAGTCAATTTCAGTTTCAATTTAGGGCCAACGGTCATTCACGCACGACGCTAAAAAGAAATCCAGGATAACCTTGTTCCTGAAGCTAATTATATGGCCGGATTTGACGATGTTTTATGGCTTTCAACACAAAGACACTCGCCCTGTATTGCTCATCGGACGGACCACAAGCGGCGTGTTCTGCTGGGATCCCCGCTTCTCCTTGGCGACTGAACTGTTATGTAATATCGGTCCTCCTATATGGCAACGAATACTCATTACAGATAAAGAAGATGTAAACAAAGATTAGTTTTCTAAGTCTTTTTTAAGCACACATGACACAGTGGATAAAGGCGTTGGTTAGATCCAGTGACAGGACCCAAATCGTGTGAGTTCAATACCTGGTTAAGGGAGTAGAAGTTGGAGAGGTGAATTAACAGGAGATAACTGATAACTGACATCCGTTAGACATGGCACGTGGAACTAGAACAGTCTAACCCAGTGAGCGAAATAAAGGGTTCAGTTCGGTATTCCAACCACCCGAAGAAGGCCGGAGTGATAAATATGGCGGCAAAGATGAGGACAAGAGTCCGAATAATGTAAATAGTGTACATAAAACCTCATCTCAGAAATATAGATAGATACCGAAAGATTAGTTTTAAAGAATATGGAAACAAAAAGAACACATACTTTGTTTTTTACAGTATGGTTCGCTTTTTACAACGCCCGGGGTCCACTCGAGGTGGAGGGCTTAGTTAAGAGGCCATTTATGTGTATAGGAGTGTCCTTCAACACCTATATACATAACCCTAGCCTTGAACATATATATATATAATGGACTCTCCCGTCGAACTCGACGTATGAGGGTCAGGCAGATCAGTTCCCAGAAACTGAAAGCCCGACACCGACACATGAGATTTGATTATAGTGGTGAAGGCTTTGTGTAGGGCCATCCACACTTTTTGGAGGGACGAATACAGGGACCTGGTGCAGCGAATGCCACAAGGTCCCCAAACGACCCTCCGCAGGTTTTGAATTCAGAGTTGTCCTTCTCCTAGACCAGTTGCCATCCAAGGCTATAGAACCCGGTCTGTCCTGCTATTTACCCATAGTTGGAGGGAGAAGAAGAGGATTCACACCTTTCCCAAGGGTATTAGCACGTAAGTGAATGTAATGGATTCGACTGGAATTCGAACTTGGCTCTCAACTTACAATTTACAACTTATTCAAGATGATCTTCGCCTCATCTAACCTTGTAACTTTGTCTCGGAGTAACAATGTACCTCTCAAGTACGATTTAATTTTCAAGTCTTTTTTCACTGCTCTTTGGACTCTCATAGCTGAAAGTCCAAACGTCTTATGAATTGAGTTGGATCTTTTCTAATTGATCTTTTTAGCTCTAAGTTGAAATGATGATGCCTCTTGCTGTTGTGACATCCTGATCCAGTATTTCTCTCTACTGTTACATCTTTTGTAAACTTATTGACCGTTGTCTTGATGGTTCTTGAATGCACTTTGAAGATGGATGTTAGACTATGAATGTTTATACCATTACTGCAGGTCTGAATGATCTTTGTCCTCTCACCATTGCTCAGTTTGAAAAACAGTGTGTCTGACACAAAACAATTTTAACTTGCTCCCTTTTTAGCTGAATAACTCAAAGGATTTTTCAGTGATTCTTACGATAAATGGTGTCAAGATGACTAAATGTCTTAGCTAAAAACCTGGAGAAAAAGAAATCTATTTAGTTTAATGTTTTGTTAGATATTAAACATTTTGTGCGAGGGATAATTATGGTATTACACGGTATGGAAAATTTTGCTGTTATACCTGCTATACACACACACATATATATACAGTAATTAAGTAATTCGTCGAGTTTTAGAAGAAACCTCAACAGAATGTAGAAAACACTGGACGGCCGTTTCGTCCTCTATTTGGGACTCATCAGCAGTGGTAACGAATTAAACTCGACACATATTCCGTGGTGGAACTTATCCAGGTTCCTTAAACCAAGGATTGTGCCCCCGAGAGCCACGACGACTATCACCAAGCCGCTCCATCCAGAGTATTAGAAGCTGGTTCAAGCAAGGATATACAAGAAATTGTTAGGAGGATTTGAGATAATCATCTTTAAGTAATTCATTGAGATTTAGAAGAAACCTCAACAGAATGCAGAAAGCACTGGACGGCTGATGAGTACATGTGCGTATATGTATATCTTTTTATCATACCCATATATATATATATATATATATATATATATATATATATATAGATAGATAGATAGATAGATAGATAGATAAAAGTGGACACTCAGGTCACCTCCGTAGATGTGCGCATATGCATAAGACTGTTTCATGCTTGTCGCCACTAGCTGTTGACTTCAATGTCCACTTTTATATTTACATATGCTCTATCCCTGATATATATATATATATATATATATATATATATATATATATATATATATATATATATATATATATGTTAATAAATACACATATACCTACGTTTGGTGTGCGTTAAGTTTCGTTGGTTAACTAACTCGTCGGGCACAAGATATAGTTTATTGTTTAAACATTTTAAAATAAACAGTATGCCATATCTTGTGCCCGACGAGTTGGGTAACCAACGAAACTTAAGTCGTACATCAAATGTAGGTATATTAATATATATTTCTTTGCTCCGTCTAATCGCATTGAGCACTATTGTGTCTCCACCTCTTGGCTAAATTTGGTAATTATTTAATTGTTTACCAACCTATGCACGCCAACACATGCTTATACGGTCGCTCGTATTTAGTTATTTCATTCGCCTAACCCTATACCTACATATATATATATATATATATATATATATATATATATATATATATATATATATGGGGGGGGGTCCGCGCGCTCGCATTTGATTAACGTAATGTGAACTCCGTCGGACAATCAGCCTAATGACGCATATCACGACATTCCAACTTATCCTTTTATGACTGGAGAGCGCACTAGAATCATACCGGAAATAGACCAGAACAGACCAGATTCGTTACAGAAAATGGAATAAGGAATGCGTTATTTATGCTCAGAATATTACCAGAAAGAGCAATAGAAATCAAAGAATTACTCCTGTCTCGCAATACTCTGCCCCCCGCTTTTAGAATATTCCCTTGGTCATCCCAATACGTCTACGGATCTCAGTGTAGCACTTACTGTCATCAGTCGAGACGCTTCCCAGATATTTAAACTTCCGCGTCTGCTTGATTCTAGTGTTCCCCACTTTGCAAATTGCATTTCGGACTTCCTCTTTCTGCTAACCATCCATTCTGTCTTCTTGTAGTTTATTCTTGGTCCTTTCTTCACAATCTCCGTCGGTATCTTCTGTAGTTTCCTTTCTGTGTCTGCTATCAGTACTGTGTCGTCTGCGTATCTTATGTTGTTAAGGTTGTGGCTGCCAATGCTAATTCTCGGTAGGGTTTCCAGTTCTCTTAGAATTACCTCGCTGTATAGGTTGAACAGGTTGGGTGAGAAGACGCAACCATACCCCTCTCTATTTTTGTATATTCACTAAACTTGTTTCCTATGCGTATGCATTCTATTTACTACCAGTATAGGTATCTGGATTATTCTGATATCCCTCCAGAATATATCAAGGTTGCTGAGCAGTTCCATGAGATCTTTGTGGCGTACTTTGTCGAAGTTATACGTCATTTTGTACTTGTATCGTTCTTTCTTATAACATTCTGAGCATGAATATCGCGTTCCTTGTCCCCGCACAGCTCTTGTATTACCTCTGGCCTGATTCTGCCGCGCGCTCTGTTGAACAGAATATGGATGATGAGATTTGTCACGTAGCTGATTAGGCTTATTGTTCGCATTCGTCGTCGCCCGCTTTCTTACGCATACCTATGAAGATAGGTCTACTGGTATATCGCCGGTGTTTTAGATTTCATTTGTTATTTCGGTGATCTTGTCTATGCCAAAGTCATGTAAAGCTGTCAGCATTTCTGTTACAATTCCATCTGGCCCAGCTGTCTTGTTTCTGTTCAATTTCTCCAGAGCGGCTTTTACTTCGGTTTTCAGAATTTACGAGTCTGCGCGCTCTATTCATCAGAATATGGATGATGAGTTTTGTCACGTGGCTCATTAGGCTTTTTGTTCCCAATCGTCGGCGCCCGGTTTCTTAGGCATAGCTATGAAGATAGGTCTACTGGTATATCCTCAACGGTTTTAGATTTCATTTGTTATTTCCGTGATCTTGTCTATGCCAAAGTCATCTAACGCTGTCAGCATTTCTGTTACAATTCCATCTGGCCCAGCTGCCTTGTTTCAGTTCAATTTCGCCACTGCGGCTTTTACTTCGGTTTTTAGAATTCCAGGTACGTCGGTAGTCTTGTGTATTGCCGGCTGTTCCCTTCCTATCTACTCAATTTATTTTCTATCCGTGTTTCGGCGCTTTACTCCCAGTAGGTAGGTAGAAACAGTAGTGGAGAAAAGAAGATATATCAACAGGTCCATGCTGGGAAAATGGCCGGCTCATTCTTCCGCTCCGACAAGTACCTGACTCCTTTCTATCATGCTTTATCTTTGCAAGAGCCAGATTGCAGATTAGACCAAAATGGGTGAATTGCTTCTTAATACTCGCTTCCTGTCTTGATAGAGGTCATAATCATTTATGCGGCCTGAGAACACTGGAGGGTGGACAAGAAAGGTTGATTAAAAATGTAACCGTCTTCCATTGTCTGTTACATTCAACAGTTTGTTTATATACGTATTATTATAATATTATTATTAATATTATCAATATTACTAATATTATTATATTATTATTATATTATTACATTATTATTATATTATTACACTAAATGTTCTTTTTAATGGGTACACGTGTTTGAGCCGAAAGCTGTTTTTGTGTGTTCTTTTCTTAAACAGTGAAATGAATAACAACGGACACAGATCGATTTGACTGTTTAAGGAAATGAAAAAAACAGCGATGTCAATTCAAACACCTATATATATGAGAATAATAAGAAATATTATCAAACAAAAAATTATTTCAAAAAGTACTGTTGTTCACACTCCTCCCCGTTCTTTTAGCACTTGTTTCCTGTTTAGTAATTGATTTCCGGTTTCTTCTAAAGTCTTTTACGCTATCTTACATTCACAGTTGTCCCCTTGCGTTTTAATAGTATTATCGCCTTGCTTGGAGTGATTTGATTAAAAATACAAAAGCAAAGAAAACTGCTCAACCCTCACCTTCCAGCCGCCATAGAGTTTCGCGGTCTTATTGTAAAATGGTGATTTTTAATAAATTATATATATATATATTACCTCCTCGTCAGTTGGTATGACGTTTGACTTATATCGTAACTGTCCAGGTTTCAATTCTCGATAGTGGATTCGCGCTGCTGATGAGTCCCAAATATACAACAAAACGGCCGTCTAGTGCTTTTTACGTTCTGTCAACGCTTCTTCTAGACTGGATGAAATACTCAATATTTTTTTTATTCATATATATATATATATATATATATATATATATATATATATGTATATATATATATGTATATATATATATGTATATATATATATATATATATATATATTCTGTTTATACGTAATTTTTATAGATACTATGCTCTGTTTTTTTTTTCATTAAACAGTGTTAACTACATTTACCTGAATTTTCGAACTTTGCTAGCCAGACTGAATGCTACAGCACGTCAGATCAAATGCCGTTTTGCGTAGTTGAATACAGGTTCGATTCCTCTCGGAAGACGCATGTTTTCTACGAAATTTCTCGAACAGGTAGGCCGGTAACTATAATTAGTACTATTTAATAAAAAACGGAGCATTTACTTAAATACGTATAAACAGAAAACATATTAAATAATTGTTGGACTTATTCCATTTCATTAAATATATATATATATATATATATATATATATATATATATATATGTGTGTGTGTGTGTGTGTGTGTGTGTGTTAAAATTAATGAGAAAGTGAAAAAGTTTTTGCATATGACATGTTTTGGACCTTTAGGACTTAAACGGACTAAAGTGCAAATGAACGTGTCTTCTAGGGGGACCTCTGCCTTGACAGACTATTAGGCCTTAAGCCCACCCATGACATCAAGTGGAAGATGGAGGGAAAATGGTCGGATCCCTCTAACCTGACTCCTCGTGCTATTCTCTATCTTTACAAGAGACAGATCAGGACGAAAATGCGTTTCCGAGTCTCTGTGGATGATAAAATTATTTTCCGCCGTCCAACCCCTCTCTCACAGACGGGGTGTGGCAAGCCTCTCACTGCTATATCGCTGGAAAGTGCTCGGATGAACTTCATTCCTGGGTTCCGCCAGTTCTAACCTTCACGGTTAGGACCCGCCATGGCATTCGCATTGTAACAAATCAACCACATTCCCTCCGTATTTCATCGATGAGAAGTAAGTTCCATTCGAACGGCTTCTCCCCGTGAATCACTGCTAGTCGCTCTCTCACAGACGCGCCGTTGCCTCGCTCTGTCTTTTTTTACAAATACTTTCACGGTAATTGCTCCGAGGAGCTGCTTTCGCTGGTTCCTCGGCCTCATGAATTTAAACGTCCTACGAAGCTGGTATCCCGTTCCCACCCCTTCACCGTTGAAACTGTTAGATGTAGACGTCTCTTCTACTCCAATAGCTTCATGTCTCGCACATCTCGCCTGTGGCACTCCCTTCCTTATTCCTGTTTCCCTGACAAATATAATCTCCAACTATTTAAGTGTAACGTCAATCGACATCTCCAGTTGCCTTGATCTATCCACTTCCCTTCTCCACATCCGTTCACCTTTTATTCCTATCGGCTCTCGCTCCAAATCTTCTGTAACCCCCTTGCCTTGATCGATCCACTATCTTTCTCCACATCCTCTCCTTTACCGCTCCTATCTGCTCTTCTTCCAAACCTTCTGTAACTCCTTGCGTGCTAGTGGCTTCCAGCCTTGCTGGGGGTGAAAAGCTTAAAAAAACAAAAAAAAAAAAAACTCTCAAGAGGATGTACCCCCGATCACTACAATCTTAGCCTGTTCAAGTCGTTACCTTCTCCGCATAATCTGCCTGCTATTTTGTAACCCGAGTAAACCCGGGGCCTTGGACAGGGTGAACACTGTAAAAACAAAAAGCTATGCATGCGCATGAAGAGAAGGAGACGCTAAAATTTTAAACTTTTAATCCCGCCAATGATTTGGGGAAACGTTTCACTTTCAGGCGAATTATTTTTATTGGTTTTTAATATAGTAACTAAGAAACTGAAACACCTTGAAGTACCCGAGCGGTGGCTGACACCTCTATCAGACGTATGAGTTGACAATTCAACTCGTTTCAAGCTCAGAAGGACATGAAAAGAATCAAGATCAATGCATAAACACCTCTGTAGTATTTTGAACGTTATGTTTCGGTCGTGTTTATTCGTCATTGTCTGAAAAAGACACTTTCGGTTAAAAAAAAAGTCTATGCTAGGGGAAGGAGTTAAATTTATTATTTTTTAATATGTATTTCTGTGTATATTCTAGCTAATTTAATTTAATATATTTCTGTCTTTGTTTATGGTTTTACTTTTACAGTATAACCCGGATATAAGAGACCCGGATATAAGATAGATTTTCTCTGGTCCCAAATTAGAGCCATACTTACCTAAAGAAAATAGACAAAACCCGGATATAAGAGAAACCCGGATATAAGAGACTCCTTCTCCGGTTCCGGCAACTCTGTTATATCCGGGTTACACTGTATTATTAAATATTCCACATTGTGATTATAGAAGATCTGCCCAAAAATGTCGGAAAAACGTGGATGTAAATTTACTGGGGATGATTTAGCAATTAAAGCACTTTCTATACATTTTCGTTTTAGCAAATTACTTTTTCTTTTAATTAGAGTAATATTTTTTAGATCAAAATTAATAATGCAATGAATGTTTTGGTTTGTAAAACATCCCTTTTGTCTTCATATAATTTATAGTTAAATTGATTGCGGTTTCTCCCGTTTGGTAACGTGGCAACTATTACAGGTGATAGAATAAATTCCTTCATCAAGTTTTAGCTTATTATTGTTTTATATTAATCATGAATTTCATACACACACACACACACACACACATATATACATATATATATATGTATATATTTATTAAGCAGTGTTACATTAGAACATGCACATACCCACTACAAAACTGTACATCTTGTTTCAACGTTAAAAAAATATTTTTAACGTTTCATCAGATGAGAAATCACGATGCTACTAGCAGAGGCATCGTGATTTCCCACCGTTGAAACAAGATGCACAGTTTTGTAGATGGTATGAACATGTTCTAATGTAACACTGCATAATAAACAAATATTTATTTCTCTACTTTTGTATTGAGCTCTGTTTTAAATTAATGTTTTGAACACTGAAATCTTACTCTTCGTTCTTTCACATTTAGATATATATATATATATACATATATATATATATATATATATATATATATATATATATATATATATATATAGATAGATAGATAGATAGATAGATAGATAGATAGATAGATATAATACATGATTAATGCAAAACATTATAATAGATAGATAGATAGATAGATAGATATGAACAGGCTGTGATAGATAGATAGATAGATAGATAGATAGATAGATAGATAGATAGATAGATATGAATAGGCTGCAGTAGATAGATAGATAGATAGATAGATAGATAGATAGATAGATAGATAGGTTGTTTTTATGAAAAATATTATCCTTCGGAAATGATAACAATTAAATACGAGTTCTCCACATCTCAACGAAACATTGTTGGCATTTTGCAGGTTTATTGTTAATGTCAAAAGCATAACGGTATAGTTTCAGAAATTTTGTTTAAATGTCGAAAAACCTTGAAAATGAACCAAACGGAAAAACTTGTTCAATCATGAAAAAAAAAAACTATCACTTGAAAGCATTGGTTGAACAGAATTCAAAAACAACTGTCAGAAAACCTTCAGGAGAGCATCGAACTTCTCCCACGTCGAAACTGAAAATTTCAGAAATTGGAACATCTCCCAGGTCGAAATTGAAACGTACAGGAGAACATGGACCATCTTCCAGGTCGAAACTTAAAATTTCAGAACTTGGAACATCTCCCATGTAGAAACTGAAACAGCTTAGGCAGTAAACAGAGATATATCAATACTTCTCAATGACAATGGTTGCCCTTGCACTTAATGGTACACTGTTCAAAAGTTGTTATAAGATTTTCGAGCAACCACTTTATTCGCCAGAATTATTACTTATTTAAACGCTTTCAGCTTTCCATGCGCAATAGAAATTTCTCTGATAACGAAGAAGTTGTCGAAGCTTTTAAAAACTTTGTTCAGGCAAAAGGCGATGAGTTTTTAATAATGTGATAAGAAGCTTAGAGTTATGATTAAAGAAAAACGAAGAACGAAACGGAGATTATTTTGATTAAATAAAAATGCATTTAAATTAAATAAAGTGTTTTTGTTTCGTTTTTATATTCATCAGTATATGACGGTGAATTTAAGCGTATTTATTTTTAGATAAACCCACAATGACTAAAAGAACTCGATTCGCTTTACCGAAGAGCCTTGCATTATTAGCAGTAATTTTCACTGTTTACAAACTCACATTTCCTCCCCAGGGTGTTCAACCGAAATAAATTTTTCAGGGGATTTAAAACTAAAAACGAACAAAAAATAAATAAATAATTATAATAAATTAATCCAAATCGATAAATAAATAATGTAATTAATAAACAAGTCATCAAACTACGAATGCACACATAAACAAAAGTAAACGAAATAATATCAACCAGCAAAAAATAAGAATCAATAAATAATAAATCTAACAAGCTACATTATAAAATACCCATAAACCTGCATTTGGATCCACAATTATTTCCACTCAAGAGCCCCTAGAATGACGTCCATGTCAACAATTAATATTTACATGCGTTCTATTTCTGATACCGAGCACTTTAATTCTTAATATAGCATACCTTAAAACTATATTTTTATCAAACATATATATATATATATATATATATATATATATATATATATATGTTTTGAACAATAAAAAATATTAAAAAATTCAAATCTTCAGTCTGTCTGAAGATTTTAATTTTTTAATATTTTTTATTGGATATTAATTTTTTAATATTTTTTATTGGATATTAATTTTTTAATATTTTTTATTGGATAATAATTTTTTAATATTTTTTATTGGATGTTAATATTCTTTCGTTTTTATTATTTCAGTTAGATTCCTCGATTAGTTTCGGATAACATGGCCAGTATCAGGAGAAAAAAATTTCTACTTGCTCGTTGCAGTGAACTACAGAAATGAATCTCTTGATGGAGAAAAATCAACTTTTGTCTGTAGTTTTCATTTGTTTTTTTATTTTTTTATTTCCATTTTAAGCATATATATATATATATATATATATATATATATATATATATATATATATATATATATATAAAGGGTGATTCATTAAGACGGATCAAAGTCAGCAGTAAATAAATCAGTGTAAAAATTTAATTATTTCTCTATTGGATCATATTATTTAAGTCATGGAAATTATGTGTGAAAATTTAATATCGCCCAAATATCCGCCAAATCTGAAAGAAAAAGAAAAAAACTTATTAAACGCTTAATCTTAAATCACATTAAAATCGGTACCAGTTATTGAAACACCCTACACACACACACATATATATATATATATATATATATATATATATATATATATATATATATATATATATATATGTATATATATATATATATGTATATATATAAAGTGTTTTCCAATAACACTCTTTATAAAAATAAAAATATTTATAAAAAAATAAAATATAAACTCAAAATCTAATATATATATATATATATATATATATATATTGGATTTTGATTTTATATTTTATTTTTTGTTTCTGCTATATTTTCATAAAATTAACAAACTTTTCAATATGTTGTTTCTTTATTTATGTAGAAATATTTCATAATTTGTCTTGCTTTCTAGTGACTTTGGTTAACTAAAGTTTTATATTTAAAAACAAAACAGTCGAATTTTGCGAGCTTCGAAAACATGTAATGCATATAATCTTTATATACGTACATTATATATGTTCCAAAGGTTGTCATAACCAGGAGTGAAGGTGGGGACAAGTTCTCGCTGTCTATAATAAACTTCTGACTATATATACGCTGTGTGCTTTGTGCTATGACGGGAATTTAACAATAAACTTACGAAATATATTTCGTAATTTAAAAAAAAAAATGAGGCACGAGATAATTTAAAAAAACAATGACCCGATTGTTAAAAAAAGAGGGTGCCGTGTGAAGAAAAGATACTTGGAAAAAGAAGAAACTGACATAGCAAAAAATCATAATACATGCATATAGTCACAACATTCTCAACAAAAATCTTTTTGAAAATGGCTCAATGAGAATTGCGCAGATATCGAAAAACTGCAGAACACAGATGTAGAAGGCATGCAAGAATTAACTGAAAAATAACATAACAAAAGGATGTATAAAATAAATCAATCATAAGGGAAAAAATAAAGGTACCACAGAGGTGGAATAAATAAAGGGTTCCCATAATGTTGGCACACAAGTACCTTGGATTATATATATAGTGATTTTCTAAGCCCGGCTTAGATGTGGCACAAGGCCGAACGTATGGGACACCCAGTGAGGATCGAACTCACTACTCAGTCGTAATAGATCTAGCAAGATAAGCTTTCTAACCATTACACCACGTCGAGGTGCCCCCTTGGATTATATATATAGATGCTATATTTTTTACATAACGGATTTACAAGAGTCCAATATATATAAAATTTTGCTATATCCTACAGGTATCTGATATCTCTTTTGCTGAGGATGGACCCTCATAATGTCTGTGTTGGAAATGAGAGAGCAATCTCGTGGATGTTCTCTTCGTGGTGGTGACCATCCCAATATGTAATATTCAAATCTTGGATAATATGTTGAACTATTGTATATTAGTTATCTAAGTGTTGTAATGTTGTCTCTGTTCAAAATAGCCGAGATTTAGGAAGGCCGTAGCTAGGAAGAGTATCGAAGGAACAGAAGACTAGATAGGAAAAACAAGAGAAGGTTTATTAAATATCCATAAATAGAACAGATCAACTACTCCTCAAATCCTACTTTAATGTGGATACTTGCCATATTTATAAGTCGGAGCAGTCCATTGTTGCAGTAGTAGGGAAGAGCAGGAATACGCCGAGTCTTGCTCTACAGCAGTAATATATATATTTGTTACTCTATGTCAAATTTATAATCCAAGATACTCCCATTTAAAATGTGTTACATCATTATGGGACACCCTATATATATATATATATATATATATATATATATATATATATATATATATGAAGAAATATAGTTTTAAGGTGTGCTATATTTATGGGATAAAGTGCTCAATATCAGAGATAGAGCGTATGTAAATATCAATATAAAAGTGAACATTTAAGTCAACACTCAGAGACGACAGGCTGTTTCATGCTAGACGCAATCGTCAGGCCTGTCGCCTCTGAGTGTTGACTTCAATGTTCACTTTTATATTATATATATATATATATATATATATATATATATATATATATATATATATATATATATATAAAGTGTTTAAAAAAGACTGACATCATTTTGTAGTCTAATAATATGTTTCTGTTCAGTTGCTCATCACCCACCCAACCGTAAAATTGGTAACATTTTGTTACTGGTTCGTAAACTGACTTTATGAGATAATAAATAATGCTGACTTGTGCAGCAGCTGCTGCTACCATATTGAAGAACAAACAAAAGTAAACTTAACTATTGAAAACTATATATATATATATATATATAATATGGATAAAACAACTGAAAAGATGCAAATTAAAAGACAAAAATTGGGTCTTTTTTTGTGAAAGTATTTATTTATATGTTTTTATATATTTGATATTTCAGACCACCTTCCTCAGAAATTAATTGAATAACTGTATTTGGGAGTTTGTTTACAAGTAGCGTCCGTCGCGATACGCGGACGTCACGCGATGTTGAATGCAACTGTATTTTTTAACGTAAATCTAACGATAGTATTTTAGATGTTGTTTAAAAAGGTTTTTTAACTATATCGAAATAATTTTTTTAACTATTGAAATATTTATACAGATTTAAAATACTCAAGTCTTTGTTTAACCCTAGTTTATATGTGTCTAATTTTAAAATCCTGTATTTCTCTTTTTTTCTTCGTGTGTATGTTGAACTAAAACCTGAATCTATCAATAAACATTTACAGTTGACTGATGAGTGTCTTGATTGATTAAAGTGTTCAGCTATGGGGGAATAAGGATTGTTTTCACGTATGGATAGTTTGTGGTTGTTGAAACGAAATCTAAAATTAATTCCAGATTCGCCAATATATCCACTATTGGGACATATTGTGCAGAATCCATATTATATACATATCAAGAAAGTATACGTGGCTTCTCATTATGCTATATATACATATATATATATATATTGATTCCAACAAGGCCTTAAAACTTAATATATATTATAGTAAATCTAAAACGTCTAACCTGATAATGAATAATAATCATTCTCCAGTTGCTGCAGTTGTTGATAGAACCAATGTTGTGTATGAGTTTAAATGCCCCATGGAAGAATGTTCTTCTAATCCACATACATATATTGGATTTACAACCACCCGGCTCTCCAGAAGATTGACTCTGCATCTAAATAATACTAGCTCCATTAAACAACATATTAAGTCACATACTGTTTCCCTTACGCAATCTGATATACGTAAAATACTTGTAGAAAATACTAAAATTATAGATAAACATACAGACATTAGACACCTTAAAATCTTAGAGGCATTACATATTAAAAGAAAAAGACCTCTTATTAATCGTATAGATTATAATATATCTGGTAATATATTGCAATGTTTATAATATATTTAAATTTTGTAGCGTATTCTTCGATCTTTTGGCTTGTGTATTGGAAATCTTTTTCACGCTGTCACATGATAAAAATCTACGCCATGCACGTGATATAACATCATCGCGTCTTTTGAATTTAAAAGGATTTTAACGTTTTTAGTTTGCAAGTAGCAACATGATTACGCTACAAGATAATTGGCAAATGTTTGTTAAAAAATTTTGACTAAAATATTGACCCTGAAGATGAACAATGATGTTCGAAAGCGCTAGGTCATCGTATGGGCAATACATATTTCGAAACTATTTTCAAATAAAAAGTCTCATTAGAGAATATGAGAAAATTCAAAAGAAAATATGTAAGACTATGTTGTCTTTAACATTCAACACTACATGTTTGAAAGAAAAGTTGCTGCCAAATTACACACACACACACACACACACACACACACACACACACACACACACACACATATATATATATATATATATATATATATATATATATATATATATATATATATATATATATATAATTTAGTTTGATAGTGAAGGTAAGTTTTATGGGTTAGGGTTAGTGTTGCAAGTTTTGACAAAAAAAATTAAACAATTTAAACCAATTTAATACTCAAAATCACCCACCAAAATTTCCTATCGTCCACCATTTTCTGTTCAGTTGCTCATCACCCACCCAACAATTGAAATCACCCACCAGTGAGCAATATTGGTCAGGTTGGGAAACCCTGTAATAAATACTCACCCAATACAAGGACCAAGAGCCACTCAAGGTAGATTACTGAATGAGGATGTTGCATAGATATGAAAGATTTTTTCCCCCATTGCTATATATGTATCTATTGATACTTATATTTTTTTTGCTTTTCTTTCCAGGCAAATCAACTACAATTCATTTAAAGGTCAGCTCCCAAATTGCTATGCCCCCAGCAGTGGCTGACCATGATGTTCCTATTTTAGTAAAAGATTCAGGTTCTATTTCTGAATGGGATCTCACCACAAAACAGGTAAGCTGTTTCTCCACATTCGCATGATGAGATCATTTCAGTGATCTCTCTCTCTCTCTCTCTCTCTCTCTCTCTCTCTATATATATATATATATATATATATATATATATATGTATATATATATGTGTGTATATATATATATATACATATATATATATATATATATATATATATATATATATATATATATATATGTGTGTGTGTGTGTGTGTGTGTAAATAAATGACAATAAGAAAACAGTAATTGCTGACGCGTTTCGTCCAATGCGGACTTTTTCAAAGCAAGAAACGAAATGAATTTAATCAAACAAAGAAAATTAATAAAAACAAAAAACAGAGTGTTCCTAGCAACGGGAATGTAGGAAACGCTATTTTCATATTGTTAACTGAAAATGACGTCAGTTAATGTCACGTGTGGAGAATATTTCATTAATCTTTGTTGATGGATTCAACCATTTTCTTTTGATTTTAATATGTTTTTGTGTACATTTGTTTGTGAGAGCAGTAATTTTGTTAGAAAAGGTGAAATAGGGAATATATATATATATATATATATATATATATATATATATATATATATATATATATATATATATATGCCAATTGTGTTTGAAATGAGAGATTGACCTTGTGTATGTTCTCCTTGAAATGGTGACCATCTCAGGGATGTAATATTCAAATCTTAGATATTATGTTCAACTCTTGTACATCAGTTATGTAATAAATATATTTGGCACTTATGTCATATTTTAGAGAATCCAAGATACTTGCATTTAAAATGTGTCCCATCATTATGGAGCCGAGCCACAAGCTTAAACATGCTCTGTTTACCAACAGCGGCGGGAGGCTTTCTGCTCTTGTCGTTGCCATACAAACAAAATCGGACAAGTGATTAATGTAAACAATACGTGGCGCCAGGATGTGAGGGACGCATGGTGAATGTGTTTTTGTATGAGAAGGACTTTTTTTCTTAGAAATTTCTTTCCAATATTAGGGTGCGTCTTCCAAGCCGCTGCGTTTTGTAAGCCGGAAAATACGGTAACTATTTATATGATTTTCTTGAAGTTATCTTAGGTATCAAAGGGCTTTATGACCACATCACGTTAAAACACCTGTTCCTATACGTTCACTGAAGTTAAGCAACGTCGATCCTGGTCAGTAGTTATATGGGGGCCCACTTGGGAATACCAGGTGCTATAACCTTGGATGTGCGGATGGTGTAATGGATAATGGCTCGGAATTAGAGAGTTCAAGTTCCAGTTGAGATCGTTATATTCACTTACGAGCAAAATATCTTTGGGAAAGGTATGAATCCACCTCTTTTATCCCCAGCTATGGGTTAACGAGTAAGATTGTATAACTATTATTATTTCCAAAAATTAAATATGCGTACAAAATATGTAGATTTCGGCATTTCATATAGAGGTGTTGATATGCCGCTATACAAAAGCAAGCAACCAACTTAGAAAAGATAATATGTTATAAAAACCTTCTTCGTGATTTGCTAAATGGTTCAGTAATTTTTTCGATCATTTATGGTGAATAAATTTAATTATTTTGTCCTTTTTACTCCTTTATTACCCCAACAGAGAATATACAAATCATCTTTGCAATTTTAAAATTTAATTTTATATTTTCTTTAACGTATAAATAATATTAATATAAATTATAATAATTGGAATTATATGTAAACCGTTTTCTCAAAATAGACACGACTTATTTTTCTTAACATAACTTTCTTTTATTTTCTTCTATTATATAACTATATTTTAAATTTTATTTTAACATTTCCCCTTGTTCAAATCTCATTTATTTATTCTCAAATATCCATTTTCAGTTTTCTTAACTCCTAAATCTTCAAGAAACTTTCAAATTAATTATAGTTTCTAACTATAAAAATTTTATCAGTAACAATTTTTCTTTCGTTATTTTTTTTGCAATGGTTCTTTAAAGGTTGAAGGTAAATAATTGAGGTAAATTCATATCCATTTCACTGATTTGTTTTTCAGCCATCTTATCTGTCGACATATATTAGAAATTTATCATTATCATATATATACTCACTGACTTTCATATAGTTTTCGTTGATATCAGACTTGCGTAATGAGTGATATATATATATATATATTTATATGTACCTTTGGAAAGTGTCTGAAAACCATACCACGGGTTGACCCAAGCCTTGTGAGTGAATTTAAGTAGACGAAACACTTGGGGCCGTCGATAGGTGTGCTAGCAAAATGTCGCAAGTCATCCTGACCGAGTGTTTGAGTGTGCTGGCGTCGTTAAGATTGTTTATCACGCGAGATAACACGCTCTCTCTCAGAAACTGTAACTAATGTTTACTCAGCATAATTGCAGTATAAACCACAGGCTCTGTGGTTGTTGAACAAACATAAATGTGCCTGAGCGAGAGTCTGCAATAGGGATTGGCTAGCCGCCTTAGTAGACGGGTATCCTCGAATACGAGTGGCCAGCTATTACGACAAATAACTATAACGACAATATATATATATATATATATATATATATATATATATATATGTGTGTGTGTGTGTGTGTGTGTGTGTGTGTGTGTGTGTGTGAAACGGGTGCCCAGTGCTTTTCGCATTCTGTTGTGGTCTCTAGGTCTAGATATGATGAATTATTATGAAAAATTATTCAAATCCCCCAAATTACTATTACCGCTTGATTTTCCTCCTCCTCACCTCCTACCACACCTCACGACGTGCGCTTATTGATTTATTTTTTTATTAAACATAGCGTTAGTTTTTTTTTTTTTTTTTTTTACAAATAAAAATTTATTAGTTTTAAAAAATAAAGCGTTAGGAAATCAACTGACCGAAATCGCTTGGAGATGCAGAAAGGTCGAAACCAAGTAGCGGAATTGGCTGATTTCTCATATATATATATATATATATATATATATATATATATATATATATATATATATATATATATATATATATACCCAAGTGTGGGATTGGTATATACGGAGTAAATTCCAATAACCAACAATTATTATTCTTTAAAGAGTGCTCAATACAGAGTAGAGCAGATATAATTATTTATTTAAATATTATAACATAAATATGTTATAAAATCACTACAAAAATAGCCATTTTGTTTCAACACTCCCAGTGTCTTATCAAGTGATGATGTTGCAGGTAGAATAAATGGTTTTAAAAAGTTCCAAATTCATCCAGCGTTCACCCCTAGCGAAGGACCGTTGATGAATTTGGAACTTTTTAAAACCATTTATTCTACATGCAACATCATCACTTGATAAGACACTGGGAGTGTTGAAACAAAATGGCTATTTTTGTAGTGATTTTATAACATATTTATGTTATAATATTTAAATAAATGATTATATATATATATATATATATATATATATATATATATATATATATATATTATGAAATGGACAATTATTTAAAGACATTTTTATGTTTAACATACGGAACCGTCATATAGCCTAACGTGCCATTTTAACCGATTCGGCCACAGAGGATCATTCGGTTGGCAAGGTCGAATTTAATTCAATCTTCCATGAATCTCACACGTACATTCATATCTGCTCATGGCATATCAAATGTAAACAAATGACGTCACACATTATGAAATGGACAAAGTCCGACAATTATTTAAAAACATTTTTATGTTTATATATTCTTTTTATAGATACAAATATTTAAGTAAATGCTCTGCTTTATAATAAACAGTATTGTATTAAACAATATTTACCGGCCCGAATGTCCGAGAAATTTTCATAGAAATTATTTTAATATTTATTCAGGCCGGTAAATGTTATTTAATATTTAATACTTGTATCTATAAAAAGAATGTTAAACATAAAAATGTCTTTAATATATATATATATATATATATATATATATATATATATAGAGAGAGAGAGAGAGAGAGAGAGAGATAGATAGATAATTGCCGGTAACACCTGTCTGCTGTCAGGGTGGCTAACCAAACCGTGTTACAGACTCCTGCACTGTTGTGTATACATATCTTAGTTGCTATTTCTGGGGGTATCATTGGATCAACCCCTGGTATGGTTTTCAGACATGTTCACCCTAAAACCCCACTCTCACAGATGAAACTTCACAGGCCTCTAACTGCTCTATCGCTACTTTCATGGAAAGGGCTCAGACGAAGTACATTCCTTAGCTCCCCGAGTTCTAACCTTCAAGGCTTGGAGCCGCCATGCTATGCACATTGTAGCGAACCGCTTTCATTCCCTTCGTATTCCATTGGTGAGAAGTAAATTCCACTCGAGCAGCTTCTACCTGCGAACCGCTGCTCTGTGGAACCGACGCCCAAGAGTGTGTTTCCCCGATCACTACAATCTTAATCTGTTAAAGTCTAGGGTTAACCATTAACTTTCCCTCCTATCTACACAAACGGTACCTCTTACACACTAACACTCTACCTCGAGTGGCTCCCGGTACATGTACAGGCAGAACCTCACTGTATAAAAAAAGTGTGGTATGTCAAATTTTTTTTATTATATCTTTATTTTCCTTCTATTGATTTTAGTTGTCGCTGCTGTTGGAAGTCTTTGAGTAATGTGTTTTTTGTTATTTGGCAAGCTCTTTATTTGTGATTCTGTAGTTCCAGTCTGTAATGACTAATAAAAGACCGAGAGGATTCCTTCATTTGACAGGTTAGATATTTCCGAACGAGTACGACACCATATGGTGTCTAGATCTGACGAGGCTATTTTAGAATATGGCTCGAATTCTCATATTAATATTTTTGTTTTGCAACATCTTGCGGTGTTGTGTGAAACTACCCCTAGCCCAACCCATCATGTATTCAATTACTTTACCTTCTTTTGTTTAACTAATTCATACACCGAGGTAATAAACCCGATCTTCTATGTATAATAATTCTTACAACGATCCAAAAAGTATCAAAATTTTAGAGGATGACGAACGGAAAGATGTCCAGGAATATATCTATTCCTGAGAGGTGATAATGTTAAAGACCATGAAAAGGAAATAAAAGTTTCGATATATAGGTCTATCGTGTTTGACTCACCTAAGTGGAGGCTAAATTAGACTTAGTACTCAGTATATTTCAGAGAAGCCAATGGGATTGACGAGAAAAGTAACTCTCCTAGCTGCCGGGTGAAGATATGCTTTTTACACGATACACACTGGGATGTGCGCCCGTGGAAAAAGGTATGAGAAGTAGATATATAAACACCCACCTCAACGAGAACAAAAATTCCCACATCCTGGCAGGGGGGTAGATTCCAAATTCGGAGATCCCAAGCCACACACCCAACATTAAAAGTAGATAACGAAGTCCGGAGTGCTAACAAACAATATAGTGTTAATATATATATATATATATATATATATATATATATATATATATATATATATATATATATATATATATTTCATGCACATTTCATTGAATGCAACAGACAAGGTGTTTTTATTTAGTTTTTTATACAATTTCTCATGCGATGTAATAATTTTATTGTTTCCTGATGATAAATTATATAAAAACAGTCCGAATGTTCTTTTTATCAGAATGCTTGTGAAAATGGTTAAATGTATAGCCGAAAGCGGTCGGATAAAAAGAACATTCGGACAGTTTTTATATAATTTATCATCTGAAAAGAAAAAAAATTATTAGATCGCATAAGAAATTGTATAAAAAACTAAATAAAAGCACCTTGTCTGTCGTATTCAATGAAATGTGCATGAAAGAAGGATTGCTGCCTAAATACACACACACAGACACCCACACAAACACACACACACACACACACACACACACACATATATATATATATATATATATATATATATATATATATATATATATATATATTCAACGTAGGAATGGGGTTTTCGATACTTCCGTTTTTCGCAAACCCACTTTCACTGGTTTATATACCAGTTGGAATTCCTTAGTCCTCAAGTCCCGTAAGACAGGTCTGATTGAAACACTGGTTCACTGCGCTTTGATATTTTGTTCCCCCGATTTATTGGACTGTGAACTTGAGAAGTTACACAGTATTTTTGTAAATAATGGGTACCCATCCAACATAATCAAGCGTGTTATCACTAGAATAGTTAGACGATTTAAGGAACCAGCTGTTTTAGGACGAAGTGGTTGTCTCATTTACTTAAAGTTACCCTGGCTTGGCAGGAACAGAAAGCCTATCGCTGATAAGGTTTCGGCTTGCATTTCTTCGTGTTACTTTGCTGTGAATTTGCGGACCATTTTTAAGACCAGAAATGTGTTCCCCTCCTTTATGAAGAATAGACTGTCCTATCTAAGTAAAAATTCAGTGATTTATCAATTTACGTGCCGATGGGATTCGGTATATATAAGACGGACTAGTCTTTGTTTGGAAAAGCGCGTTTCTCAGCATGTTCCCTCACATCTTCGTAATCACGAACACAGGAATAGAGTTTCTCAGTCGGTCCAGGAGTCAGCTATTGGCCAACATTTGATGGAAAACCAGGACTGTGCCTCTGCTTATCAGGACACTTGGTTTTCTGTCCTGCACAGCGTCCAAACCGAATTTCATTTACGTGTTTTGGAAGCTGTATATTTAAAATTACATCGCCCTAATTTATGCAGGCAGAGAGACCATTTCACAAGATCTTTAAAACTCTTTGAAGGATTGTGAGTTAAACATTTTTCCCCTTTTATTAACTCTTTCTGAGCTGAGATTTACACCCCCTCACGTTTTAATTGCATTTTCACTAAATTTAATTTTAAACGAGCTCGGACTTTTCTTCCATTTTAATAAATATTTCAATATGTGTCCCCTTTATACTAATAAATAATGTGCCAACGTGTTACCTATGAGTAAGTGTTGGCCGAAAGATATCTCAGGTGTTCATGTCTATAATATAAAAAAAAGAAGGTTTGATTAATAAAATGGCGTCCCTGTTATTTAAATCTATTTTGAGGTTCTGTGGGTACAAGTCTTTATTCATATATATATATATATATATATATATATATGTGTGTGTGTGTGTGTGTGTGTGTGTGTGTGTGTGTGTGTGTGTGTGTGTGTGTGTGTGCGTGTGTGTGTGTGTGTGTCAAGACAATCGAGTATATAAACAGGAAGAAAAATAAACCAAACATGCCGGAATTTATCAGATAAGTGTCTACAGTGCAAAAACATTTACGTGAGGGAGAGATCACGTGATCTAAAAAAACGGCTCAATGAACACAAGAGAGACTTGCGTTTAGACACCACATTCTCTCTCGTCTGACATCGACAACGACGTGGGGCATAACTTTGATTTCACTAATGCCAGCCTAATTAAAAAAAAGAACGTAACCTTTTAAGGAGAAACTATTTCGAAAATATATTTATAGCATCACTACCAACTATAAACACTCACTTAAAACGTTACATCCAATCACCATCTTTCTACAGATCCATTACTCGTGAATCTAACACATAAAATAATGAAAATTTACATATCCCTTTCAAAAATACGCATGAGAAATGCTTTAAGGATAAATCCAACCAAAACTAGATTATTACAAAATCTTTCTGCATTTCACCGCATTTTTTCTCGTAGTTCAAGTATTTCATCTATGTTCTTACTAAGATAAGTTTATCATCTACATATCTTAGGTATATTGAAGATTTTTAGTCGTGTTAAATATCTTATTTTCAGCCTTAGCCATGTAGAAGTTACTCAATGTTGGTCCCAGAGCTGAACCCATGGAAACGCCATTTACGATGTTGTTTTGATAGTCATAGGATAGCACCACAGTGGTACAAGTCAAAAGTAGTTTTCGTAATATATTTCGTTTGATTTTTAGTGGAGGGCGAGATGGATTGTCGTAAATATTTTTTTATAATTATATCAATCATTTCTCTAACTGGGGCATTGGTAAATAATTTTTTAACATCAAGTGAGGCTATGGTTTCATTATGAGGTTTATGTGCTTTTAAGATTTGGATTGGTTCATGAGCTGATTTAATATTGTATTTATAAGGTATGTATGGTGTAGTTAGTTGGTTGATGATTTTGGTTAATTGGTAAACTGGAGTGGGGATTTGAGATGTGATGGGACTGAGAGGGAATTTAGACTCGTGTATTTTTATAGTTCCATACATGTATCCTGGTTTGTAGTCTCCGATTAATTTTGTGGAGATTTAACTTGTCCTGATCTGCATTGTTGACTGTGATAAGCTTAGCAATTTTTAATTTCAGTTGGTTAGTAGGATTCTTCTTGATTTTTAAAAAAAATCGGTATGATTTTAGAGTCTTTTCTGTAATTTCGAATTATAATCATGCTAATTTAATACAAAAAACAATATTCGTTTTTATTTTATTCCCTTTTTAGTTATATGAATATGGTTAGGTAGTTCCTTGGCAGCGACATTTAATTATCAAGACGCCATATACTCCATTTGCCCAATGCAAATTGTATTGCACAACATTTAAAAACATATTATTGTCCCCTTTCACAACACAAGAAAATACGTATTGACGATATATTACACTATGAAAACAAATAAAAACTTCAAATTCTCGAGGCCTTCTATATCAAAAGCAACCAACCATCATTCAACAAAATTTATTACTAATATAGCAACAACATATTAAAGTGCACATAGCATTTAATGCCATTTTACAATTCTACCAATTTCCAGTCAGTGTCCATGTATTTAAAAAGGCATGCTTACAAAAGAAATTCCATAACTGCAACGGATAGATTTAAGACTTTAAAACAACTACGACAGAGCGTGTTTGCGCGTGTTTTTGAAAATGACTATGACAACGGAATGCACATTATATCGCAGTTACAATAAGTTTTTCTTTGTAATTTACCACTGAAGATGACCTCCGAAGAGATCGAAAGTACTTAGGTTAAAAAGAAATACAGCGTCTTCCTTGATGAATTTCATTTTAATATCAAGAAACTGATTAGACAACTGGTAAGAATCGGTATTCAAAAAAAAAGATAATATGTCTATATTATTCAATGAAATATATATATATATATATATATATATATATATATATATATATATATATATATCGCCTGGGGATACAGATACAGTTGAATCCATTACGTTGACCAAGGCCAACGTAGTGGATTCAACTGATCTGATTTTTAAAGTATATATATATATATATATATATATATATATATATATATATATATATATATATATAGAGAGAGAGAGAGAGAGAGAGAGAGAGAGAGAGAAAGAAAGAAAGAAAGAATAGGGAGAGAGATAAGTTTCGTTAAAAACGACTAAAAAGAAATAACTTATTTTCTACGTAGCTATTGTTATTTACCCAAATACATTATTATTTTACAACAGCTGCGCATAAAACAAGCAGTTTCTTGTCAGTCGTTTTAACGGAACTTGTATACCCAAATGAAAAATTATATATATATAGATATTATATATATATATATATATATGTAAATGTTAAACTATAGAGTATATATATATGTATGTGTATACGAACGCTCGCTCGTACATTTAGCTATATTTATCTATTTGATTATATATATATATATATATATATATATATATATATATATATATATATATATATATATATATATACATATATATATATCGATACGAAATGGCATCAAAAAGAACGACTGGTGATTGGATTCGATTGAGTTTTCAATTTTTTCCCCGATAACCCGAAATTATTAGAGCCACTGACAAGACAAGTTGTGTTTCGCTGAGTGAAACCAACAGGACTCTGACAATTTGATACGGTATCTTTCCACGAATTTCGACAGATTGATTGATATGTTAACATGTCATGTTAGCCAGCGTTTCAAATTTCGCATACCTTTTGAAAACCATTGAACCAACCACGCAAATCAATATCCACATTTTTTATCAGTTTTACTTTCCATGAAGAAGACATGTCATACCACAATTTCTATTACTTCTTCGTAGATAAAACAGAAACAAAAATAATATAAAAGACTTATTTGTTTAACGGCATATCAACTCATTTATGGGTCATTTAATGTCGAAATTTAATTTTATTAGGCGCATTTTAGTAATAAATACATTTTATATGTTATTGTGCTTTCACAGTTGAATACATGGTATTTTTTATTCATCTTTTGTACAGAAGGTCAGCACCACGCAAAATGATTGGAGATACCAAAATGTCTGCAGATACCAACACCACGCAAAATGACTGGAGATACCAAAATGTCTGCAGATACCAACACCACGCAAAATGACTGGAGATACCAAAATCTCTGCAAATACCAACACCACGCAAAATGACAGGAGATACCAAAATCTCTGCAGATACAAAAACCACGCAAAATGACTGGAGATACCAAAATGTCTGCAGATACCAACACCACGCAAAATGACTGGAGATACCAAAATGTCTGCAAATACCAACACCACGCAAAATGACAGGAGATACCAAAATCTCTGCAAATACCAACACCACGCAAAATGACTGGAGATACCAAAATGTCTGCAGATACCAACACCACGCAAAATGACTGGAGATACCAAAATGTCTGCAAATACTAACACCAAGCAAAATGACTGGTAGAAGATACTCAGATTTGTGCATATACATGTTTGTGTGGAAATAAATATTAGAGGCGGTGATATAGGTTGAGGGTCAGAAGAAGAGGATTCATAACTTTCCCAAGGGTATTAGCAAGTAAGTGAATGTAATGGATTCGAATGGAATTCGAACGCGGCTCTCCGATTCCTTAATCCGAGCTGCTATCCATTACTCCACCGTGCCCCCAATCCTCTTCTTCTCCCCGCCCAGCTATGGGTACATAGCAAGACAGACCAGGTTCTATAGCCTAGGATGGCAACTGGTCTCCCGCAGAAAGAAATGGCAACCTGCTGCGGGGAAAAATCTACCTCGTCAGTCATGTATCGAAAGATACATGATCTCCTAAGCTTGTATCACGCATGGCACATCATTGACACATTCCTCTCGGTTCTTTTGAACAGGAGAAGGGGGTTTATCCCTTGTTTCCTGTTGAGTAATGGCTTTCCGGTTCCTTCTAAAATCCTTTTCATTGTCTTTCACTCCAAGTAGCCCCCTTGCGTTTTAGTGGCATCTCTTTGCTTGAGGTCATTTGAATTTTTAAAAAAAACTGCTCAGTTTTCACTATCCAGCCGTGAAAGGGTTTCGCAGTCTTGGAGAGGAAGACGTATTCTCCACTCTGCAGAATCCTTCCCCTTTCGCCATTGTATCGCTATGTACATGGCAAATGTTTAGATGTGCTGCATTGTCACCGATTTTAGTCACTCTCATTTCCTCCGTATTCCAGTTCTAATGAGAAAGTTCCACTTAATATTTTCCCCTAAAACTGATACTTTATTGGACAGACACTTGTGTGGATGCTTCCCTGAACACTACATTCTTAACGTTTTCAAATTAATACCAATTCGTTTCTACCTACTTATCTTCCTATTATTCACTTCCCGACACCTCCTGTTCGGGACGAATGCGAGATGGATTTTTTTTTTGAAGTTACCTTTTTTCTTCGTGAAGGGACAACTCAGTACCGCCAACTCAACACCGTCGACTGAGCGCCGGCACAACTCAGGACCGACACAACTCAGCATCGGAAAAACATAACATTTTTAAACGGAATAAAAGTAATCAGACATCGTATTCAATAACCCTTTACCTTAAGTGATTTTACTTCGACTTAATTTTTTACGGTTTATCAACCATTTTGTGGGTTATTTAAAGCTGAAACATACGTTGGGTTCTCAGAATAAATGCACTAACAATTTCTTGAGAATGATAATGTTTTCTTTTTGTTCCAGATACAATTTCTACTGTTTAACCCATAGATTGGGGAGATGGATTCAAAACTTTCCCTAAGGATATTTGCTCGTAGCTCCGATTTCTCATTCAGAGTCAGTATCCATTACACCACCTGCACCTTCAGTGGCTCTTGCTGTTGCTCTAATGCCTTGTATTGAGTGGCTTTTACGCATAAAAACCTTGTAAAATTTATCGAGATTTCCAAGACTCTGATATTCGTCTTTGACAGTCTCTCATCTGAACAGATGTTAAATTAATTTTTGATAATCTCGAAAAGAAAACACCAAATCCAACAGCGAAAAAGATAAGGTAATTTGTTTAACATGCTTATTTTCCACGCGTCGCATAATGGGCTTTTGTAGCATATGAGTGTCGATTTCATAATTTTATTCATGATAATATAAATATTACGTTAAAATAACTTGCAATGAGGAAGTTGAATCGGTTGCGCTGCAGGTACTTTGTCAAGTACTATAAGATGTTCGTCCTCTGTAAGTGATACACCCATGGGCGAATGCCCCGAAATCAGACAGATCAACGGTGTCGTGCCGTGTCCCAGTCTTGTGCTTGATCGACTAGGAGACCATCGTTGTCTGTCACGTCTCGAAGTGTGTGGGGAGTTGTTCTTTTCTCCGGGACGAATGCGAGTTGAATTTATTGTTGAAGTTACCTTCTTCTACGGGAAGGGACATCTCAACACCACCAACTCAACACTGCCTACTCAACACCGCCGACTCAACACCGCCGACTCAACACCGCCGACTTTAGCACTCGGACAGCTCAGGACTGAGACAATTCAGGACGGAGACATCTCAGCACCAGAAAAACATAACTTTTTTAACAAAATAAAAGTAAGTTATTGAAGATTAAACCTTAATTTTTTTAATAAAGTAAAAATATTTACTAATTAAGGTTTTAATCCTTAATAAACTACTTTTATACGGTTAGAAAAAATGTTTTTCTGGTGCTGAGTTGTCTCGGTGCTGATTTGTCCCGGCACTCAGTCTGCGGTGTTGTTTTGCACACTTATTCTAGTTAACTTTACCCAAAGAGGCAGGACCCACAAGGCGGCAAGAGGTTGGAATTCAGAGTTTTTCTTCTCCTAGACTAGTTGTCAACCAAGGCCATACAGCCCAGTCTCTCCTGCTATTTACGCATAGCTCTGGGGAGAATAGATGGATTTATATCTTTTCCAAAGGAATTAGCACTTATGTGAATGCAAGGAACTTGAACAGAATTCGAACTCGGCTTTCCGATTCCTCAATCCGAACCTCTATCCACTACTTTACCATTCCTCCTGTAACATGTTACAATCCAAAATATTAGCTTAAAAACTCGTGTCATGTCCTTACATGTCAGACCTCTACCTAGGGATGTTCTGCATAGTGTCAGACTTATTCAGAAATGGCTAAACCGTTGTTTTTCAGCCTTTTTTTTTTTACTTCAAGGGGAACCTGTATGACAACGACTATTTAAATTTTAAAAAGGAAAAAAAATAGTCCTGAAATTTAAAAACAGGTAAATAATAAAAAAATATCTCCTGAAATATGCATTTAATAATCACTGGAAAATACGGAAACGTAAAGAATCAGCGCATATGCTAGGCCGCAAAAATCTACTAAGCCGGCCAAGCAAAGGAATGAATACAATATGGGGACTAGTAACATAGAAAGCTAGAGAATAACGACAATAACAAAAATTGTAATATGAGCTCTGGTAAAAAAAATGATATTGAAATATTGGATTTATAAGTCTCCAACTAAATCCCGAAGCAAGGATAATTAACTTACCCCTTTCCCCCGCGTGTCAGGATGTGGAACAAGGCCGTTTTAAATGCGGGTTCAAAATCGAGCCCGTAAGGAGCATTGCTTGCGGATCAACCCTCATATACCAATGGCTGGATGTTATATCCATAGTGTCGGCTGTTATGTTTCTAGTGCTATTATTCTTCTGGTTGATACACGTTAATTGTGTGTTATACGTCTATGTTTTCAGAAGATGATGTATTTGTCTAATACTAAGACTCACACAAAAGCATTTATTCTTAATCAATTAGCACCAAGCAATACGATAATGTCAATAAAACGCAAGGAGTCTACTGGGAGTGATAGAGAACGAGAAGAAATTAAAAGGAACCGGAAACCCATTCCTAAACAAGAAAAAACCGGGGTAGATCTCTACTCCTGTTCAAAAGACCGGGGAGGAGTATAAACCGGTCCTTTGGATCAGCATCCCCTTGCGACTTAATGGCATCATCACTTTGCCTATGTGAATTGTTTTTAAAAAGTACCTTCTTTTCATTGCAGTGTTCGCCACTCGTTATTGTTAACGACAATGCTACTGTTTCTATAACTGACTTAACAAATCTCGTATTTTCTCGTCGGGTACGCAGTTCTCGTTAGACATATAATTCACACTAAACTAGTAGGACACATAAAACAGTTCATAAAACTATACTCACGTAGCACTCGCAAGACTCGTTTTTTATATAATTATAAGTATGTTTTACGAGTGAAAGCTGTATAGGCGAATGACGTCAGCGGTGTTAGAAGTCGGATATTAGTATGAAATAAATACTAACCAAAATTAATAATAACCATAAAACAACTATCCAACATTTAGGATATCATCAATGCGTCAATAGGTCATCATGAGAAAGGTTTTATCACAGGCATGTCACAAGGACAAGTAATGTAATATTGCTGTACAATTCTTGGAGAAAAAGTGGTCAGTGTCTCGTAACTTCAATTCTGGCAACTCCAAAATATCACTTCAAAGAACCATATATTAAGTTGAGCCGTAAATAATTTCCGTTTCTTGTCTATTAAATTTATTCTAAAAAATGAAGTTCAGTTATATCTAGCTACCCACCCCCACGAGGGTTTCATGTGGCACAAGGCCAAGTTTAACGTGGGTTTTCCAAGCCCGTAGGCTCGGCCAAAAATATTCCCTTTTTGAACCCGTATGAACGGGTTCAGAGTCAGTCTACCTCCCCGAACAAGACTCTGCCCTTCGGCGGAGCCTCGTCCGGGTTCCTCTCTGCCCGAAGGCAGAGAGTTCGACTGTTTAGCTGCAACAGGTCACAGCCAGTTCAGTAATATTTTATTCAGTTATATATTCACCATCATTTGCAATGAATTGTTTCTTTCAGAAAAAGAGAAAATCTACACGCGATTAAATCTACTTGTTCATATTTAAAAAAAAAAACTATGTATTTGGGGCGATTTTAATGTTATCACAAGTGTTTTTGAATGCCATTGCTAGCATGATGCTAAAGACATCACCGTTTGAAACAGCTGCCTTGCTAACTTTTGTTAAACTTTTGTTACTCAAAAAATATACCATGCTTTACACGTTGTTTGACCATCACATAAAACGCCGCCTTACATGGCATAACCAGGATTGTGTAATAAAAAAGGCTACTGACTTCAGTATTTCAGACAATTGGTTTTTCTTCATTTTATTTTGTAGCAAATAAATCTCAATGGGTTATTTAATTCCGACAAGATTTTTAGGATTTGTTCGTATGAATAGAATGTGTATTCTTTGTTATGTATCTTTCATTGTAAGAAATTACTTCAGAGGAGATCAGGTTTCATTGACGTATTTTTGTGAAGATGATTTTTGTCGAGAGTCTGATTTCATTGATGTAGTCTTTATAGATATACAATTTGCAGAGAAATTGATTTTATTAATATTCTCATTTGGTTTATATTTTTTGGTTTCGTTTGTTTTGTTTTACGGCATATCAACTTCAGTGGATTATTTAATACCGACAAGATATTTAGGATAAGTTCGTATGAATAGAATATATATTCTTTGTAAGAAATCACTTTGTACGAGATCAGGTTTCATTGACGTATTTTTGTAAAGAGGGTTTTTGTCGAGAGTCTGATTTCATTGATGTAGTCTTTATAGATATACAATTTGCAGAGAAATTGATTTTATTAATATTCTCATTGGGTTTATACTTTTTGTTTTATGTTTTGTTTTACAGCATATCAACCTCGATGTGTTATTTAATGCCAAGATTTTTACTGCTGGTCCAAACCACCTCCTCAAAACCTCCAATCTCCCTATCAGAGACCTTCCTGGCGGACGGAGTTAAGCTTTGTATTCAGTGAACAATAGAATTTATATATCTGCGTTCTTTTTGTAACAATTTGTTTGTCCAATCGAGGACCTTTGCAGTTAAGATATCTGGTTGATCACTGAAAATCGACATCAGTTCAACAAAGTGAACAGAAAAAGACTGAAGTGGTACAGTCAATACTATACAATATATTCTTGTAAGAAAAGGAATGGATGATTTTACTAACAGTGTTCCAGGTAACATCAACATACTAATTGCTCAAAAGATCGCCTACTAGTAACATCCCAAATACTGAGAAAGGTGCTATCAATTAAATAATTCTCCTATAGGGCCTAAGGACCATAGTTTGAACCCGGTTCTACAGGATACAAAGCAGGAAAAATAGCATACACAAATAATTATAATAATAATAATAAATTCCCTAAATATGGCTCTCGTGGCTTCTTGTTTTACGTGGAAAATTAAGATAGGATACAGTAAATATCCCGGTCAGTCCTACAGTTGTCTAACCTTAACAGGTTGGGAATGAGAGGGTTTGTTTTCGTTATTAATATTTTTAAGTTTGAAGGAAAAAGCAGCCTAGGAGACTTGGGAGAAATACCTATATACTTAGGAGCAACAACAATAGGAGTACGTCTGAGCCAGTAGTTTCCAACTCTTTTTTGGCCATGTACACATAAGCATTTCTAAAATCCTGATGCACCCCCGCAACACAAAATTCTTGTTATCAAAAGGTGAACTGGCTAAAAGGTCATTAACTTAACTGTAAGAACTTGAGGCTTCATATATGCAATAGTATTATCATTTAATAATAATATAAATGTATGTATATATTATATACGGTACATGCGTAAGGAGACACGTTAAAGTTATAGATAGCGGCTCAGATGGAGGAATCGGAGTTGAATCCATTACATTACTAGCCTTGGATAAGGTATAAATCCTCCTTTTCTCCCCTTAGCTATAGGTAAATAGCAGGACAGAGCGGATTCTATAGCTTCTATAGCCTTGGGTGACAGAAAGAACTGGCAACCTACTGTGGGAAAAAATCTGCCTTGCCAGTCATGTATGGAAAGACTGACATGCGTAATTGCACATGTACATACACACCAATATTTTTATTTTATATATGCATCGAATGTATTAATTCGCATACACACACATACTCACAGACAGTCATACTCACACACACTAGAAAAAATTCACTCCTAATTAATAACTCGTTTCTTCAAGAAACAGCTTAATATACCTGAAACCCTACCAACAAAAAGGAAGCGAATATCATCTACGCCAACGAGTAAAACAGAAAGGAAAACTACTTTGCCAAACGAAATTACAAAAAAAAACTGGGAGGACAGGTCGTTGCATCCAAATACCTAAAAAGAACAAAATAAGCAGATGAGGACCAACAGAAAATGCACCATTAATAACTCGTTCTCAAATTGCCCTCCTTAAAAATCAAATTGCTTCCCTGTGGAGCACGCGGCCCACTTTGGGAACCATAGATCGTGTCCCACCTGAGCTGTTGTGATTTGTTTTTTGATGATTTATGATTTATGATTTTTTATTTTTGATTCATGATTTATGATTTTTTTGATTTATGATTTATGATTTTTATGATTTATGATTTAGAATTTTTGAATTTTGATTTATGATTTATGATTTTTGATTTATGATTTTTTTGATTTATGATTTTTATGATTTATGATTTGTTTTATCAAAGCCTCTTGCTATATCGCTCATATTCTGTTATGCGCAGTGTACCCTCATTAGACTGGGTGTCAATATGGACATATTGGGCTTCATATCTTTGTAACCTTGCGTTACTTTATTGGCGCCCTGCTCTCTCACTCAAGGTTCCCCAGGTATTCCACCCAGCATGTAGCGATGAAATTTTGAAATTTAAGCTGACAGGTTGAAACACATCTCTTTGTTGCTTTCTCTTAGAAATGATGCTTCAAATAGCCTTCCATATAAAATACACCAAAAAAAAAAAAAAGAAAAAACTTGACCGTCGTCGATGCCGTCTGTGAAATAGCGTTAGGCCCTGCGGAATTGAAACCAAAGAAGATACCGTCCTGGGTATGACGATAAACTTCATCCGCGTCCTGGGTAAGACGACAAACTACGCCAGACAGCAAGACCTCTGATCAGGCGTTTTTGAAGTGTGTGGAACCACCTCTTATTTGCTGGTGTTTCCAGATCCAACCTGACGCAGGGTGGTAGCGCCTGTTAGTGTCCCAGCTATGGGCAAATAGTTAACCGTTAAACTGTGGTCAAAACACTGTGAAAGTGTAAAAATAGGTTTTAATACCAGAAATACATGTTTGTAAAAAATTATTACCAGCAATATATTATTACCAGCTTTACATTTTTGAAAAAAAAAAAATTACCAGTAATTATATTTTTGAAAAAATATTACCAGCTATATATTTTTTGAAAAGAATATTACGACCATAGATTTTTGAAGAAAAATTTTTTAGCAGAAATACATTTTTTGAAAAAGATATTACCTGCAATAAAAAAAATTTTGTCGGCATTAAATACCCCATTCAGGTTGATATGCCGTAAAACAATACAAATCAAGCCCAACCAAAGATATGAAATGTAAGAATATTAGCTTGTTTCAAAGTGTGTGCGTGTGTGTGTGTGTTTGTATGTATCTATGATTGTGTGTATATATATATATATATATATATATATATATATATATATATATATATATATATATATATATGTGTGTGTGTGTGTGTGTGTGTGTGTGTGTGTGTGTGTGTGTGTTAAAGATAGAGCTACGCTGATTATTAAATTAGAAGCATTGACGCTCGATATATCTCAATGTATAAATTAACCAATTTCAACTTTCACTTTTCTTTTCTTTTCTTTTCCTTTTCCTCTCTAATTATCCAACATTGTGACAGCAGTAGTTTTGTGAGAAAAGAAGATATGCCGAGGCAGCAACCTTTCTTTTCAACATGTTCTATTAAACGGAACAAAAAACGTTTCATTCCGTTGCTAATTTTATTCTGGTGAACTCGGGTCTTCTTCCTTTATGTGATGTGCCGCTTCAGGACATGGGTGATTATCACTCTCTACAACTTCCTATCCTTTGTAGGTCTTAGCAAAGTTTTCTTTATTTTTTTTTTCACTATATACCCACTCCCTAATCTGACATCCATTTGCATATTTCCTAGGAGTTTCTTCAGTTTTCCTTCATGCGTAACGAAATTAAAATTCTTTCCACATTATGAGTTCCAAAGATTTCAGCTGCTATTTTCTACTTTATTCTTTCTGTTTACCTTTGCTAATTTTCTCCTGGTGTGGAATTAAAATCCTTGGCTCGTGTCTTCGGTATTTGCCCGAGACCTCTCCACAAGGCGCGATGTGGCACTGGGCCGGTTTTTTAACGTACGGATATTCCGACCGCGTACGCTCAGGCAAAAATTTCCCGTAGACCCCGCATACACGGGGTCGGGTGGATGTCTACCTCCCCAGATGAGACACTGCCCGTAGGCATAGCCTCGTCTGAGTTCCTCTCCGCCCGTAACTGTAATCGTGAACTCCTCTCGTGTCTTCTTCCTTCATGTGCAAAGTCCCTTCATGATATGCGTGATCATGGTTCTCTGCAACATACTCATCACCTTTTTGAACAGGAGTAGGGGTTTATCCCTTATTCTCTGTTTAGGATTAAGTTTTCAGATCCTTCTAAAGTCATTTCATGCCTTGATAGAAGTCAAAAGCGTCTCCGTGCACTTGTGGGTGACGAATTATTCTCGACCCTTCAAACACTCTCCCACAGGCGGCATGTGGCAAGCCTTTCGCTGCTCTACCGCAACTTCTATGGAAAGTGATCGAATGAACTAAATTCCCTGGTCCCCCTAAGGCAAACCTTCACGGCTAGGCCCCGCCATGCCACTTACATAGTAGCAAACCACCCACATTCCCTCCGTATTCCATCGGTAGAAGTCCGTTCCACTCGTGCAACTACTGCCCTGTGGAATCTGACTCCCAACAAGATGTTTCCCCAATCACTACAATCTTAACCTATTCAAAGCTAGGGTTAACCGTTATCTCCTTCATTTATACATACATATGGTCTCCTAAAGTAACCCTCTACCTCGAGTGGCTCACGGGCCTTGTAAAGGGTGACTATTGCTGTAAAAAAAAAATATTTCTTTCCCAGTAGCTTCTTGTGTCTTAGTGTTATTAACTTTCTCCGGTTGAATTGATTTAAAAAAAAAAAACAACTCTCGAGCTTTCGTAGCCTCCCCACTCCCTAATCTGACATCAATTTACACAAGCTCGTTAATTTGGTCACTAGTTGTTCCTCACTGTCCATCATACATTCACTAGGTCACATGAGTATCCAATTCGCCGAAACGTCTTTCCTATGTGTTCCAGAATTTTCTATTCTCTCTTTCTAAGTATACGTGTATTTTTTCTTGTTTGTTTTTATTTTCATTAAACATCCTTTGTTGCTCTTTGCAAAAATCATGGAAGCGAAAACGGAGACTTGGGTTAATTTTCAATTTTTTTATTTTTTATTTATTTATTTATTTTTTGTGTGTGTACAAAATTAACCTTGCAATTCTCTACAGAAATATTGTGTCTTTCGGTGTTAATTCTGGAACAAGGCTCAAGATGGTGACTCACTCCAGCAGGTCACGTGGCTTTCAGTCGTTCTTCCTGCTGTCTGGTTTCGTCTGCGTCTCGTCTCTTCGGGCGTCGCTCCAACTCTCTCCAACTTATTCATTTAAAACCTTCTGCTCAGAACCTAACACTATATCACAGACTGCATCGACGACGGTCAAGTTTTTTTCTTGGCATGGGGCTGACGATGACTGCGGATTCGGCGTTTCCCCCTGTCTTCCAATAAGAGCTCTTTACTGTCTGATTTGTAAAATTAATTATCTCTCCAACTATTACAAGATCACCTCCTACCCTGGGTAGCGGCTGCAGACATCGTCCCACCCGTATAACTCATACATTCTCTTGTTCATAACTCGCACCATTACTTCTACATGGGCGGAGGTAAATTTTCCCCTTTTCTCCTTCTATCTCGGTATTCCACCTGAGATCATCCTGTCGGGGAGGTTTTAACTATCTTCTTGACAATTCTAATTTTAAACCGGGCGAGCGAAGAGGATGTCTTATTTGCATCATTGATTTTCTATAACAAATAACATTTTTCCAGCCTTAGTCTGGTCTAGTGCCTCCCCGTCCCAGTTATATCGCCTCCTCAACCTTCCAGTTATCAGCCAGACAACCTTACAGCTGCGTTTAGTTTTTTCAATTCCTTCGACGCTGTATAAGCTCATATCTATCGAGCTGTCCACACCTTCAGAATTGTCAAATATTATAATTCACCTCTTTTTCCACCTGGCGATCATGAGACATATTTTTCTTAAGTAGACATAACCTATATATCAACTCGACCCTTCGTCTGTTCCAGTTTATATTTCAAATTAAACTGTTTCTTTTACCAATGTCACATAGTGTCACAGTATAACAAGAAGACAAACTTTACTAAGAGCTACAAAGGACATGACATTGTGGATAACCATAATCGCCAACGCCCTTAAGGGACACTGCACACATAATAATAATAATAATAATAATAATAATAATAATAATAATAATAATAATAATAATTATTATTATTATTATTATTATTATTATTATTTCTGAGAATTGTAATTTACATTTGAAGATCTAAAAAAATATCAAAATACAAGTATCTTGAAGTGGCATATGAAGACCTCAGTAATTCCAGTTGTAGTTGGAGCCCTGGGATTGATTGGAAAACGTTCCAATAGACTCATTGAAGGGATTGCCTTAAAGAAATACAAAGAATAGTGCTCACAAGTACAGCGCACACATTACGAAGAGCTTTATGTTAATGTGTGATCTTAGGTTTTTATTTATTTTTTTATTTTACAACAATGATCCGTGGAAAATGTCACGAAGCAATTTCTGACCTTAGGTCTCTGGTTGGGACCCGGAAGGATTTGTGTATACAACTGAAATCAAAGGAAATAATAATAATAATAATAATAATAATAATAATAATAATAATAATAATAATAATACAGGAGTACTACAGGCGTGTGCGTCTGATATTGAATACCGAGCTGAATTGATAACAAAAAAAAAACAGAATATCAGCCATAAGCACCTTGGCGGTCCCTGTGGTGCAATACAGTTTCAACACCCTTAACTGGACCATAGCTGACATTAAGTGAATGGATGCCAAAACGTGAAGGCTTCTCACTTGCCACCGCATGCACCATCCTAAGGCTGGTGTTGATCGTCTGTATGTGCCCAGATCCGAAGGAGGCAAAGGATTAGTTCAACTAGAACTGTCTTATTACCGGACTCATAAAACCCGCTTATTTTATAAGTAGAAAAATTCCCACCGGCATGATTATTTGACATGGCACTTTTATTTCGTGCAAAGGAGTAAATTCCATACTTCAAGAGGAAGTTGCCTATTTTCTGAATATTTTTAAAATATCTGTACATCCCCACTCCACCAACAAAATGGCGTGAGTCTTTTATGCTTTTCGAGAGTTGCTTTCTTCATGTCACACAGCACTTTCCAAGAAAGCAAGATTTCTTTTCAATCAATGTAAAATGAGTTTTTCACCCAATTTATTAGAGAATACGGACACCGGACCACGATGGAGACAAACTGGTCAGAATAGCTGGTAAGCGTGGAATTCTGACAGTGATTGGCTGCTTTTGCCTGAGTTTTGGATATAAGACCAAAACGACGCGTAGTCGGCAGACGGCCGCAAGAATTTTGAAGCGCCGACACGCTTCCCGCAAACAGAATGCTAAGCAAACGAGTGTACATGCGTTTCTCTGACGCTCATCATCCGACTACCTCCTAGAATCAATGCTACTACGTCTGTCTCTTTCGTATGAGAAAACAAATAAGAAAAAGAAACCGTCTTTCTCTGAGTCATTAATATAGGTTCCCCCACGAATTTTGTATAAGTAAGGTTTAAAATAAATTTCTCAAACTTTCATAAAATTAAGTAAGGAGGTGAAACGCATGTAAAAAAAAATCTCTACCAAAATTTTCTAATAAAAATTTTTTTAAATAATTTCATTCGTTTGTGAATAAGTTCCGAAAATTGCATTAAAATCCGACAATTATTTGATTTTTGCAAGAATTTCCAAATTAATGTGTATCACCACGAAAAGGAGGCGAAAGTTTGCTATGCTAAAAATTACTACAACCGCTGACGCAAGAAATTTAATCAAAATTTCGAATGTTTTAAAAAGGAGTAAAAAATTTAATAAAATAATCAAAAAATACTTTGAATCTTCTTCTTGGTAATAAAATAAGGATTTTGACGACAAATCTATGTTTTCATGACGTTGTAAGCATGTTTTCATTACAGTGTGTTGATTCTTTTAGCTATTTCATAGAGGTACCTACATTAATCCCTATGCCGTTCGTGCATAGAATTCTCCATGCACTTGCCAAAATAATGGTGACTTTTATTATAGAACACCACAGAGTATACCTCCAACTTGAGTGGCTCTTGTCCTTGTAATGGAGGAATATAACCATAAAAAAAGGCTAAATTATGCGCTCTCTCCTAGAAATTGTAACGAAGTTCTTCTCAGTAGAGTTGCAGTATTAATCACAGGTTGGCCTTTCTGGATGTTGAAGTACAGAAATTCTATAATTAGAAGGTTTTCACGAGTAAATTTTTAAATATGATTTTTCCAATTATTGTAGTTTAACCATTTGTGTATCCATAGCGCCAATATTCTCAGGCAATTTTATCTTTTTTATTTTCTTTTGATAATGTTCTAGATTTCTAAGAAAATGTTTTCTTTACACTATACTTTCCGACAGTCCGCCATTGTCATAACAGGCTGTTGTGTACCAAATACGAGTGCCGGCACGATAAAATTATTTCTTTCAATCCCCCTCCTCCCAACATCTCGGCACGGTGCTTATTTGACAAGGCACGCTTATTATTTTTCAAATAATCTGACATATTTATAAATCTACCATTCGCCCTTGATTTGAATATTATTGCCACATTTAGTCTCGGGCTTCTATGGATTTAGAAATTCTTGGTAAAATACAAAGATGATCTGCAGTGTCATTGGTTCTGGCCTGGCATCTCGGCTTCGGTTACTTTCCGACCGTCGTAACGTCGCTTCCCTGTGCCTTTTCTACAAATACTTTCATGGTAATCACCCTGCTAAATATTCCTCAGCTCGTTTCTGAGTAGGCCTGTATGCTAGGGTAGATAACATTAATCCCATTAATAGACACCCGGTCAGTCACATTTCTGCTCTCTGTCTCTGTCTCTCTCTCTCTCTCTCTCTCTCTCTCTCTGATATCCTTCAGCAAATCCTATTGATTCCTTTGTCAAAGAAATCAAAAGGAACATTTGACAAATAAAGTTCTTCGGATTTACTGCTTGTTTTATTTTTTGTTTGTTGTTTTTTAAGATATTTTAGTTTTCGCAGCTCAACAAGCAGCGAATTTGAAAGCAGCAGAAGATCACTGAACTCTTACGTCACACACATTTCAATTACATCATTATATCTCTTCAGGACGTGGGCGGTTACAATTTTCTTATCTCTTGGTAAGGTTTATCTTTTCTGTGAATGTCAAATTGTCAGTGTCCTCTTTTCTCATTTTGTGTCCTAGGAATTTCAATTGTCTCTTCCTGATTCCAATAATATGCTTTCTTTTTGTTTCCATTTTCTCTAAAGAGCATTTGCATGTGATTTCTGGCAAGAATCATCAATTCTTAAAATGAAGATACAATCCTGCATGGGTCCTGCAAAAGTCCGCATGAATTCTAGACCAAGGTCTGTCCACCTTAGGCCATGGTTTTTGTATAATAGGTGGTGCCTTTGCTGCCGTAGCACAGCCTCTACATTTTTCTACCATTTGAGTAATGTCGTTATTCATATTAGGCCAATACACAAAACTTCTCATTAACGCTTTCATACGATTTTTCCTTGGGTGTCCTAGATGGAAGTCCTTCAGAATTCGTCTTTGTAAAGATTTGGGTATGACCACTCTTTCATTATAAAGTAATACATGATCACAAATTGAAAAACATTCCGCTAGATTTCTTTCTTTTTCTTCTATTTTTCTCTTTGTACTTTGTATGAATTCATCTATTTCAGCTTCTCTTCTGATTTCTAACAAGGTCACTGGTAATTCCCTTACTGTGTTGTTTAGAACTTTACTAATTTCGTCTTCGACTCGCAAAGCCGCTATTACAGAGTCTTCCAGAGGTTCGCATTTCGCAGGTACCAATCTAGATAATTGACCAATTTTCTTCAATAATATAGTTCCCCATCTCAGAAGTCTGTTGGCTGTGTAAGTTAGTAGTCCTTTTTTTCGATCCGAATATAGTGAGAAGAGGTTTATGGTCAGTTTGAAGAGTAAACTCTCTTCCATAAATGTATCTGTGGAAGCGAGTTATGGCGAATATTATGCCTAACGCTTCTTTCTCAATTTGCGAATAATTCCTCTCTGCTGGTAACAACGATCTAGATGCGTGAGCTATAGGTTTTATTGTGCCATCCTGCATCTTTTGTAATATACAAGCTCCCACACCGTGTGAGCTTGTGTCACTAGCAATGATAATTTCCAGTTTGGGATCAAAATGCGTCAGAGCTAGATCAGACGTTAATTTCTTTATGATATCCTTAAAAACTTTCTGACAATCTTCCGTCAAGTTCCATTTGTTATCTTTTTTCAATAATTCATTGAGGGGAGCCCTCAATTTGTGCATGTTTTCAATGAATTCACCGTAATAGTTCGCTAGACCAAGAAATCTTTGCAACTCTGCGAAATTTTTCGGCTCAGGCATATTTTTTATTGCAGGTGCCGTATCTGGATCTGGTTTTCTGCCACTTTCATTGATCATATGGTCTAGATACTTGATTTCTTTTAGAAAAAATCGCATTTTTTCTCTTTCATTTTAAAACCCAAATCCTGAATTCTTTTAAAAACTTCTTTAATGTGCGTTGCGTATTCTTCTACATTATCGCTTTTCATTAAAATGCCGTTTAAGTTAGCAGTAGCAAAGTTATGTCCCATGAGCATGGTATCCATAGTCTGTTGGAAGATTGAAGGTGCTACTTTTATCCCAAATGGCAATCTGTTAACTTTGTAAAGTCCTTTGTGAGTAATGATACATAAAATTTTTGTACTTTCTTCTTGTACTGGAATCTGAAAATAAGCTTCACTTAAATCAATCTTAGAAAATACCCTACCACCGTTAAGCTTGGTAAATATTTCCCCCGGGCTTGGCAATGGGTAGTAATAATCCTTGATAGCCTTGTTTAACCCAGTCGAGAAATCTGCGCAAACACGGGTTTCTCCAGATTTTTTCATTACGTAGACCACTGGTGCAGCCCATTCACTGAATTCAATTTGTGAAAGGATTCCAGTTTGAACCAATCTATCTAACACCTTGTCAATTTTTTCTATGGTTGCGAAAGGCACGTTTCGCTTTTTCTTGAATACTGGCTGAACATTTTCCTTTAGTTCAATTTTAGCTGCAACCTTATTACATCGTCCCAAACCGCTCGAGATTACTTCGGGAAATTGACTGTGTAGTTCTTCTTTTAATTTTGTAGCTTCTGACGGCTCGCACTCTATTTTCTTACAAAATGAGCTTATGGGTAAATCCCATACGTCAAATTTTTGCATCCAGTCTGTGCCCACCAATTTTTCCGTGTCTTTCATTACACATATCTTCAATTTTTTCGTTTTTCCATGGAATTTTACGTTTAGAATTACTTCTTCAAAATTGATACGCTTCCCTGTAACAGACTTGGCGATTTTCTGTGTATGCATCATGGTCGGTCTATTTAGCTTCTTCCATGTTTGTAAATTAATTATAGTTAGATCCGACCCTGAGTCTAACTGTAATTTTACCTTCTTATTTAAGATCTCGAGTTCCACGTATTTTCTTGTGTTTAGTTTGTCTTCGTAGTCCATTCTAGTAGTTCTTACCCTACTAGTGTGTTTTTTGTTTCTGCATTGAGACGCCTTATTTCCCATTTTTCCACAAGCTAAACAGTTCTTGTATTTAAATCTACAGTCTTTATTCCAGTGGAATCCACCACATCTGTAACATGCAGATGGGGGTTGGGTCTTATATTTGCTTTGATCTGTCATTAATCGCCTTATTCCTTGTAATTTTTTCTTTATCATAAAATTTTTGTTTTTCTTTCTTTTCGTTCAACTTACGTATGTGTGCTACTCCCGATTCCTCGATATCCTTAGAGTCTTTTTTATGCTCAAGCATTTTTGGCAGTCTTCTGACAATTTTTGTAGCGTTAATCCAGGCTCGTTTTGAAGCTTCGTGAGCATTCTTATTCGCATTTCACTGTCCTTGGCTGGACTAATCCCTGTACGAAAATAAGACACTTAAAATTGTCCGGAGTCAATTCTGCTAATTTGAAATTATCGCAATGTTTGTTCACCATTGCGGCGAACGTGAAGTAGTCCTCATTTTCGCTTTTTACGAGGTTGAGATATTTCCACCTTTTGTGAAAAAGTGAAGTCTTTGGACTGAAGAGCTCCGGAAGGCCTGTAACTGCCTCGTCAAACGTCAAATCGTTTGTCTTTTTCGGTAGAATATAGTCCACAAATTTTGTATACTCCTTTGTTCCCAATTTCTTGAGTAATAAAAGTAGCTTCTTAGCTTTCGTCCAATTTTGGCAATCAATTTTGAAAATGTCTTCATGACGTCTGTAATAGTCCCCGAAATTTTTATCATCTTCTAGAGAGTATTTAACTGTTTCTATTGTGTTCCAAACTGCGTCTTGAGAAAAAGCCGCCTCTTTTTCGATATTCTTTTGTTGTGCGTTGACCGTTACTTTTAATATTAATTCCTGGAGTTGCATTTGTCTTTCTTCACTTCTTCTAAACTCAAGGATTGCTTTTTGAAAATCTTCCATTTTTTAGTGAGTGACGAAATTTTTCTTTCTATCTCTTATGTACGTTCTTTTATGTTCGTCGTTAATTTGTAGTTCTCAGTGTGAGTTCCTTTGAGTCTTGTCGCCAAGTTGTTGTGGTCGACGTGACTGTCAAATTTCCGTCGCCAGTTATTGTTGGCGAGAGAAAAAAAAAATTTCCCCGTACGTCCGTACTTTTCGTCCTCAAGTTGTTGTGTTGACGAGAGAGAAATTTTTTTTTTCGTTTCGGTCCGAAATCGTCGTCGCCAAGTTGTTGTGGATTCCGGGAATGGAATCCTGCACAAATAAATAAACAACGCCAGTAATTGAGATAGAAAAATAAGTGTATTAAACGTAAGAATACAGACTTGAAATGAAGATTAGTAGTCCAGGAATGCGGGTTAGTAGAAAGTATATGTACAAGTCTCTGTAAGTGAAGCCGTAATTCTCTCTCTCTCTCTCTCTCTCTCTCTCTCTCTCTCTCTCTCTCTCTCTCTCTCTCTCTCTGGACTCTCGTATAACTCCCTGTGAACACTCTGTGTACTGCCTCCGTATCTCTCACCCTGACTCAACGTATCTAAAACTGCAGGTATTCTCTCTGTCAGTATAAGTATACTTTGGACGAGTCCATCTTGTGTAAAAATGTCTGCCCCACAACAGTTTTGGTGTAAGGAATACTGTCGTATATTTGCGTCAGTGTTTGTGGCTAGTTTCAGTCACTTTCCCACGAATATGACGTAGTTTGCCTGTGCCTTTCCGACAAATACTTTCATGGTAATCGTTCTGGTGAATATCGCTCAGCAGATGTTATTTCCCTTCTCCTTCAGACAAATTATGCATAGGGAGACTGATCAGGACATCATTAACACTCAGAGTTATGGTGCTGTTTACATTTAAGTATTATAAGTAAAGTAAGAATGTGTTGTTTTGATGTAAAGAATATTGTCGTATGTCTGGGTCAGTGACCGTGGCAAGCTAAGTTTAAACATAAGACAGATGAAGACCAGCCTTTCTCCATCCCACTTTTGGACTAGATTTTTATGCTAGATTTCTTATAAATAACAAGAATAAATAACTTCCCCCTATGGTACCTAGACTTTATGAATTTAAGCGCAGTACTAGATTGGCGGCAATAAATTAATTAAACAATAAGCGTGTCTTGTCAAATAAGCACCGTGCCGAGTTGTGGGGAGTAGGGGTTTGAAGGAAATAATCTTATCGTGCTGGCACTCGTATTTAGTACACAGGAGCCTGTTATGACGACGTCAGACTGTTGAAAAGAAAACATTTTCTAAGAAATCTAGAACATTCCCCAAAAAAATAGAAAAAAAAAGAGAAAATTGTCTGAGACTATTGGGGCTATGGACAGACAAATGATTCAAATAGCTAGAAGTAACCGTAAGTTCTATGCCAGCGCTTTCTTCTCTTGCACTTCTTGCTTGTGAAACTACCTTCCGGATTCTTAAATTCCAGTCAACTTTGATCTGCAGAAATTTAAATCGTTATCATCAGTCTTCTTAATTCCTGTTCTTTTATTGTTCTGTCTCCTTAATTGTGTTCTTTTTCTCGTCTTCTCTCACGCTCTAGTAATCCCTTTGTGTTTTAGTGGCTTTATTACCTTGCTTGGGGAGAAATGATTAAAAAAATATCCTCTACAGCACAATTAATTTGTTCTATGTTTAATAAGCTTTTATTTAAGAGAAAGAAAGAAAGAAAGAAAGAAAGAAAGAAAGAAAGAAAGAAAGAAAGAAAGAAAGAAAGAAGGACTCGCCGGAACGTTTATTCGAACCGTACGGTAGAGTAGTGGATAACGGGTAGGACTGAGAAATCTGAGAGCCGAGTTCGAATTCCAGTCGAATCCATTACATTCATTTACGTGCTAATACCCTTGGGAAAGGTATGAATACTCCTCTTCTCCCCCCAGCTAGGGGTAAATAGCAGAATAGACCGGGTTCTGTAGCCTTGGATGGCAACTGGTCTACCGCAGAAAGAAATGCCAACCTACTGCCATCAAAAGTTACATGATCGCCTAAGCGTGTATCACGCATGGCACATGAATGACTGACGCTTATCTTGAGTTTGAATGTCCCCACCGGCATGACTATTCCATACGGCACATTTATTTGTTACAAAATAATAGTAAACAGCGCTCTTTTGACCGGCATTGATGACTATAGTATTGCTGGACGCTCGCTTCTGAATATGCCTCTTTGCTAAGGTAGACAGCATTATTCTCATTAACAGACACCTGCTCACTTCTGGTTCTGTTTATTTGACACCCAGAGAGTCAACCTGTGATTTATACTTACTTACAATTTCAAGAGAGAGAGCACATAATCTGGGCGTTCTTATTTTGTTTTTATATACTTATGTTCACTCAACACAAGTGTCATCCAAAATAGAGGGTCATTGTGTTGCAGGAACGTAAGAAGAGGCAAGAAGTGAAGATTATACAAGAACGGCAACTGTCAACCCTAAACTTGAACAAGTTAAGATTCAGTCAGGTCAGTCAGTTATGTGCCATGAGTGATACAGGCGTAGGCGATCGTGTAACTTTCGATACATGACTGACAAGGCAGATTTTTCCCCGCAGTAGGTTGCCATTTCTTTCTACGATAGTTGAAATATAAGGTTGCCATATAAGGCGATATAACCCGGTCAGTCCTGCTACTTACCCATAGCTGGGTGGAGAAGACGAGGATATTAGCGCGTAAGTTAATTCCAGTCAGTTAAGTGCCATGCGTGATACACGCTTAGGCGATCATGTATCTTTTAATACATGACTGACGAGGCAGTAGGTTGCCATTTATTTCTACGGTAGACTAGTTACCATCCAAGGCTATAGAACCCAGTCTGTCCTGCTACTTACCCATAACTGGGGGGAGAGAAGAAGAGGATTCATACCTTTCCCAAGTACGTAAGTGAATGTAATGGATTCGACTGTAATTCGAACTCGGCTCTCCGATTCCTCAATCCGAGCCGCTATCCATTACTCCACCGTGACTCCGGTTAAAATTGTAGTGATTGGTAAAACACCCTGCCGGTAGTCTGTTCCCCAAAGCAGCGGTTGTCGGGAAGAAGCTATCCGAGTGGAAATACGAAAGAAAACGTGGTTGATTTACCTTGTGTATGTGGCATGGCAGTTCCCAGTTGTAAAATCCAGGTGTGCTGGGACTACAGAATGCAGCTGGCCAGAACACATGCGATAGAAATAGCGACAAAACACAGACAGGCTCGTGACATTTCGTCTGTAAAACACTGGATTGCACAATCGAGTACATTCAAACCCTCGGTCGCAATGACTTGTGACTTGGTTCTAGCACAGCCATCGGCGGCTTATGAACGCCTTCGTCGACCCAATTTCCCCCACAATGCTAGGGTCAACACGTGGTGTGATTTTCGGGCACTTTCCAATATTGCTGCGCGCAAAGATCACCTTGCCAGGCCATTATTTTCGGGCACTTTCCAATGGGGCCCACATTCGGTGATTGTCTCCCCCAAGCCAATATTATCAAGAAGTCATCTTCTTGACAAATCGATTATAGTGAGATCTGAACCCGGGTCCGATGGAAGGAAGGCTAACATTTGGACTGTTGGCAAACCCCTTGACAAACCACCACTGCAAACATGTTACACTTTTCTAGGTTATACAGGTGATGAGAACAAATTATTAATTAATGACACATATTAAAAAATAAACTGCATTTTCTAAAGAATTTCTACGCTTGTTAAACTTAGAAAATACGAGAAGGTTATTCAATGACCTTTCAATGTCTTTTATTGCTCCAAATATTTTTTTAATGTTTAACTTCTCTTATTGTCCATACTCTATTCACAATTCACACAAAGTAGGTCACTCGCTTTCTATCTGCTTTTTGTTACCTTCATTATACCGGGCGTAACAGCAAAATTGCCCAATTGTTAGATTAAGCTTTGAACTGTTGTATCTTAGGAATGATTAAAGATATCTTACTGGAATTCTCCAAGGATTTTATAACACTATTGTACTCTACTTTGAACAATAAGAATGTATTTAGCTCTGATTTGAAACCATGATCCCTCTTGCTGTTTTGACCTCCTGATCCAGTTTTCCTCTCTACTGCTCTTTTTTTTTAAAGATTTATTCACCCATCTCTTGATTGTTCTTTAATGGACTTTAAAGATGGAAGCCATAGTATTTATGTTGGCACCATAACTGAAGACCTGAATGATCTTTTTCCTCACATCATTTCTCATTTAGGAAGAGAGTAGGGCGGGCACAAAACGATTTTAGGCTAAGGATCGGAAGCTCATAAAGGATTGCAATAAAATTCAGACACACACGCACACACATACATATATATACATATAGAATAGAATATTCTAGAATATATATATATATATATATATATATATATATATATATATATATATATATATATATATATATATATTCTAGAATCATTTTCCAATTTATTCAAGATGATTTTCGCTCTCCCTAACCTTCTATCTTTCTGTGCTGGCATAACAAGTTGCCTCACATATTTTACGTACGAGGTTATTTTCAAGTCTTTTTTTTTTTTCACTGCTCTTTGGACCGTCATACCTGAAATTCCCCTCTCACGTGCCGAACGTCTTATGGATTGAGTTGGGAATTTTCTAATTGATTTGTTTAAGTTGAAATGATGATCCCTCTTCCTGTTGTGACCTCCTGATCCAGTTTTTATCTCTCTACTGCTCCCTCTTATTCACCGTTCTCTTGATGGTTCTTGAATGGACTTTGTAGATGGGAGCCAGAATATGAATGTTGGTACCATTACTGAATGCCTTAATGATCATTTTCCTCGTACCATTCCTCATTTGGGCAGACAGTAGGGCTGGCACAAAAAAAGGATTTTTCAGTGGTTCTTACGACAGATGATGTCAAGATGGCTAAACGTCTTATCTGAAAACATCGAAAAAAGAAACTCAATTAGTTTAGTGTTATTTTAGATATTAAACATTTTGTGGGATGGCCAAGTATCTCATGCAGTTACACGATTTAGACAGTTTTACTGTTACACCCGGTATATATATATATATATATATATATATATATATATATATATATATATATATATATATATATATATATATGTATAAAACTGTTGCACTAGGTATGTGGCAAAAACGTCAGCTCCTTCTTTCTGACTGTAAGTTTCCGTGTAGTTCCAATTTTCTTTAGGATTTTACTCTTTCCTCTCATGTTTTCTCCACGATGTTCATAGCCTTCGTCAGTAGAACTACAAAAGTTTTTTAGCTTTAAAGGAATATGTCCGGCATTCACTGCCATATAAAATATTCGATTTTACACAGCTCTTCGGCACTATTTTTTTTTTTGTTTCTACGGACATTTTCTTAACGAGTAATGTATTGCTTAGTTTCTAGAAAGCATCCTCTGCTATTCCATCCGCCTAATGTTTTCTGTGTGACATTTAGTAGGTTGCTTCCTGCTTCCGTCTGTTTTATTTCATGCCGTTTTATCCATCGTTATGCGCCAAAACTTTCACCCGTCTCTTTCTCATTGTTAGTATTAGACTCCTTGTTGTAACTATTTTTGTAGGACTTCCTCATTGTTTACATGTTCTGTCCATAGTATTCTTAGAAGTCTTCTTTTTGTTTGCTGTGATCAAACTGACCACCATTTACTGCTATTTCTTTTGTTTAATTTTTTGTAGACATCCGTTTATCCCGCGAGATAAAGGTAACGCCCTGTTTGGTCAAAATTCAGTCCTTTGGTGGTAAAGCTGGTGTAAATTCTCCAAGGTGCAGGCCTAGGAAATGGTGTATGGAAGCCATGCCCCCTACTCTCGTCCGTACCGACAAGATCCAAAGAAATATAAGGTATTACATTTGGGGAAACGGGTTAAATGCAGGAGTTGCCAGAAAGTTGTCAGTATTGACATCCAACCGCCTTCTTGGCGCCACTTCAGATTTTCTGTCTGGATTTACTTCCATAGCCTTCTCCGTGTTTGGATATGACCGACAGCCAGCGTAGGTTTAAAATCAAGGTTTTCCCTTCCTCTAAATGAACTGTTTGTTTGGTCAAAATTCAGTACTTTGGTAGCGAGACTGGAGTGATCGCTCCAGGGCGCAGGCTTGGGCGATGGCATATTGAGGCCGTGTACTGCTCAGACTATATAGTCCCGATTTTAGCCGTACCCACAAGATTAAAAAAGGGCATTATATTTGGGGTTGGTTTGGCTGTAGGAATTACCAGAATATTGTCAGTATTGACAACCAATCACCTTCAGGCGTCCACTCCGGAATTTAATTCTGAATTTGCTACTGTAAACTTTTCCGTGTTTAGATATAACCACAAGACAGGAGAATTATCCTTCCTCTAGACTGTCTTCACGGACTGACGAGTTCTATCTACCAGAAAATGCTGCTTAAGAGTTTCCAGTGATCTACCTTCGCCCTTTCCCCAGCTTGGAGCTGAACTTGGTGTAAGAAGGTGTTCGAGACACAAATCATGGGTGCATTTTATAGACAGTAGAAGTTTGTACATATACAAACATTACGGGTTTTCAAGATCTCCCAAAAAGTTAATGGTCTCTCTCACTCTCTATCTCTCTTTCTCTCTCTCTCTCTCTCTACATATATATATATATATATATTTATATACTTGACGCCCCACTGACTCAGGATGTGACACAAGGTCAGTTTAACGTGGGGAACTCGAGTGTTTCCACTCGGGCCACTGGTCTAAGCTGGTCTTAGCTGGTCAGAGCTTGTCCAAACTGGTCAGAGCTGGTCTAAGTTAGTCATATCTGTGATACTACCAGCACACAGGCCGGAGCCGGATAACTCATATATACAGCATATATATATATATATATATATATATATATATATATATATATATATATATATGAGTCATCTATGCAAATTTGGGACTTTTCGTTTAGAACGGCGAAATTATTCCTACATCCATGAATTTTGAATATTTTTATCCATTTCTCAGAATCTAATGCCCGTATGATGCGAGATTTTTTTGTTAATAAGCACAAAGAAAGAAATATAAAACCCGATTTTCTGAAGAATATATTAAATACAACATATTTGACAGGCGAATTATGCAAAATAAGAAAAGACAAAATTATTCGCACACTAGAAAATATCACTTTAAATTGATTGATTCGTGTAAGTATAAGTAATTTACATAATTATTTCATCAGTGAAGCCTTCTAGACGATTTATTCAGTAGAATATCTGTGATAATTCGCGCAAAGAACATCATCCTGTACATAGACTGTCACCATTGTTATTCTTACGTTAACAAAATGATGGGGAAAACAATAGAGCTTAGCGTGGACTTGAAACAGAGAATTATTAACTTCCACAAGTCGAGATATAGTACAGCAGTATTTCAAACCGGTTAGCTATCCCTAGATCTACGGTACAGTCCGTTACGAAGCAGTTTAAATACTTTAGCATTGCAAATAATTTGCCTGGGCATGGAAGAAAAGCAAATTGTGACCGAGAGCTACAGGAAAACTGTGTCGCAAGGTTATTATAAACCGAAGAATTGTTTTGAAAGACATCGCCAAAGTTTCGGATACGATTGATATCAGCGTAAGTACTTGCACAATACAACGTTTTTTCGAAACAGAAATGGGTTGTATGGAAACCGACCACGACGAACACATCTTCACAATCCATGTCACATTCTTGCTCGTTTTAATTTTACCAAAACGTTCTTAGAAAAATAAAATTGCTTTTGGGAACTAGCACTATAGAGTGATGAAATAAAAACTGATTTGTTTGGACATAATGATGTACAGAAGATTTGGCACAAGAAAGGTGGGGCTTTCTTCCCAAAGAATACAGTGGCAACATTAAAACATGTAGGCGGCTCGATGATATTTTGGGGTTGGTTTAGCTCGAGCGGGACTGGAGAATTACTTACAATAAGAGGAAGAATGAAAGCTCTCAGACTATATCAAAATTCTGGATTAAAATCTACAGCTATCAGCGCAAAATCTTCATCTAAGTCGGCGATTAACCTTCTAGCAAGATAATGACATACGTCTAAATGAGAGATTGCTTGGCTTCAGAAAAGGAAAATTGCAATTCTGCCATGGACTTCAATGAATCCTGACTTGAATCCTATTAAGAATCTCTGGTAAGAATTGAAATTCCGAGTAAATCGTCGGTCACCAAAATCCCTACAGGAATTCGAACGTGTAACCATTGAAGAATGTCAAGAATTCCCAGAAAAGACTTAATCAAATCTCATCAAAAACTTTAGAAGACAATTGTAGCTAGTTATAAAGATGAGAGGCCATGCTATTTACTATTAATATTGTGAAAATTGTTCAATTTTTTCTATTTTTCATACTGTACAAATAATTTAATCATTTCCAATTTTGTATAATTCGCCTGTCAAATTTGTTGTATTTGACCTATTGTTCTGAAAATAGACTTTTATATTCCTTTCTTTGTGATTATTAGCATATAAAAAAACCCTCGCATCATACGACGAGTAGATTCTGAGAAATGGATAAAAATATTCAAAATTGATGAGTATCCGAATAATTTCGTCGTTGACTGTATGTGCTGTTCCGCACAAAATAATCGTTTATAGTCCTGAGAGGCTATGTCCAGGAATTTTACTCGCATGATTTTCGGTACCTTTCTTTATTATACCCAATGCCCCTATCACAAAAGTGAAAATTTTATTTTTTTAAATTCTTTTTTAAAATATTAAAATCCTATGGGTAAGTCATGGCAATTAGTTTTTAGTTTCCTTTATTGAAATATTTTTTTATGTCTGGTCTATTTGCACCAATTTTCCTGTTTGTAAGTAATGGCAAATTCCAAAGTATAGTCACTCTATCAGCATTTGTGGCATCATTCGGGTGGTGTTTGTATCTTGTATCCGCGACTTCAATACCATAGTTCAAAAAGACATACCAATGAATATATTATCCTAGATCGTCATGTCTAATAATATATCCTTTCTCAGCAAGGACTTGGCACCCTGATACTATGTGGTCAACAGTTTCATCAAATTTATGGCATAAGCGACAGACAGGATTTGAGCGAACTTTGTTGATTTTAGCCTTGTAGGCATTAATTGGAAGACATTGGTATTTTGCTGCTATAATAAATCCTTCTATCTCCCACCTTAAGATCACTGTCTCCAAGCCATTCATGGCTTTGGCGATCGTCGACATCTGGTTCATTCAGACGCTTTGACGACTTTCAATAAAAGGGTTTAGATCCACATTTTTGTTCAAGAGTCTTCATGTCTGCATGTTATGCCAGTAACTTAATTTTCTTTGCTGAAGCGATGGGAGATTCAAAATATTTGTCGTCTCCAGTATCTGTTACAACTAAGAAGATTCGTCTTTATTGGCTTTGTTTAGTGATGGGACTAATCTTAGTACTATCATGCTATTATTATTATTTTATTTCCTTTGATTTCTGGTGTGTACACATTTCTTTCCGGGTCCCACCCAGAGCCCTAAGGTCAGAAATGGCGTCATGTCATTTTACACAGACCAATTAAAAAAAATAAAAACACAAACATATTTTGCATACATAAAGCTCTTCATAAAGTGTTGGCGTACTCGTGGGAACAACTTTTTGTATTTCTTTAAGACATGGGCTTCCAGGAATCCCTTCAATTTCTACTGTAATCTTTTCCAACCAACCCGAGGGCGCCAACTACAACAGGGATTGTTGATGTTCCTATGTGCCACATTTTTTAGATTTCGATTGTCTGGGCGGTTAGCTTTGATTGTTGTTGTTGTTGTTGTTCTTCTTCTTCTTCTTCTTCTTCTTATTATTATTATTATTATTATTATTATTATTATTATTATTATTATTTTCGGTGCCTTCCATATTAGATGCCTCAGGATCCTGCTCCATGTCAAGTGGCAGGACAGAGACCCGGACACTGAAGTTCTCCAGCGTGCTGCGATGGAGAGCATCCGTGCTATCAGCTTCGTGCCATCTGGCGCTCCCTTGTAAAGTCAGGGGTGTCTGATTTTGAAAAGAAAAGAATCAGGAACAAAGATCAAAGGCGCCAGACGAGGAAAGATCGAGAAGGCCCCGCCTCCATCCCTGGATCAGAACCCAGCATCCCATGTAACTACTGCAACTGACTTTTCAGGGTGAAGATCGGACTGATTTGTCAACTCCGCACCGACCCAACCCCCAATGATTCGAAGTCAATGTCATCAGCATATGCGGAGGACGAACATACACATATATATTATTATTATTATTATTATTATTATTATTATTATTATTATTATTATTATGTCCTTTGATTTCTGTTGTGTACACATTTCGTTCCAGGTCCCACCCAGAGACCTAAGGTTAGAAATGGCATCATGACATTTTCCACTGACAAAAAAAAAAAAAGAAAAAAAAAGAAGAAAATATTTTACATAGATAAAGCCCTTCGTAAGGTGTGGGCTGTACTCGTGAGAACAATATTTAGTATTTCTTTAAGGCGTGGGATTCAATGGATTCCCATTAATTAGTCTACTGGAATCTGTTCCAACCAATTCGAAGGCTCCAACTACAACAGAGATAGTTGATGTTCCCATGTGTCACATTTTTCAGATTTCGATTCCAAGGTCCTTGTATTATTATTATTATTATTATTATTATTATTATTATTATTATTATTATTGTTGTTGTTGTTGTTGTATTTCCTTTGGTTTCTGGTGTATAAGTATTTCTTCCCGGGTTCCAACCAGTGACCTAATGTCAGAAATGGCATTATGACATTTTCCACAGAGCAATTAAAAAGATCGCATATATTTTACATAGATATAATTATACGTAAGGTGTGGGCGGTACTTGTGAGTACAATTTTTTGTATTTCTTTAAGGCATGGGCTACCAGGGATTCTTTCAATGAGTCTACTGGAATCTTTTCCAATCAATCTGATGGCTCCAACTACAACTGGAATTGTTAATGTCCTCATGCTCCACATTTTTGGCATTTATTATTATTATTTCATTTAATTTTTGTTGTCTAATCATTTCCTTCCCAGGTCCTAAATGTCATGATGACATATTTCCACTAAAATATTTTGTAAAGAAATAAAAATAAATTAATCTAAAAATTTACACACTTTGCATCGACAAAGCCCTTCGTAAAATGCGAGCTGTAATTATGAATATATAAGGCTAGGAATCTCATCAAGGAGTTTATTTTCCAATCAAATCCAAGGTTGCAAGGAAAACTGGACTTGTGCAAACATTTCTGAGATTTCCACTCCAAGATGCTTGTAATTTGATAGTTTTTAGAAGATTAAAGACGGTTATTATTATTATAATTGTTGTTCTTTATTTTCTACTTCTTTCTATTAACAAAAAAAAACAACGTGTTAACGAGTTTGCTACAATTTTCTCATGATTTTATAGTCATACATCATTATGTTGTAACGTTTTATACGTTTTTGAAACAATGATGCTGCCAGCTATACGTTTTTGAAACAATGATGTTGCCAGCTATACGTTCTTGAAACAATGATGTTGCCAGCTATACGTTTTTGAAACAATGATGCTGCCAGCTATACGTTTTTGAAACAATGATGTTGCCAGCTATACGTTCTTGAAACAATGATGTTGCCAGATATACGTTTTTGAAACAATTATGTTTCCAGCTATACATTCTTGAAACAATGATGTTTCCAGCTATACGTTCTTGAAACAATGATGTTGCCAGCTATACGTTTTTGAAACAATGATGTTGCCAGCTATACGTTCTTGAAACAATGATGTTGCCAGCTATACGTTCTTAAAACAATGATGTTGCCAGCTATACGTTCTTGAAACTATGATGTTTCCAGCTATACGTACTTGAAACAATGATGTTGCCAGCTATACGTACTTGAAACAATGATGTTGCCAACTATACGTTTTTGAAACAATCATGTGCCAGCTATACGTTTTTGACACAATGATGTTGCCAGCTATACGTTCTTGAAACAATGATGTTGCCAGCTATACGTTCTTAAAACAATGATGTTGTCAGCTATACTTTGTGAAACAATGATGTTGCCAGCTATACGTTTTTGAAACAATGACGTTGCCAGCTATACGTTTTTGAAACAATGATGTTGCCAGCTATACGTTCTTGAAACAATGATGTTGCCAGCTATACGTTCTTAAAACAATGATGTTGCCAGCTATATGTTTTTGAAACAATGATGTTGCCAGCTATACGTTTTTGAAACAATGATGTTGCCAGCTATACGTTCTTGAAACAATGATGTTTCCAGCTATACGTACTTGAAACAATGATGTTTCCAGCTATACGTACTTGAAACAATGATGTTGCCAACTATACGTTTTTGAAACAATCATGTGCCAGCTATACGTTTTTGACACAATGATGTTGCCAGCTATACGTTCTTGAAACAATGATGTTGCCAGATATACGTTCTTAAAACAATGATGTTGTCAGCTATACTTTGTGAAACAATGATGTTGCCAGCTATACGTTTTTGAAACAATGACGTTGCCAGCTATACGTTTTTGAAACAATGATGTTGCCAGCTATACGTACTTGAAACAATGATGTTGCCAGCTATACGTTCTTAAAACAATGATGTTGTCAGCTATACTTTGTGAAACAATGATGTTGCCAGCTATACGTTTTTGAAACAATGACGTTGCCAGCTATACGTTTTTGAAACAATGATGTTGCCAGCTATACGTTTTTGAAACAATGATATTGCTAGCTATACGTTCTTGAAACAATGATGTTGCCAGCTATACGTTTTTGAAACAATGATGTTGCCAGCTATTCGTTTTTGAAACAATGATGTTGCCAACGTTATCCTTAAATTACGTTTACAAAATATATATATATATATTTAATAAATATGTGGAAACTGGATCTGCCATTAAATAACCCATAGTGGTTGATATGACATAAAACCCCAAACAACCAACCAACCAACAAATATGTTGTCACGACGAGGAAGTATTTCTCTTAAGAAAGGAGATATTTAGAAAAAAATATCGTAGGCATATTTTTTTATGTTTGGGCTAATATCTATTAATAAATTTCCAAGAACTTTGCATTTTTGTAATTTTCTCTCTTTATATGGGCAGGTGTGCGTTGTTAAAGATACAGCCACGCTCATTTTTAAATCAAGTCTTGACTTTCGGTATTTCTAAATGTATAAATTAGCTGATTGTGTTTAAATGTCTCGGGTTTTTATTTTTATTTTTATCGCTAATTTTCTCTAATTATCCCAACTGTAATTTGGTGAGGAAAGAAGATATACCGAGGAAGCAACCCTTCATTTAGACATGTTCTATCAAATAGAACAAAAAAAATTCCATTTATCCTTTTGCTAATTTTCTCCTGGTGTCGAACTAAACTCGCTTCTTCTTCCTTTATGTGCTGTGTCCCTTCAGGATGTGGGCGATCATGGCACTTTACAACTTCCTATCCTTCCTTTTACTATTTTCCCACTCCCTAATCTGACATCCATTTACACAAACTCGTTAAGTAGGTTCCTCTTTGTCTCCCTATGCCCATCTTGCCTTCAATATGTCTTATGAGTGTTAAATTCTCAAAGCTGTCTTTCTCAACATATGTTGCAGAAATTTCACCCGGTACTTTCTAAGCATAAGTGTCCTTCATTGTTTTGTTTTGTTTTGTTTTTCTTTTAAATATCCTCGTCATTCAGGTGCTCAATTCATGGTATTCTCAGCATCCTTCTGTGGAACCACATCTCTGCTGATTCCATTTCTTCTTCGTCTCAGAAGGAATTACCCAGCCTTCACTTCCATATAGGAAAATTGATATTATCTAGCATTTCATCATATTTTTCTTTATTTCTAACGAAATCTTCCTGTTTGCTTAACTTTTGGATGGCATCTTCAATGTGCATTCGCAATTCAGTGTTCGTCTGTTAAAACGTTTTCCTAGATTTTTAAATTTCTCTACTTGCTTGATTTTCGCGCGTGTGTGTGTGTGAGTGTCTGTGTGTGTGTCTGTATGTATGTGAGTGTCTGTGTGTCTGTGTGTGTGTGAGTGTTTGTGTGTGTGTCTGTGTGTGTGTGAGTGTCTGTGTGTGTGCGTGTGAGTGTTTGTGTGTGTGTTTGTGTGTGTGTGTGACTCTGTGTGTGTGAGTGTCTACGTGTGTGTCTCTGTGTGTGTGTGAGTGTCTGTGAGTGTGTCTGTATGTATGTGAGTGTCTGTGTGTGGGAGTGTCTATCTCAGTCGACATATCTAACTACATCAGTCTTTCACGTGTCTCATTATCTACTTATACCAGTATACTTATATCAGTCAGCCACAATCGCCTCATATATATCTGCGTTTAATTGTCAGAATATATCTATCAATCTATCGTTCTCATATTTTTATCAATCGGGTCATATATATTTCTATCTATATATATATATCATTATATCTATATATCTATATATATATATATATATATATATATATATATATATATATATATATATATATATATATATGTTCTACTCTATTTATGTATCTATCAATGTATCTATTTATGTCACACACATATCTGCGTTTAATTGCCAGCATACATCTATCAATCTATCTTTCTCACTATTATCAGTCGTGTCATATCTATCTATCTATCTATGTTGCACTCTATTTATGTATCTATCTATGTCTGTTCCACTATATATATATATATATATATATATATATATATATATATATATATATATATGTATATGTGTGTGTGTGTCTGTGTGTGTGTCTGTGTGTGTGTGTATTTGCCTGTTCCTCTACATCTATCTCTGTTTATTCCAATCCATCTCTCTATCTTTTCCAGATCATATTTAAGTCTATTTAAGCAGAATAGCTTCATTCAAAGATGTTTTATTTAATAATATAGACATACGTTTATTAATTTTCCTAATAATCCTTTCCAGTTCTCTAACCAGTTTCCTGATGTTAAGATGAAATTCAGGAACGATGGATCAGTACGTTCGATCTCCTTCAAGATCATCCTCAGGGTTGAATTACAAAGCCAAACTTATTGTAACTCTGATAAAATCTGCATTGCGTTGTGTTAATGACTTTTAAAAAATCACACGTGTGAAAGCGCTTTGTTATGGTTTTTTAAAATTATTAAATTTATCCGTTGTAGCTAATTGTGAATTTTGTTGCAAAACAAGAGTTCTCAATATAAGAGAGCTGACCGGAAATTGGTTGAAATGTAGAATGGCATTAAATGTTTGTTATATGCAGATCAACTTGTTGCAGCTACACTAGTAAAAAAATTTATTGAGTGTTGGCTAGTGGGTTTTGATATAGAGGGCCTCGAGAATTTGAAGCTTTTGTGATATTTTATATATTAACATCAAGAACTGGAAAGTATCATTATAAATATATATATATATATATATATATATATATATATATATATATATATATATATATATATATATATATAAAGTGAACATAGAAGTCAACACTTAGAGGCGACAGTCTGTTTCATGCTAAATGCAATCGTCGCCTGACGATTGCATCTAGCATGAAACGGACTGTCGCTTCTATATTTACACACGCTCTATCTCTAATATTGAAAACTTTATCCCATAAATATAGCACATTTTAAGACTATATTTCTGCATATATATAAAGAGAGAGAGAGACTGAGATCAACGCAAAGCAGCAACAGTCTGTTTCATGCTCTAACGCAATCTCCAGACTATCGCCGCTTGCTGTTGACCTCAGTGCACACTTATTTACATATATAATCATACAGACTGTTTCGGTGTATCAGTATTTTCGCTCATCAGTGTAGGTAGACATCCGATTGCTTCAAGACGTGATCGAAACCCGACCGATTTGCCATCAGTCAGAGATACTACCACCAAGCTATCGACGCACAGCAGAGCTGAAGGGGAAATTTTTACGTTTTTACTATGCGAATAACGTTGGTAGCTAGGAGACCTCCATTCGTGTAGAAGAGCATTACATTAGAAGCAGCAGCACCTGTTTATAAAATCAGCCCTTCCGCGCCGATATATGTATATATATATATATATATATATATATATATATATATATATGTGTGTGTGTGTGTGTGTGTGTGTGTGTATTATTTTAAAATGTCTACACTGAGATTGGAAGAGTTTTCAGTATCGGAGATAAATCGTTTAAAGATATGGACAGTGATGACGTAGGAATCAACACGGCATCGGAAGTGCGAGTATCACGCCTCAATGTTATCTTCAAAACTAATGATATATATATATATATATATATATATATATATATATATATACATATATATATATATATATATATGTGTGTGTGTGTGTGTATGTGTGTGTCTTATATTACATACGCTATATCCTTGATAGTTAACACTTTTACCCATAAATATAGCATAGCTTAAAATTATATATATATATATATATATATATGTATATATATATATATATATGTGTGTGTGTGTGTGTGTGTGTGTGTGTGTGTGTGTGTGTGTATAGACTGAGATAGATAGATAGATTTACTGAAGAAACATTTGTTCCAGTAAATAAAGAAATATTTATCATTATTTTAATTAAACTTTTTACTGTTATTTTTTAATAAGATTCTGAGTCTACATACTCGCTACTTTTAATCAATCTTATTCTATTAGCTTTTTTTGTTTTTTTGGTAAATTAAAACTTGTTATCTTTCTAATTTGTTTTATAATAATGAAAAGTTTTATCTTTGCAGTTCCGACTCAGAAAATCCTGTTACCCAAATAGAACTGACTCTTCTTGCTTCAAGTGATATGGCTTCCGTTGGCAGCAGATGAAAACGCTTCTGTTTATTCGTTTGCTAAACAACGAACTGCTTTTCTTGTTTTGACTTTTGCGTTTGTTTTCTGTTAATAACATCACGTCTCAAAAGTTTAATCTAATTCGCACAACAAGAACACTGCGTACCAGAGTGATCAAGGTAACTTTAAAATTAAAAAAAGATACGCAAAGGAAAAGGGCAAGAGGTGAAAAGGATGACGACAATTATTGTAAAAAGAAGAACAAAGAAACAACGAAGAAACCAATGAAGATGTTCAGGAGGTGGTGTTTAAAGTCTGAGAAAGAGATCAAAATGTAATAAGGATAAATACGTCAGAAGAATAATGCAAAATATAAAAAAAATAATGAAATAGAAATAAAAGTAAGACAATAAAAAAAGAATAGACGAACGAAGGCTTGAGATAAAGAATTAAAAGAACTTTAACAAAATTGTGAAATCAAGGAAGAGAAAACTAAAGTGCGGTAGACAAACAAGAGGAGAGGAACAAAATGGAAAAAGATAAAAGAAAGGGAATGATTAACAGTAAGAGAGAGAAAAGGATTAACAACAAATGAAATAGTAAAAAGAAAGGGAAAGGAGAAGGACAGATTAATAGTATAAGAGTAAAGATGGTAAAAAAAAAATGAAAATAGTTAAAAGGAAACAGAAATAAAAACAAAATCGTAAAAAAGGAAACAAAGAAAAAAGGGAATAGAAAAAAGGAAATAGAAAAAAGGAAACAGAAAGAAAAAAGAAAATAGAAAAGAAAAAAGGAAACAGAAAGAAAAAAGAAAACAGAAATAAAAAAGAAAATAGAATAGAAAAAAGGAAACAGAAAGAAAAAAGAAAAGAGAAAGAAAAAGAAAATAGAATAGAAAAAAGGAAAAAGAAAAAAAAGAAAAGAGAAAGAAAAAGAAAATAGAATAGAAAAAAGCAAACAGAAAGAAAAAAGAAAAGAGAAAGAAAAAGAAAATAGAATAGAAAAAAGGAAACAGAAAGAAAAAAGAAAAGAGAAAGAAAAAGAAAATAGAATAGAAAAAAGGAAACAGAAAGAAAAAAGAAAAGAGAAAGAAAAAGAAAATAGAATAGAAAAAAGGAAAAAGAAAAAAAAGAAAAGAGAAAGAAAAAGAAAATAGAATAGAAAAAAGCAAACAGAAAGAAAAAAGAAAAGAGAAAGAAAAAGAAAATAGAATAGAAAAAAGGAAACAGAAAGAAAAAAGAAAAGAGAAAGAAAAAGAAAATAGAATAGAAAAAAGGAAAAAGAAAAAAAAGAAAAGAGAAAGAAAAAGAAAATAGAATAGAAAAAAGCAAACAGAAAGAAAAAAGAAAAGAGAAAGAAAAAGAAAATAGAATAGAAAAAAGGAAACAGAAAGAAAAAAGAAAAGAGAAAGAAAAAGAAAATAGAATAGAAAAAAGCAAACAGAAAGAAAAAAGAAAAGAGAAAGAAAAAGAAAATAGAATAGAAAAAAGCAAACAGAAAGAAAAAAGAAAAGAGAAAGAAAAAGAAAATAGAATAGAAAAAAGGAAACAGAAAGAAAAAAGAAAAGAGAAAGAAAAAGAAAATAGAATAGAAAAAAGCAAACAGAAAGAAAAAAGAAAAGAGAAAGAAAAAGAAAATAGAATAGAAAAAAGCAAACAGAAAGAAAAAAGAAAAGAGAAAGAAAAAGAAAATAGAATAGAAAAAAGCAAACAGAAAGAAAAAAGAAAAGAGAAAGAAAAAGAAAATAGAATAGAAAAAAGGAAACAGAAAGAAAAAAGAAAAGAGAAAGAAAAAGAAAATAGAATAGAAAAAAGGAAACAGAAAGAAAAAAGAAAAGAGAAAGAAAAAGAAAATAGAATAGAAAAAAGGAAAAAGAAAAAAAAGAAAAGAGAAAGAAAAAGAAAATAGAATAGAAAAAAGCAAACAGAAAGAAAAAAGAAAAGAGAAAGAAAAAGAAAATAGAATAGAAAAAAGGAAACAGAAAGAAAAAAGAAAAGAGAAAGAAAAAGAAAATAGAATAGAAAAAAGGAAACAGAAAAAAAAGAAAAGAGAAAGAAAAAGAAAATAGAATAGAAAAAAGCAAACAGAAAGAAAAAAGAAAAGAGAAAGAAAAAGAAAATAGAATAGAAAAAAGGAAACAGAAAGAAAAAAGAAAAGAGAAAGAAAAAGAAAATAGAATAGAAAAAAGGAAACAGAAAAAAAAGAAAAGAGAAAGAAAAAGAAAATAGAATAGAAAAAAGCAAACAGAAAGAAAAAAGAAAAGAGAAAGAAAAAGAAAATAGAATAGAAAAAAGGAAAAAGAAAAAAAAGAAAAGAGAAAGAAAAAGAAAATAGAAGAGAAAAAAGCAATCAGAAAGAAAAAAGCAATCAGAAAGAAAAAAGAAAATAGAAAAGAAAAAAGGAAGCAGAAAGAAAAGAGAAAGAAAAAGAAAATAGAATAGAAAAAAGGTACAGAAAGAAAAAAGAAAAGAGAAAGAAAACGAAAATAGAATAGAAAAATAGGAAACAGAAAGAAAAAAGTAAACAGAACGAAAAAAGAAAAGAGAAAGAAAAAAGAAAATAGAAAAGAAAAAAGGAAACAGAAAGAAAAGAGAAAGAAAAAGAAAATAGAATAGAAAAAAGGTACAGAAAGAAAAAAGAAAAGAGAAAGAAAACGAAAATAGAATAGAAAAATAGGAAACAGAAAGAAAAAAGTAAACAGAACGAAAAAAGAATAAAAAAAGGAAACAGAAGGAAAAAAACAGCAAAAGGCAACATGAAGAAAAATGAAGAAAATAGAATAAAAGGAAAACAAAGAAAAGAAAATAGAAAAAAAGCAAGCAGAGAGAAAAATGAAAATAGAATAGAAAAGAGAAATCGGAAAGTAAAAAATGAAAAGAAAATAAAAAATAAGAAAACAGAAAGAAAAAAGATAATAGAAAAAAAAGAAACAGAAAAGAAAAAATAGAAAACGAAACATAAAACAAAGTAAAAATTAAATATGACCACGAAAAAAGGAAGAGGATAGAAAAAAGGTAACATAAATAAAAGGATATATTAAGAGCCAGAGAAAAAAAGCGGAGAAAGAAAGAAAATAGAAAAAGAAGGAAAGGACAGATAAACAGTAAGAAAGAAAGCTGAAGAAGAAAGAATAGAAAAAAGAAAGAGAAAGACGAAATATATTGATTATCTGTAAAAGAAAATGTCGAACAAGAAAAAAAAAACAGAAAAAGATAACACTATGAAGAGATGAAAAATTAACGGTGCGAGGAAAATCTGAAGAAGAAACAAAATTGAAAAATCGTAAAAGAAAGAAGGGAATGATAGATTAATAGTGGTAAACAAAGCTGAACAAAAACTAAAATATAAAAAATGAAGCATAAAGAAAGAAAGATTAAAAGGAAAGAAAATATAAAAAAGACATCGACAAAAAGAGAAGGAGAGATAAACAGTAGGAAAGATGAAGAAAGAATAGAAAAAAGATACAGGAAGATGAAATATATCGATTATCTGTAAAAGAAAAACCTGAACAAGAAAGAAAATAGAAAAAGGTAACACTAAATTAACAGTGAGAGAAAAGGCCGAAAAAGAATCAAAATAGTAAAACGTAACAGAAAGAAGGCATGGGTAGATTAATAGTGAGAAAAAAAAAAGCTGAACAAAAGAGAAAATAGAAAAAGAAACATAACCAAAAAGACGAGGATAGATTAGTAAGAGAGAGAGAGAGGTAAAAAAAGAAACAAAATAAGAAAAAGGAAACAGTAAGAAAGATAGATTAACATTAGGAGACAATGATGAAAAGTAGAGAAAAAAAGGCATCAACAAGCAGAGAATAGATAAACAGGAAGAAAGAAAACTGAACGAGGAAGCAAACATAACAAATTCAAATATAAATTGAAATTAATAGATGGATGACAGAATAAATCCTGAGCCTTGAACAGAAAATAATGTGGGGAAAAGTGAACTAAAATAAGTTGTACAAGAAAAACAAAGAGAAAAATGTGTTGTTTTTTCATTCGAATGTGTTTACAAAACAAAAGAAACGAAAATATCATGACAAAATTACAAAAAAATTAAGAAATTTTCATTAAGTTTTAGTTAAACGAGAAAGGAAAGCGCTAACTGATTGGAATAATGAACCGTTCTTTTTATTTAAATCTTTCAAAAGACAATTTCCGTAAGAACGACTTCCAAACCCTCCCAACCAATTCAATGTTTCCGATTCAGCCATGAGTAATACTTTGTTCTTTTTTGTCTTTCCTACCTTGGAAAAATGCGATATTTGTTACATGGATATTAAACTTTATGGTATTTTGTTAAACAACTATAGCAACATTTGTCAGACGAGAGATGACATGGCGGATTACCGCCATATCTGGACAGGGCTGGAGCTGCACAATCCTCACATTCCAGCCTTGACAGTTCTCTAAAAAAACGGTCTTGTAGAATTATTCTCCACTTTGCAGCCTTTTCCCACAATCCAGCCGTGACAGATTTCCAAAAAGCGCTCTTTTGGAAAAATTCTTATTCTCCACTTTGCGGCCTTTTCCCACATTCTAGCCGTAACAGATTTCCAACAAGCGGTATTGTGGAAAAAAAACGTATTCTCCACTTTGCAGGCTTTTACCACTTTCTAGCCTTGGCAGATTTTTCAGAAAGTGATGTTGTGGAAGAAGACTTATTCTCCACTTTTCAGATTTTCAGTTAAATGTCTTGTATCCCAAATGAACGTTTCTGTTTGAGTCATAGGAGTTTTTTTTTTATCACCGCCTGTTTATTTCACTCCATGGTAGAGTCCAAGTCCTTTGTTTTTACATATGATCATTTGAAAGTATTGACTCTCAACTGATCATATCTTGTTAGCGTCTTCACACTCTCTCTCTCTCTCACACACACACACACACGCGCACACACACACAAATATACAAACACACAAAGACAATCAATCAACTAGACAGCTAAACTGAAAAAGGACGCTTGCATAGAATTATATTTATGTGAAACAATGAGGCACGGTGGAGTAATGGATAGTGGCTCGGATTGAGGAATTGGAGAGCCGAGTTCGAATTCCAGTCGAATCCATTACATTCACTTATGTGCTAATACTCTTAGGAAAGGTATGAATCCTCTTCTTCTTCCCCCAGCTATGGCTAAATAGTAGGACAGACCAGGTTCTGTTCGACCACAGAAAGAAATTGCAACCTACTGTGAGGAAAAAATCTGCCTCGTCAGTCATGTATCGAAAAATACATCATCGCCTAAGTGTGTATCACGCATGGCACACAACTGACTGACTAACTGAAACACCAAATCTTAGACTTCTCCTATCATTATTGAACCATTTATTTCATTCAGTGAAGTTTCGTTTCACTGATTTCAAGTCATCGATTTTAGTTGCGGTGTATTGGATATCGGCTCGGTAATGGGAAATCAGAGAGCCGAGTTCGAATTCGAGTCGAGTTTCTTTACATTCACTATCCCGCAACTAGCCTCGGGAAATGTATGAATCTAGCTCTTCTACCCCCGGCTACAAGCTGAATAACAGGACAGACTAGGCCCTATAAACCTTGCTTGACAACCAGTCTACCACAGAAAGAAACGGCATGCTCCCGCGGATAAATCTTCTGCCTAGTCAGTCATGAATCGGAAGAGATATCGTGTATAGCACTTAACTGAATGACTGTTCTTTAAATCAGGGGTAATTTTTATGTTTGAATAATGGATAAATATTTATTACTTTAAGCGGTATTTTTAGTGGACCCACGTATTTAAGTGGGCGCCCCTTTTTATTTTTTAAAACTATTTTATTTCGTCTACCGTCCGAACATTCAAGGAATCTTATAAGAGAAAAATGAACTCTACAGTAAGCTTTGAAACTGCATTGAGTTGAACAGAAGGACATCCGGGGTTCCATAGCCTTGGTTGGCAACCAGTCTACTGGAGAAAAAATGGCAACCTACCGCGGTAAATCCTTCTGCCTACTGAGTCATGAATCGAAAAAGACATTATCGCGCAAGCGTGTATCGGGTATGGCACTTAACTAAAAAAAAAATGATCTACGATCTCTCTCTCTCTCTCTCTCTCTCTCTCTATATATATATATATATATATATATATATATATATATATATATATATATATATATATTATAATAATAATTTTAGTTTTTAAAAATATGATTCCTCCGCTACATAAGAGTTCTCATGTTTCAAAAGCGATGGAAACGGCGAGTTTCGGCCGTTGAAGTTAGGTGGTTTAAGGGGTTAAGAATTAAGAATTAATTTTTATCTACAGGCTAGTCCCTTTCCAAAAATGCGTATCAAGTTACAATGGGGATTCTATGCCCAAAGTGGTCTTAGCTTATGCTAGTCAGACGGCGTCTTTTTTATTTATGGGTTTGCCTTGAGTCGTTGAGTGACTAGAAAGTTATGTTTCATTATTATCTATTTGATCTGTTTATTTATTTGTTTATTTACATGGCTTTTTTTATCAAAGGGTTTTTCTCAATAATTATTGGGCTGAGTTTTTTAAGGCTTTTAAATTATGGACTTAATTTGTTTAAATCTATTTATTAATTATTTAAAGCGAAAATCATTTGATGACGACAGAACACCGTTAACTCATGTCTATGGTTTAGTAACTTTTCACTATTTAGAAATCTAATGATGTGAAGTTTTTCGTGTAGGCACAGAGGGCATGGGTCATCCCAGGTTTTACATGTTCTAGTTCTATTTATTATTTTCCATTTTATTTTCGGTGTTTTGTTCGTTTCCTTTAAATGCCAGTAGTAATAGTATATAGAGATGTCTGACTTCTATTTTGGATGTTGTTGAAGGAGCTTTTGTGTTTCCATAGCAACTAATGTTCCAATGATACCGTACTTATAAACACTAGCTAACCAAAAGATAGCTTATTCCCAAATTCTCGCTTGACAAGGAAGCGGGTCTAGACACCTTAACTCTACATAACTTAAAAAAATATGTTAGGGGTCTCGGCTCTCGCTTTTGAAACATGAGAACTCTTATGTAGCGTAGGAAATCATATTTTTAAAAACTAAAAATATTATTATAATATAAGCTCTACTTCTGTATGGAGCACTGTCCTTTTGAAAATAAAGCTAAATATTAAGGAACACTGGATTATCTACCTAACGTGTTCTTTCCTATTTCACTGCACACCTGCATATATATATATATATATATATATATATATATATATATATATATATATATATATATATATATATATATATATATATATATCCTTCGTCCTTTACTTTCTTTTCACCACATTTCTCTTTCCTCCACTTATTCTTTCTCTATCACACCACTCTCCTACTCCCGCTTTCCTTAGTCTCGATCTACAAATGTCTCCTTTCTCTCCCCCTACCTTTATCTCCCATTCAGTCGCCATCTCCTCATTTCCCCTCCTTCTATCAACTTCCACTCTCTCCCACTCCTTTTTCTTCGCCCTCTATCATCTCCCCGCTTCCCACATTCTCTCTATCACACTCTCTCCTTCACCCTCCATCCCTCTTTCTTTGTCTCCCTCTCCTACTCTTAACCCTTCCACAACTCTCTACCCCTCCCTATTTACCTTTCCTTCCATTCTATCAGCCACACTCTCTCGCTTCTTCTTCTTCTTCTTCTTCTTCTTCTTCTTCTTCTTCTTCTTCTTCTTCTTCTTCTTCTTCTTCTTCTCTTTCCTCCACTCTTTCTCTATCTCTCTCAACTTCTCCACTCTCTCCTACTTAATTCCCTTCTCCTGCTATCCTCTCCTCTACATCATCCCTACTCTCTGCCACACTCTCTCTTTTAACATCTGTCATTTTCTCACCATCTCTATCTCACCGCTCTACATCTCCCTCTTTCTCTCTCTCTCACATTTCATTCTCTCTCTCATTTTCTCCCCTTCTCTTCTCTCCCCTTCTTTTCCTTTATTCCATCCCCCTCCCTCCCCCTCTCTCTCTTTCTCTATCTCTCTCTGATATCCTTCAGCAAGTCCTATTGATTCCTTTGTCAAAGAAATCAAAAGGAACATTTGACAAATAAAATTCTTCGGATTTACTGCTTGTTTTATTTTTTGTTTGTTGTTTTTTAAGATATTTTAGTTTTCGCAGCTCAACAAGCAGAGAATTTGAAAGCAGCAGAAGATCACTGAACTCTTACGTCACACACATTTCAATTACATCATTATATCTCTTCAGGACGTGGGCGGTTACAGTTTTCTTATCTCTTGGTAAGGTTTATCTTTTCTGTGAATGTCAAATTGTCCGGGTCCTCTTTTCTCATTTTGTGTCCTAGGAATTTCAATCGTCACTTCCTGATTCCAATAATATGCTTTCTTTTTGTTTCCATTTTCTCTAAAAGAGCATTTGCATGTGATTTCTGGCAAGAATCATCAATTCTTAAAATGAAGATACAATCCTGCATTTTACGGGATGGCTGGCAACCCTCTTTCACAAAATAGAAATATTCCCACTTTTCTTCCTCGCTACTTACATCTTCAATCCATAAGATTCACAGAATCCTTCTGTAGAACCGTATTTCAAGTCTATTCATTTGTGAGGAGATTATTCAGTATTCATTGCCATAGTATGTTGCTTCTTTTAGCTATTTCGTAGAGGTACCTGCGTTAATCCCTATGCCGTTCGTGCATAGAATTCTCCATGCACTTGCCAAAATAATGGTGACTTTTTATTATAGAACACCACAGAGTATACCTCTACCTTGAGTGGCTCTTGTCCTTGTAATGGATGAATATAACCATAAAAAAAGGTTAAATTATGCGCCCTCTCCTAGAAATTGTAGCGAAGTTCTTCTCAGTAGAGTTGCAGTATGAATCACAGGTTGGCCTTTCTGGATGTTGAAGTACAGAAATTCTATAATTATTAGGTTGGTGCAAAAATAATGTCGTTTTCTCACATGAAGTTGAACGTCAAAAAACGATATTATTTGCACCAACCTAATAGAAGGTTTTCACAAGTAATTTTTTTAAATGATTTTTCCAATTATTGTAGTTTAACCATTTGTGTATCCATAGCGCCAATATTCTCAGGCAATTTTATCTTTTTTCTTTTCTTTTGATAATGTTCTAGATTTCTAAGAAAATGTTTTCTTTACACTATACTTTCCGACAGTCCGCCATTGTCATAACAGGTATTCATTGCCATATGAACTGACATCTTACCTTCAGTCACCTTCCCACAACCTATTACGTCGCTTCTCCGTGCCTTTTCTATAGATACTTTCATAATAATGGTTCTAATTAACTTTCCTAATTGGGGTTTAGATTTTGAAACTGTTGTTTTATTTCCATTCCCCATAGACAAAAGCTTACATATGGGGACGTGTTAGGACTTCATGGAGATCCTGAGGTATTATGGTGGATGCAGTAAGAATAAGGGGGAGGCACGGTGGAGTTATGGATAGCAGCTCGGATTGAGGAATCGGAGAGCCGCGTTCGAGTTCCATTCGAACTGCAAAATCCGTTACATTCACTTACGTACTAATACCCTTGGGAAAGGTATGAATTCGCCTTTTCTCGCCCCCCCCCCAGTTATGGGTAAATAGCAGAACAGGGATCTATAACCTTCTATGGCAACTGGTCTACCGTAGAAAAAAATGGCAACCCACTGCGAGAAAAAAAATCTGCTTCATCAGTCATGTATCGAAAGATACATAATCGCCTATGCGTGTATCACCTATGGCTCATAACTGACTGAGTAAGGAACACTGTGGTGTGTTTGTGGCTAGCTAAGGTTTTAAGAAAGAATACCAGCCTTTCCCTCACCTATCTCCGTTTGTTCCTTTGCCACATTTTGTTATTTTAATGCAAAATAAATATCACTTTCCTCTGTGGTACTTGGTTTTCATTCACCCTCAGACAAATTGTACATATGGGAACTAGTTAGAACTTCATAGAGACTGTGAGGTATTATGGTGACGGTAGTAAGAATCTTAAATAAGAATGTGGTGTTTTGGTGTAAGGAATACTGTGATATATTTGGGTCAGTAATTGTGGATATCTACATTTAATATAAGACAGACTGAAGAGCAGCCTTCGCTTATCCCGCCTTTTGGCCTTGTATCACAGTCTTGTATTTTCAAAATAAATATTCCTTTTTTCAATGGTACCTAGATTTTATGAATTTAAGCGTAGACCAAGATTGGCGGCAAGGTATAGTTATTTTTACAGTAGAAATAGCTAGATGTAACGTAACTTCTATGCTTACTCTTTCTTTTCTCACACCTCTCACTTGTGGATCTTTCTTTCTTTCGTCTCGTTGCTTCCTAGTCAAGTTTGATCTTCAAATATCGATCTTTATTTTCTGTCTTCTTAATTATTCTACTTTTATTGATCTCTCTCCTTAACAGTGTTTTCTGTTATTCTCTAACGCCTACTAACTTGTTGCATCTTAGTGGCTTTATTGCCTTGCTTGATGAGAAATGATTGAAAAAATTTAGAAACCTATAATTATTCTAGATTTTAGTTTGTTTTTATGGTGTAAGTTTAATTATATCATTTAACTAGTGGATTATCGATTTTTAAATCATAATCCATACGGATTAAAATCATATTGAGAAAAGGTCATCGGTATTTGTCGCTGTTCCATAAGGAAATCCGATTGTACGTTCGACATTTCTGAGTTTATTTACAAGATCAGGTAATGTTGTTTTGCCGGAATATATCAATAAAGCATAATCAATTTATTGGAAATACGTTGATTTCTTAGGATCGAGTAATACGGCGACAACACATTGAAATATAGGTCTCCAGTGCGATCGCCGAAGTTAAGCAACGTCGAAACTGTTCATTACCTAGATGGGTGACCGCTTGGGAATACCAGGTGCAGTAAGTATGGATGTGCGGGTGGTGTCATAGATAATGGCTCGGAATTGTTAATCGGAAAGCCAAGATACAATTCACGTTGGGTTCGCTATATTCCCTAACAAGCAAATACCCTTGGTAAAGGTATGAATCCATTTCTTCTCTCTCCAGCTATGGATTAATTAGTAAAGACTTGTATCATTAAACTATTATTATCTCCAAAAAACTTCTTAGAATCTAAAAATATTTTCTGGCTTTAAATAACCCGAAAAAGGTTGATAATCCGTTAAAAACGAATCAATGCGTCCAGTGTTTAGAAATTCTAAGATAAGCACAAGCTAAAATGCTATCGGTATATTTGTCTATTAAAATCATTGTTAAAATTGAAATAGTATTGATTTGTTATCAATGGGCAAATGTTTATAATGTTATCTATTAGTAAATAAAAGCTAATTTTTCATTATACTAAACTATTGGGTCTAAAGCTTATTTCAGGTCTTAAATAGAACTCGTATAAGCTCCTTAACTTTAACTTCTGTTTGGTCTAAAGCTCAATGCAAACCGAAAATGAAACTCGTATAGGCACATTACCTTGAACATCTGTTTGGTCTAAAGCTCACTCGAAAAAAGCTGACCGAAAATGGAACTCGTATAGGCTACTTGACTTGAAAATCTATTTGGTCTAAAGCTCACATCTGACATCAAATGGGACTCGCATAGGCTCCTTGCCTTGAACATCTGTTTGGTCTAAAGCTCACTCCAGACCTCAAATGGAACTCGTATAGGCTCCTTGCCTTGAACATCTGTTTGGTCTAGAGCTCACTCCAGACCTCAAATGGAACTCGTATAGGCACCTTGTCCTGAACATCTGTTTGGTCTAAAGCACACTCCAGACTTCAAATGGAACTCGTATAGACTCCTTGCCTTGAACGTCTGTTCGGTCTAACGCTCACTGCAGACCGCAGATGGAACTCATATAGGCTTCTTGCCTTGAACATCTGTTTGGTCTAAAGCTCACTCCAGACCTCAAATGGAACTCGTATAGGCTCCTTGCCTTGAACATCTGTTTGATCTACAGCTCATTCTGTTCTTCATATGTGAAAGGATTGTGCAGCATGCACTGCCATATAGAAAAACTGATATTACATAACAGTTCAGTACTCTTCTCATTGTTTTAAATTTTTTTAACAATGGTTTGTAAAAATGTGCGCTCTGGTGTAATTAATATCGGCTCGTAGTGAGAACTCGGAGAGCCGAGTTAGAATTCCAGTCGAGTTTTTTAGGTTCACTTATGCACAGATACCCTTAGGAAAGGTACGAATCTATCTCTTCTCCCCACAACTATGAGTTGAATAGCATGACAGTTTGGGTTCTTTAGCCTTGGCTAGTAAACAGTCTAACGTCGAAAGAAATGACGGAGATATATCATATTTTCAATATAACATCAAAAGATACATGATTACCCAAGCGTGTGTCACGTATGACACTTAAATGACTGAGATAACAATGCTTTAGTAATGGTCTATGTCTGTTATTTTGTTGAGAAATATTTAGAGGAAATATTTTTGACAATATTCTTAAATAAAAAAGTTGCATCGATTTTTAACCAGTTAAATCCTACTTTAAAAAGGATAACATACCGTCAATGCCTATTAACTGCTTGTGCAATAGAATGGTTCACCAGAAATAATTGGTTACTACCAAAGCTTTTTCAAGAAAGAAAGAATTTCCCAACATTTTATGCATTCCTTGTAGAATCCATTGGAAACATCTTATTGCCAAAGTCCAGGATTTCAATTATCATTGGCAGTTGCAATGAATGCAATTCACAAAATCAAATCTAATGCAAAAACGCAATTTTATGAGGAGTTCAATTAAAAATGTTTGATTCTTCACACAGAAATCTGTTGGTAATCAAAAGGCCGATGCTTTAAACATTTTGGGGAATTATATGACATTATATTACAGCTTTTTGGGGATATCAAAGAACATACTATTTATTTACCATGTAAAATACTGGGTGCGATGGGTAAATTATTGCCATTTTATATTTTTAATTTCGCGCATGCGCATTATTTGTTTCGGATTTTGTCGACTGCACAGTATAGTAGGCTCATTTGGGCACCGTCTGTGAGAAAAAAAAAGCACCATGACCTTCGACAGAAATTTGAAAACGGCATGCATTCGCACCGGAAGCTCCAATACGAACATTTCCGAGTGTGTGTCAATGCGAGGACAGTACAGAGGATTTGGAAAAAATTGAATGAGTCTAATGGTAATTAAGAAGGTACAGCAGATAGAAAAACTCACTCTGATCGTTCTGATGAGAAAAGAACTCCCGAATGTGTTGGTGAGGGACTCAGACTCAACAGGGAGGCTTACATCAAGTGCCTTGAGGGGGTAATGTTGCTCTGGGTCAAGAAGGTGGCTGCTGGAAGACCTATGTCTGGCAACAAGACTCTGAACCATTCCACACAATGCTGTCAAACAATTTCTGCGATTACATTACACCTTACATCTGGCCACCTAAATCCGCAGACTCCAACCCCCTTGATTATTATGTGTAGGGCGTAGTTGACAGAGAGACCAACAAAACTTTTCTTAACTCCATAGATGAACTGAAGTCAAGGATTATGGCAGCATTCACCAACTTAAACGAGGAGACCGTCCAGAAGAGATGAAGGAAATTTTGAAGTCTTCTCGAGGCTGTGGTTGAAGCCAATTACAATTTTATTGAATAAATTTACTCTTTAGCATTTCAAGATATTTTTGTGTAACTTTGGCGAACATAACTGTTTAAATAAGATTTCAGTGTTATTTTCATTTTCGCGTTATGTAGACGACAATTCATCCATCGCACCCTGTATTACAGCTTTTTGAGAATGTCAAAGAACATGTTATATGCCATGAATTAAAGACAAAAAGTAAATGCTTTTTCAGCTGATATATTCACAAATTTAAATGCAGTTAGCTGAAATCTTCAAAGAATTCTGATAACGCTTCTTGCATATGAAAAAAGTTGTTTGATTTCGATAAACGAGATTCGTTCAGACAAATGCCAAGATTTCATTAGTTTCCTAAATTTATTCAAAGCTGATCTTACAAAACGTGACTTACAAAACTATAGCAGCCATCTTGATGCATTCAAAGCTGACATATAAAATGTTTTTTTCCGACATTATCAACTGAAGAGTGGCTTTGTGCGTAAAAAAAACCTTTTGTCTTCAATCTCTGTAGGAATGTCTGCTAAGAACACCCACCTGCCCAGATTTATAGATAAATCTTACTGGGATTTTGGTATTTCGCCCTTAAAATAAAAATGGACGAAATATTAGTCTCATCTGCCATCTTTTTTTCCCTTTGTTGTCTTAAAGTTAGGACGCTATATTCACTTAACTGTATCCCTTTTCCCTATGAATATAATTCTTACTTTGTGGCCTATTTTGCCCTATTACTGTTGCTTGCCTAATTTTCACTCGCCTATATATTGTTTGCTTGGTATTATTTTACCCTTATCTTTTTCTTGCTTTTCTTATGGTTTTTTGAGAACTTTGTCAATTTCATTTGTTTTTGTATATTACTCTTAATCATGGCTAATTTCACAACCCCATTTCATGTAAATTTATTTGATGTATAATGCTAAGATTAACAAAGCAAAATTTAATGAAGGTGAATACCTATAATATTGTTTAAAAATCCCCACACTTCAGAGACATCTCTTTGTATGCATCAGGCATAAAACCTTGTCATGGTGTAATGTTTAGCAAGCTAGTCTCGCTTGAACAACTACGACTGAGCAGTGAGCTCGATCCTCATTGGGTTCCCCATAATTTTGGCCATGTGCCATATCTAAGTTGCGCTTAGAAAATCACCATAACTTAAGCTGATATAATTCATTTAGCTGATTAGACATGAATATTTTGCACAGTTCTCGGCGTGTCACCGTTTCTACCCTATCATATCTATATATTATATTCCTTCGAAATTGAACATAGGCTGTGTCAAAGGTAGTTTCACACAACACCTAAAATTGCTACGAAACCAAAACTTCGAAGATAGGTATGCATTAGTTATTAAAATTTACTATAGGAGATATGGGAAATTGAACCTAGGTGTAGTTTCGCCGAAAACCGTAAATGGCTACAAAACCAAAATATCCTAAAAGCTCGAGTCAGTTTCTTAAATAACCTCATCAAATCGAGACTTTCAAGCGGATGTCATGCATGGCATCATATTCGCTCACAAACATCTAAACTATCAGCTGTATACAGCCACTTTCTCAGATCAAAAGCTAAAAACGGCTTCAACCGAATGAAGTTTGTAGGTCTTAGCGAGGACCATCCTTTTTTCTAACCTCGCCGACTGGCGCTATTGAATCCTAAAGAACTCAACCAAAGAAGGAAAACCACATCACTTGAGGAGTACCAACAGCAGCAACAACTAAAATGGATGGCACATGTAACTCGAAGAGAAAATAATGTCATATATGAAGATGTTGACGTTCCACACTACCTCAAACAAAAAGTTAAGTAGGAAAACCTCATTAATACTGGAAAGAGCAATAACAGTTACTGGACATGAGAAACCTATTTTCCTGAAAAATCGTTTTAACAGAAATATTTTTTATAAATTTAAACTAAAAGTAGAACTGGCTGCTCACTCAATAAATACCGAAATTTTCCGAAAAGGAAATGGCTAAAACGGCCATTAACATTAGCATTTTGAAGTGGAAGTTACTATATATCTCATCTCAGTATATTCATATCTATATATCATTCGATTTCATTCTTTTCATATATACCTATTTCAGCTTGTTCATATCTATCGATCGTTCGATCTAGCTCATCTCAATCTATGCATATCTATATATCTATCTATAGTTAAATTCCCAGATCAATTCTAGGGACAAGATAGATTGGTATGAAATGACAATTGGAAAAACCTTTTCATCTTTCATTTTTTTGTCTTTTGTTTTCCCAAGTATTTTCAGTCTTATCCGAGATCATCTCCAACGGTGAAATGTTAAAACAAAAAAATTAATGTAATTGATAGTGGTGATTGTTTTATAAATGCGCCTGAACTCTTATAATTAAATTAAAAATTAACTGTTAGAGCTATTATGTCTTCATCTAAGGGCGGTAACTTTAATTTATATAATTGTAATGTTTTATAATTACAATTTAATAACATTGTTATTGTAGAAATTTTAAAACATTGTTGCTATACTCATAACTAATCGTATTTAGTGTTAATTGTATTTTTCTTATATAGAGGGACCCAAGAATTTGAAGTTTTCGTTTTCATTTCCATGGTGGAGTATATTTGTATTATCAATTAATATTTCTCTAAATTGTCAATTTTTTATGTTGTTACTATATATATATATATATATATATATATATATATATATATATGGTATAAAATGACAAATGGAAAAATCTTAGATTTTGCCGACGCGTTTCGTCTTCCGACTTTTTCAAGGCAAAAATGAAATCGAAATATCTCTGTTGTTATCGTTACATTAAAAATCCAAATTTAAAAAGATAGACGATTCTGTCCAAGGCTTTTTTCTGGTTAATGTAAATTACCTTTATAGTAAGATATTTTTTCCCATGTCGACAATACAGTTAAATTCCCAGATCAATTCTAGGGACAAGACAGATTGGTATAAAATGACAATTGGAAAAATCTTAGATTTTGCCGACGCGTTTCGTCTTCCGACGTTTTCAAGGCAAAAATGAAATCGAAATATCTCTATTTGGATTTTTAATGTAACTATAACAACAGAGATATTAGCAGTGGGAAAAATTTAAATCTGCATGGCACTTTACTCCAATTGGCTCATTCGCTTGCTTAAACTCAACGTTGATTCTGATTCCGCAGAACTGGGTTGGGCGTGAAAAAGTATTTGTTGTTAACATTATTTTTTCATTCGGTTTTTCCAGTAACGAGTCCTTTTTTAAAGCTGATCGTTTTGTGTTCATTTTGTTTAGTTCTTTTTTCGGAACAGGTTTAATGTTTAGTATAGAGCTTAGAAAAAATTCGCAGTGTGAGATAGGCAAGAAGTAAGGCATGTAGCAACATCAGCACGGCAAAGGGCACTCCTTTAAAGGCAAGGAATGGCAAAAATATTTTAAGTCACGTGATAGCGATTGCAGTATGAGTAGTACGATTTTTGAATCAAGCACGGGCAACGCCGGGCCATGCTGCTAGTTTATATATGTCTATCTAAGTCTGTTCATATCTATCAATATCTATAGATTTATCTAACTGTCGCAGTTTGTCCATATCGGTCTGCCTATCTATCTATCACATCTCATTCTGTTCACATCTGTCCATCATTCTATTTCAATCCCTATTTCAATCTCTTCATGTCTTTCTATCTGTTTCAGTCTCTTCGTATCTATCTATCTATCTATCTATCTCAGTCTCTTTATATCTATATGAGTCTCTTCATCTCTTCTATCTGTCTATATATTTCAGTCTCTTCATACCTATCTATCTATCTCTGTTTATTCATATCTATCATTCTATTTTAGTCTCTTCATATCTATCTATTTTAGTCTCTGTTTATATCTGTCTATTTATCTCAGTATCTTCAAATCCATCTATCTATCTATCTCAGTCTGTTTATCCTTATCTATTTACATATTTCATTCTCTTCATACCTATCCCTCTATTTTAGTCTCTGCTTATATCTATCTATCTATCTATCTATCTATCTATCTATCTATCTCAGTCTCTTTATCACTATCTATCTATATATTTCATTCTCTTCATATCTATCGATCTATCTTAGTCTGTTCATATCTATCTATTCACCTCAGTCTCTTCATATCTATCTATATATCAATTAAATTATAATGCAAACTTTAATGAAGCTGATTACCTACAATATTAGAAAAACAGCAAATGAACCTTTATCAAATAAGTGCAGCCCTCAAAGTAGACGGTTAACATTGCCATTACCATTTGAAGTGGAAATTACTGATCAGGAAGAGCGGTTACAATTAAAGTATATTATATATTCAATTTTATTTATCTTTATAATGTTTATCGGTGGAGGAGTCTTTTTAGAAATAGATCAAATGAAACGGGTGAATGATCGCTTTAGTTGGCAAACACACAAGAAACATGCAGCTTTGATTTCTATATTCACACAATTTATTTATTTATTTCTATCTGTCTATCTATCTGTCTATCTATCTATCTATCTATCTATCTATCTATCTATCTCATCTTATTCATATCTCTCTATCTATTTCAGTCTGTTCATATATCTATCTTTCTCTCTCCCTTAGTCTGTTCGTGTTTGTTTATGTATCGATCGATTTATATCAGTCTATGCATATCTATCTATCTATCTATCTATCTATCTATCTATCTATCTATCTATCTATCTATCTCAGCTTATTCATATCTCTCTATCTATTTCAGTCTGTTCATATATCTATCTTTCTCTCTCCATTAGTCTGTTCGTGTTTGTCTATGTATCGATCGATTTATATCAGTCTATGCATATCTATCTATCTATCTATCTATCTATCTATCTATCTATCTCAGCTTATTCATATCTCTCTATCTATTTCAGTCTGTTCATATATCTATCTTTCTCTCTCCCTTAGTCTGTTCGTGTTTGTCTATGTATCGATCGATTTATATCAGTCTATGCATATCTATCTATCTATCTATCTATCTATCTATCTATCTATCTATCTATCTATCTATCTATCTATCTATCTCATCTTATTCATATCTCTCTATCTATTTCAGTCTGTTCATATATGTATCTTTCTCTCTCCTTTAGTCTGTTTCATGTCTGTCTATGTATCGATCGATTTATATCAGTCTATGCATATCTATCTATCTATCTATCTATCTATCTATCTATCTATCTATCCCAGCTTATTCATATCTCTCTATCTATTTCAGTCTGTTCATATATCTATCTTTCTCTCTCCCTTAGTCTGTTCGTGTTTGTCTATGTATCGATCGATTTATATCAGTCTATGCATATCTATCTATCTATCTATCTATCTATCTATCTATCTATCTATCTATCTATCTATCTCATCTTATTCATATCTCTCTATCTATTTCAGTCTGTTCATATATCTATCTTTCTCTCTCCTTTAGTCTGTTTCATGTCTGTCTATGTATCGATCGATTTATATCAGTCTATGCATATCTATCTATCTATCTATCTATCTATCTATCTATCTATCTATCTATCTATCTATCCCAGCTTATTCATATCTCTCTATCTATTTCAGTCTGTTCATATATCTATCTTTCTCTCTCCCTTAGTCTGTTCGTGTTTGTCTATGTATCGATCGATTTATATCAGTCTATGCATATCTATCTATCTATCTATCTATCTATCTATCTATCTATCTCAGCTTATTCATATCTCTCTATCTATTTCAGTCTGTTCATATATCTATCTTTCTCTCTCCCTTAGTCTGTTCGTGTTTGTCTATGTATCGATCGATTTATATCAGTCTATGCATATCTATCTATCTATCTATCTATCTATCTATCTATCTATCTCAGCTTATTCATATCTCTCTATCTATTTCAGTCTGTTCATATATCTATCTTTCTCTCTCCTTTAGTCTGTTTCATGTCTGTCTATGTATCGATCGATTTATATCAGTCTATGCATATCTATCTATCTATCTATCTATCTATCTATCTATCTATCTATCTATCTCAGCTTACTCATATTTCTCTATCTCAGTCTCTTTATGTCTATTAATATCTATCTATATATCTTTCTTTCTCCCTTCTATCTCATGCCAGTCTATGCATATCTATCTATCGATCGATCTATCTGTCTGTCTGTCTATCTATCTATGTGTTTTCATATCTATCTCTATAGATTTACTTATCTATCTCAGCTACTCCATATCTGTCTATCTATCTATTTATCTCTCTCTCTCTCAGTTTGTTTATATCTATCTATCTATCTATCTATCTATCTATCTATCTATCTATCTATCTATCTATCTATCATACTTCGTATGTATCTATCTGTCTATCTCAGTCTCTTCATATCTATCTATCTATCTATTTATCAATTAGTATAAATAATAATATAATAGTATAATGTATATAGTATATAGTATAATGCTAAGATTAACAATGAAAACTTTAATGAAAGTGAATATCTACAATATTAGAAAAAAACAGAAAAAAACCTAAAGATTATCAACATTTATCAAATAAGATCTGTCCATTTTTAATAACCCTCACCCCTACTTGATATTTAATTAAAACATGATTTACTGTAGAGTACAAGACTATTTCTCTCCTTGGTAAGAGTACAAGACACAGAGAGAGAGAGAGAGAGAGAGAGAGAGAGAGAGATCTTCATCTTTTTCTGAGTAAAATAAAGTCAAATATAAAAGACTTGGTTAGTAAGTATTGACTACAAAGCCTTCAGTAAAGGTAAGTATTAACTAAATATTTATTTTTCCTTAGATAAATTCATTATTTTATTTCGTATCTTTAAGGCTTAAAATTTATGGATTCTCAAAAGATATCAATAAGAACCTTACTCGATGGTGATGAAAGCCATTACCAATTTATTTCATTACTAATGTTACTACTTATTCTTATAGAATAAGATGTGCTGCAAAAATAAGCTGGCCTTTTATATTGTTTTAATCTCTTTAAAACCTGTGAGTGATGAACAAAGTAAAGTGTGAAATAGACTGGCCTTTTATATTAGGAGAGCAACAACATGTTTTAATCTCTTTAAAACCTGTCAGAGTGAGTGATGAACAAAGTAAAGTGTGAATAACCCTGGTCAACATGAGTGATATCAAATGTCTTTTGAAATACGAGAGTGCCAAGACTTAACATTCATTTTTCATATTTTTCACCATATCTGGTTTATAAGATAAAAGGAGTCTCAATAAAGTAGGGTGTGCGGGTAGTGTGAAGGATAGCAGCATGGAAAGTGAAATCAGTGAGACGAGTTCAAATTCTGGGTGCATCTGTTGTATTCAGTTTTGTGGGGAGAAAGGCATGAATCTGTCCTGTCCCTTCTCACTCTTGAGAGTGGATGTGCGGGTGGAGTAATAAATAGCAGCTCAGAATGAGAAATCGGAGATTCAAGTTCCTGTCAGGTTCGTTAAATTCACTTACGCATAAATACCCTTATGAAAGGTATAAACCCATCTCATCCCCCCCCAGCTATGGGCTAAATAGTAGGACTTGTATCTGGAAAGCTCATTGTTATCTCCCAAGAATGTTAATGAAGTATTCACCAGCAAAAGAAAAAATATTCTTACAATCTAAAATATATTTTGGCTTTAAAAAATTTTTTTCAGGTTCTTTTCAGACGGAACATATATCGACATATTCGTTTCATTTACAAAATAAATGCGTCTCACTAAATTTCTAATATAAGTTCATTATTTCATTTCGTATCTTCAATTATCCGAGGCTAGAACTTTTAAAGATTCTCGAGAGATTAAAACTGTATGCTAGTGAAAGCAATTAAAAATTCTTTTTATTCCTAATTTGACTGTTAACTTTCTTACAATAAGCTACGCTATAAAATATTTTCAAATGCAGGGAGGCGATAAATATGTTTAATCTCTTTCAAATATGGCGAAAAAATGGTTGAATATCCCTGCTGAAGACGAATAAGACAGTAGAATAATGATGCAAAACGTATTTATTTTGCATAATATTTATTTCGCAACATAATCTCCTCTCTTGTCAATGCACATAATTCAGTGGTGAATATTAATATTTAATAAATAGTATAGAATATGAGTTTAGTGCGCCGAGTTCAAACTCCCCACTAGTCTATTGTGCTCCCGTTCGCTCTGTTTCCTCTTGAAAGGTACTCCTCCCAGATATGGGTTAAATAGCAGAGTAAATATGGAAGGTGAATTATGCGATTTCTGGGGCAGTTGAAAGAACCGACGATTTTTTCCAGAATATTTAGAAATGGATGGTATACATGAGCCCCATCGTGACTGCTGTGTATTCAGCGTTATCTCGGCGATGGTGAAAAGTTACTGGATTTGTTTTGGCGATGTTGAATGTTACAAGCCAGTTTCTCTCCTTGTTCCTAAGTCACATGGGAGATCACCTGTCCGGCCCTATTTATCTAGAGGTTTCGAGGCACATGCATGAACTGTGTTATCACCATCATAGATATTTACTAATACTCTGAGAACGTTCTTAGGCAGGTCGTTAATAGTAAAATGTGCATAGGAATGTCGTTATCAATGGCTAGGCCTCTAAAGCGCGAAACTACAGCTTGTAAAAGACTTTAAGATATTGAACGCGATCAATCTTGTAGTTAATTTATTATCGAATATCTCACTGGTTCCGTGTCTAATAGCAGGACATCAACAGTGGAACTAGAACAGCGAAATCTATACTGTTTGTCGCTCAAGAGTTTATTTCTGTTAGGATAATCAAAAACCTGAGGAGCTGATGGGTTGATGTTGAAACGGGGAAAGCACTAGCACGTATTCTTCAGGACAAAGAACCTTCCATAAACTTAGGAGACATAACTCCTTCAGGCAGAGGTTAAACAACTGTAGCAAGATTAGAGATAATTTCAGGCTAAAATTATTTAAGAAAAAAAAACACAGTGATTTTATCGGGACTAATAGCTTTTGTAAAGTCAATGGAACTTGAGTCTGAAAACTTCCTGTGCCTTAATGGAGATAACACAAAATCTGTGCTCGGTGAGAGAGTCAGGTCGGAGATGGTCTTTTGTTTAAAGTGGGACTAGAGGAAACGTTCATTGCAAAGATTCTGGCCTTATCCGACGAAGATGAGAAAAACTTAATGCAATTTATAATAATATGCACTGAGGTTTTGACTATTGAGAATTTGTTTGAGATTTTCCAGAATTTATGGGCACCAAGTCAGTTAATTTCAACATTGACGAATTGTCCATAGCTTTTCTTTGCATTTTCTATAGCCTTCTTGCACTGATTTACGGCAAAGATTTGAACAGAGAGTTCTCTCTGATAGAGATAGTAGTAGTGGTGGTTACGGTGAACCAAATTTAGATGCTCAGATTTTGTTTGTGTCAGAAAGAATCCATTCGGAGATGAAAGAAGCTATTCTGGAAGCTCTAGGTTTGAGGAGTGTTGAGCGAGGTACTTTCGTACATGTAACGGCTAAAGCTATCTCAGACAGCTTTGGCATGCCGATAGATCGTATCTGTGAAGTGGCCAAGGGAGGTAAATCTTCAGTGGAGCAGTTGTCTGGACAGAAGGTGTGATAGAGGCCTAGGAGGTTTACATTATGGACAACTATATCAGGAACGTGAATGGGCTTATGCAAGATCTCGGACATTTCGTAAGCCATTACAGTATCTTCCATCTTCATCAGTTTTGTTTGAGTGAATTAACCATTCCTCATGTTGAATACTAAAGTTGCGTCATATTCGAATACTAGCTGATGGGTGGACAGCAATATCTCTCTTCTGGGACATTTTGTCAAACATTACATGATTCTGCTTACGATAAACAGCGAATATGATGAACAAGCTATGAACGAGATCCACACATGAATGAGAAATCAATTCACACAGAAAAAAACAAAACAAAAGTCTCCTTTGCCGTTTTTTGCCAGTGTCCACAACAACTTGGCGACAAAAGATTTACGTGGACTAAAATACGGAAAAGCGAGTTTTTCGTAAGACTTTTATCATGGAGGATTTTAAAAATATTTTAGTAGAACTTGTAAAATACCAAAATGAACAGCAATTACAACTCCAGGAAAGAATGGAAGAAAAATGGCAAAAACAATTACTACAAACGCAGGAACTATTATTAAAGGTAGCGGGTAACAAACAACAAAATATCGAAAAAGAAGCGACTTTTTCCCAAGACGCAGTGTGGAATACGATAGAAACTTTCAAATACTCTCTAGAAGAGGAAAAAGGTTTCGGGGATTATTATAGACGCCACGAAGACATCTTTAACATCGATTGTCAAAACTGGACAGAAGCAAAGAAGCTACGTCTGTTGCTCAGAAAATTAGGAACTGAGGAATACACAAAATTTGTGGATTACATTTTGCCAAAAAAGACGAACGAATTAACGTTTGACGAAGCAGTTACATGTCTTACAGAGCTGTTCAGTCCAAAAACATCACTCTTTCACAAAAGGTGGAAATGTCTTAACCTGGTAAAGGGCGAAAATGAGGACTATTCCACGTTTGCCGCAATCGTGAATAAACATTGCGACGACTTCAAGTTGGCAGAATTAACATCGGACAATTTCAAGTGTCTCATCTTAGTTTAAGGGTTAGTCTCAGCAAAAGATATTGAAATGTGCGAAAGAATGCTTTTAAAACTACAAAATTAACCTGGACTAACACTACAACAATTATCAGAAGATTTCCAAAAATGCCTGATTATAAAGAAAGACTCGAAGAACATTGAGGAGTCAGGAGTATCACATATACGTAAGTTAAACAAAAGTTTACGTTCTTCACCCTCCCCGGAAAGAAAACAAAAATTCTATAATAAGGGGAAAAGTACAACATATAGGGCAAATTATGACGAAAATCGAAGCAAATATAAGCCCCCCATCTGCATGTTATCGATGTGGAGGACTACACTGGAATAAGGATTGCCGTTTTAAATATAAAAACTGTCTTGTGTGTGGAAAATGGGGCACAAGGCATCCCAATGTAGGAACAGAAAAGCTACTAGTAGGATAAGAGCTACTGGGATGCATGACGAAGACAATACCAACATAAGGAAATATGTGGAACTTGAAATCTTAAATAAAAAGATAAAATTGCAACTTGACTCGGGTTTCGATCTAACGATAATTAACCTACATACATGGAAAAAGCTTAACAGACCAACCATGTTACATACACAAAAAATTGCTAAGTCGGTGACAGGAAAGTGTATAAAATTCAAAGGAGAAATAATCGTAAATGTTAAATTTCACTGAAAAACAAAAAAACTCAAGATATACGTAATGAAAGATACAGAAAATCTAGTGGGTACAGACTGTATGCAAACGTGTTCGACGTATGGGATTCACCTATCAGCTCGTTTTGTAAGGGTGCAGCTAGAATTGAATTGAAAGAAAATCCAACTAGTATGTAAAAAGAAGCGAAACACGCCATTTGCTACCACAGATGAAAACAGTAAAGAGTTATACAAGGCAGTAAAGGAACTACCTGTGACCTTGCGAGAGATAAGAAAAGAAGCGAAAAAGGATGAAGGCGAAAAATTTACCCACAGAAAACATATTGACCAAATACAAAAAAGACAGGTTGAAGAGCCAAGCTCGTCACCCGCAGTAAATGACGAGTCGATGGAGGCGATCTTTGAAGTTTTTGAGATTCAAAGACCACAAGAAGACACAGAAATAGGAAGGACAGAGAAAATTTACAGTGCCTCTAATTGTCGACCATAAGAGAAAGGAAAATATACTAACTCCCTATCTAAGGAGGCGGGTGTTAAGGGGTCTTCCCTTTTCACACAAATGGACTCACCCAAGGTATACATATACTACTACCAGTGAATACCCGAAGAGTGAAGGAGTCAAGACGGAACGACAGAAGAGTAGTAGAGTTCAGTAGTAGTAGATTAAGTCACACACAGAGACGGCGGCAAGCGTCACAGTTAGCGAGCACGTAGACTCAGTAAGGAGTCATACCGCGATACTTCAATACCAAGACTGTATATATATTATTGCTACTAACCCGCATTCCTGGATCTACTAACCCGTATTACCAGTTTGTATTATTACGTTAATAAATTTATTTTTCTTTATCCATTCCTGGCGTTTGTTATTCATTGATATCGGATTCATCCCGGAATCCACAACATATACCGTGCCAACTGGTTTATGAAAATACTTTAAAGACGAGAAATAATTTGCAAGAAAAACTTGATACTGAAATAGTTAATTTGAGTATCCGAAAAATTGAGTATTCAGTATTATTTACATCCTCCGATTGATTTATACTGAATTTATAAATTTACGTTACGCTATTTATAAGAAAAATTTTCAAAATTTATTCGCGATCAGAATGGCCGACTGCTTTTTTCAAAGCTTGAATGGCATTTGAGATAACTTCGCTGATTAGTTAATAAATGCTAATGTGGAAATTTTAATTTGAATTTCGTGTGAGCTTATTTTTTCACAAAACCCAGATGATGTCTTTGTGAGCCTATTTTGCACGGAATTGAGATTTTAGTGATACTACTTAAATCTATTGAATATTTCTACACTTTTTAACGCGGTTCCACATATGGGCACTGAGCCCATGGTCATGACGATTTGTGGTGGGTGTCTTGTTTTATTATTAGACGCGAGTAACTCGGGTTTGAGAATTCATCCACTTGGATAGATAGGCTGAGACCAGTTTCGGCTGTCGGCGGGAGGTGAATGAACGGAATCTGCAGCAACGGATTAATATCAGATGCTGTGTGATGATTGGTAAAGGTGACTGTACAAGTATAAACGTTAGCCCTATAAGAAATAGCCGATGGCCAATACGCTACGTAGAAATCGATTTCTTTTTAGAGGTACAGGCCACCTCGAGATGTTTAACAACTTATCCTATTTAAAACAACATCCAAATAACCACAATCACTTCCAAGCCCATCATGGATATAAACAGAACCAAAAAAACTTATAAGAATAATAATTCAGAAGAGGGCATATATAAAATGAATTTCCAAATCTGTTTCTCACAATACATTGGGGAAACATGCAGGATTTAAAAAAAAAACGTCTCTATAAAGACAAAAGGGACCTTATATGTAGCAATTTATAAAATGCCACACTTAACAATCTTATCAGAAGTGAACAATATTCCTTTATTAAAAAAAATATTTCTTGAACCTTACTCACTTATTTTGGCATAGCAGACTTTTTAATTTTGGCATATTGTGTCCTCTACATAATTTGATGAATATTCATGAATGTCCTGAAACTGAAAGCCTTGATAAATAAATGACATGCTTGCTCTTGTATAATAACATTTCCAACAGAATGAACCCTACATTTGCTTTGATAAATTCCCTCAGAGGACGAAACGCGTCGGCTAATAATAGTTTTTCCACTTGTCTTTTCATATATCTGTGAAGATTTTAAAATATATCCACAATAAAAACCTTAGGCAGATTTAAATCCTATATTTAATATTTAAGTTTAAAGAAAGTTTACGGTAGATGGCGCTGTTTTGCCATGTATACTAGGTTACATCTGTCATTCGTGGACATTGGTGGCTAATCTGTCTTCAACGTTTAACGTGTGTCGTTAAATGAGGAGTTTTGAATGGTAACGGACGCGAGGCTGCACGGCTATAACATTCCAGACCGAAGGAAGCTGAGTCATCCAACCCTTGCCGCTGTTTATCGTCTCGTTGCTGAGATAAGAGTTTTGGCACCGCAAACAATGTATCGATGAAGACCGAGATCCGTTCGTACACCTGACCACAAAGAACATACTCTACAGGCTGTCGAAGACGATCCAGGTATCAGTCCACATCAAGTGGTCCTAGCATGTCGTACATCTGATAGTACCGCATGGAGGGTACTTTAAGAGCAACTCCTGTATCTGTATCTGTTGTGGATAACGAGGGAGAATTTTGTTTCGATTTCTTCTTCCCGTGTGAGTTCGAATTCCTCGTCGCCAATTTGTTGTCGACGAGGGGGAATTTTTCTTTTTTCTTTCTTCCCCGCATGAGTTCGAATGTCATCCTCGTCGCCAATTTGTTGTGGATTCCGGGATGAATCCGATATCAATGAATAACAAACGCCAGGAATTAATAAGGAAAATAAATGTATTAACGTAATAATACAAACTGGTAATACGGGTTAGTAGATCCAAGGAATGCGGGTTAGTAGCAATAATATATATACAGTCTTGGTATTGAAGTATTGAAGTATCGCGGTATGACTCCTTACTGAATCTACGTGCTCGCTAACGGTGACTCTTGTGCTACCCTCCTCTATTACAGACTGTCCGGGTATTCACTGGTAGTAGTATATGTATACCTCGGGTGAGTCCATTTGTGTGAAAAGTGGAGACCCCTTAACAGTATCACAGTGTGCATGGTCACACACCACGGTAGTACTATTTCCGAATGTTTATTGCACAAACTGCCGATCCGTTGTGGCTCTTCAATCTTGTTTTCGGATGATGCAACATTTGGAAGAGATGGAATGATAAGTTAACAGAACCAACATTTGTGGGCGGATCGGAATCCCCGTCGTATTATACAGACTATACACCAGCATCAGTGCGGGCTGGAATTGTAGTTGACTGTCTGGTAGGTTCATATATTCTCCCAGCACATGTTACATGAGCTGTCTACAGGTACTTTATTTGAAATACACTTCCAGACTTGAAAGGATCCGCCAGTCAATGATCCGACGGTTGCAAGCGTGTGTAGAATAAGCGCAGGTCATTTTGAACATTTGTTATGAGTTGCTGTGTTGAGGTGCAAGGAAGGGCTTTTGGATATATCTTTATATGGGCATTTAGCCTTGTTTTAGTGTGAGGAACCCGCCCCCAAATTTGTAAAAGTATTTTTCATACGTAGACTCTGTCCATCCCACAAAATGTTTCATTTCTAAAAAAAAAAAATCTTTTTTTACAGGTTTTTACTTAAGACGTTTAGCCATCTTGACATCATTTATCGCAAGAATTACAGAAAAACCCTTTGAGTTGTTCAGCTAGAAAGAGAACAGATTAAAACGCTTTGTATCAGCGCTACTATGTCTTTCCAACTGGTGACAATGGTGACCTGAAAAATATAATTCAGGCCTTCAGTAATGGTACCAACATTCACACGCTGGATTCCATCTTCAAAGTCCACTCAAGAACCTTCAAGAGAATGGTAAATAAGATTAAAAAAGAGGGAACATTAGAGAGGAAAACTAGATCAGGTGGCCACAACGGGAAGAGGGATCATCATTTCAACTTAGAGTTAAATACATTCTTATAGCTCAAAGTAGAGTCCAAGGGTGTAATAAAAATCTCGCAGAGTTCCAGTAAGATATCTTTAATCATTTATAATGTATAATGTTTCAAAGTTTAATCTAACAATTGGACAATTTTTCTATTTCACCCGGTATATATATATATATATATATATATATATATATATATATATATATATATATAGATAGATAGATAGATAGATAGATAGATATAGAGAGAGAAAGAGAGAGAGAGAGAGAGATAGAGGGGAGAGGATATGATATATAAATGCTATAATGATAAAATGGAAAAATCCTATGTGGCGTGTTTCATCCTTCAAAAGGACTTCTTCAGACAAATTTCATTTTTATTCTTATTGCTTTCATTGATGGGTCATATATACGTAATTAAATTGGGAGAAAGGGTCAGTACTAGATCTCCAATTCAGCTATAGATTCTTCATTCATGGACGACCGTCGTAAAGTGTTTGGTGGAAACCAAGGAAAGTTGATTAAGAAACATAATCATCTTTCATTATATCTTGCATTCAGCAATACCTGCTTAATTTATTGTCTAAATATACGTTGCTATTATATATATATATATATATATATATATATATATATATATATATATATATGTAGAAAAATGGTGAAGTAATGTAGTTTTTTAAACGTATGTTAATAGTTGGTAGTATTGCTATAAATATGTTTTCGTCATCTTTTCTTTTTAAAGGGATATGTTATTTTTAATAAGGCTTGAATTGGTGGAATGTCGTTCCGGTGTTAGACGAGAGAGTTTGAATATCTATCTAATTGCAAATCTCTTTTGTGTTCCTGGATGCGGGTTTTTAGACCGCGTGATATCTCCTCAATATACATGTTATTGCACCGTAGACATTTGATAAACTCCGGCATTTGATTTGTTTTTTCTTTTATCTTTCATCCTAATTATATATGCAGATGGATCGAAATCCGAAAGGATATTAAAATAAAATTTTTAAAAAACAGGAAACGTATATCAATCTAACAAATTTTATTAAAACTTCGTCAGAGATTGAGAGAAACAAACAAAAAGACAGAAACTTTGATATTTTCATTTTTTTTAGGTCACTTCTCAGTGGTCAGTCACTTTTCACGTGCATTTAAACCGTATATAATTCTATATATACGTAAGTTCTTAAAGATTCTTGTATGCCTAAGCGGGCATCAGATGGTAATGTGTATTTTTAATTGTGCATGTGTGTCTGTCTTGCACGAGGAGTTCTAATGTTTTCCCCTTTGTGCCGTCACCCGGCACAGCGGGGTGGCATTTCACTCTACTCTGTGACTGATCACTTTCAGCACGTACTCATTGTATTAGATATAAGTTGGAATATTTAGGAATGGATTCAAAGAAGGATGCCGATGTAATGCAATGTTTTAGGTGCGTGTTTATAGTTGGTAATAATGTTATTGCAAGCTTTCAAATATTTTCTCCTCAAAGAATTATGGTCTTTTTTAATTAGGGTGACATTAGTGAAATTAAATCAATATATATATATATATATATATGTGTGTGTGTGTGTGTGTGTGTGTGTGTATATATATATGGATGTTACTTCCAACGTAATTATAGTTGACACTTAGTAATTAAAATAGATGCAAGCAACGTCGAGCTTGTCCAGTGTTTCTGTTGGTAACCACTAAGGAATGCCAGGTGATGTAAGCTTGGATGTGAGGGTAATGTAATGGATAACAGCTCGAAATGAGAAATTGCAGATCCGAGTTCGAATCTCAGTTGGCTTCGCTATATTCACTTACGTGCAAATATCCTTGGGTAGGGGGAGGTATGAATTCATCTCTTCTGCCCAACCCCGGCTATGGGTTAAACATTAGGACTTGTATCAGTAAATAATCATTATTATCTCCCAAAAGATCTTTCAATCCAAAAACATTTTTCGGCTTCAAATAACCTCAAAGAGGTTGATAAACCGTAAAATAATCAATTGATTTATGAAATAGACACGCAATTTTTATTTGTTCATCAGTCTATCGGCCAGTTCATCCGACAACTCTTCATGAAGAAAATATATTCTCCAATGTGCAGGTGAATAGGCATGATGCACGGTGTTAATCAATAAAATCTGGGCGTCTATTTGAAACACGAAGTGTCCACTATAATAACGTTTCGAGTAATATAAATGTTGGATTAAAAATAAAGCCATTAAGTCTGTTATATATCTGTGTGTGTGTTTTTGTGTGTGTTTTTGTGTGTATGTGTGTGTGTGTGTGTGTGTGCGTGTGTGTGTGTTCGTACAAAAAGATATGTATATTTCAATATTGAGATTTCTGTCATTTATCTTTCATTGCTTGCTTAAGCGCTCACCAAAATCAATAGTTCTTTTCAAATTGCTTGAAAACGCTAAACCTGGTGACCTTTAAAACAGAGACCGTATTGAACCGTTCTTATCGACGAATGTAGGCTACACCGACAAGAAGTGTGGCCGTCCATCTCTGTGGTGTTGCTTGAGGTATCAGACTAGCGCGTTGATTTGAACGATAAGTTCTATCTGGAGAGGCATTTAAGTAGAAATCAGAAGGACTTGTGGGAAAATTGGTCGTCGTATTTTGTGTATATGAAATAATTGTCCGTTTCTCCAAAACTTAGTTCAGGTGCTTAAAATAAAGTGTTACACTATTATACCTGAATGCGATATAGCAAATGTCCGTAAGTGATTTCATCTGCAATTTACGTCTTCATATTAATGGATGTATATTTGATCGAAGGTTGATCCATAATTAAGGTATCTAACCGCGTGGCGTCGCTAATAGTGGAAACAAAATCATGTTTCAAAATATATGCAGTATATAAAATTTCAACATATATAGTATATTTTGTGATGTCAATGAACACTCGTTGCCATTTTTGTGATGCCAGCGAATACTCGTTGTCACTTTTGTAGTAGAGACTTTGTAATCGCAAATACAACTATATTAACGCCGTTGAACAATACTGGTGTCAAACGCCTTCGAATATCACTCGTGCTAATAGTACTTGCTCGATAATACTCGCTCAAACAGTAATCTGTATAGTGAATAGTGTCGAGAATAGAAATGACGATCCGTATAGTAATAGAGGATAGACTAGAAATAAGGATCAATAGTCGTCACGATAATTCCCGTAAATGTGTTTCCTCTATGGTCACGTGGTCTACTTAATTCAATAATGGGATCGCCTGTGTTTGCTCACTGGCGATCTATGTTCAAACTCAAGTGTCGGCAGCGACACTTTAAAAGTCCTGTTCGAACGTGTTTAGTGTCTCTTCAAGTTTTAATGTCATTGTGTAGCGACATTTGTACTAGAAATTCACACACCAGTGATCTCTCATATCTAGTTTTAACGGCTCAATGGAGGTGGGTGCAGAACTGACTTATAACATTATACATATGCACTCTCCGGCAGGATTCGCTTAAAGGTACGCTTCAAACATTTCCATGATCGAATAGGCTAATCCGTGGCCGAGTTGGTCAAGGCACGTCGGATCTAACGACGTTTTCCCTCTGCACAGAGGGACGTACGTTTTTATCCTGCCAGAGCGCGCATATTTTACTTTAATTCAATTTCTCGAATATTCGAATCGATAGATGAAAATAAATAAAAATACACTTTAATAAATAAATAGAGCGTCTACTCAGATATGGGCATCCACTAAAAAACAACTAATTCCTGCGAAAGGCTTTTAGGCATTTGGCCTTTTACCTTCAGCGTCCTATGTACGTAAAGTTATAAGAATTCAGAAATAATAAAATTATTTTATCTTTATTCGACACTTTAATTCGGCATAATCTTTCTTCGTGTACGCAACTGATCCCCGAAGTTTGTTTACATTTATTTTGATCGGAATTTTAATTGACTTTTAAAATCACCATTCCTTATGATCCCTTCGCATAAAGACACGCGTAAACGACATTAGGGGACTTGAATTACGTAATATTTCGAATACGTCACAGCACGCGGGATTGAAAGAGAAATAAAAAAAATATGAGCAACGTACCGTGCCCTGTTTAAGTTTTAATTACGGTTTAATTAGACGATATCAATTGCAGTTGCGACGAAAAGCGAAATTAAAATTAAACCTTAAATAAAAAATTGTTTTTAAACCTTTCACTCTGTTCGATATTTAAATTTATCTTCAAATAATTTATCTATTTAATTTTTAATCGCGCCCAACTACAGTATGATTCGCTGAGATCGAAAAAGAGACGGACGGACTGGTACACTACGCTTTATATATATATATATATATAATAAGATGATATCATCAATGAAGAATTTTTATCAAATACAAAGAAATTGTATTCAATGACTTTTATAACCCTTTTTGAAATTGGTAATGAACAATATATATATATATATATATATATATATATATATATATATATATATATATATATATATATTAAATATTATAACATAAATATGTTATAAAATCACTACAAAAATAGCCATTTTGTTTCAACACTTTTGGTGTCTTATCAAGTGATGATATGTAGAATAAATGGTTTTAAAAGTTTCAAATTAATTAACGATCCTTCGCTAGGGGTAAACGCTGTTACATAAGCTAGAATGGCCAATCAAAATACAAGTATATGGTAATTCAAAAAATTTGACACCGAAGCAAGGTTATCATAGATATTAAAAGATTTATAAAATTTGAAATTAAAATTAAAAGTAAAAAATTAACTATTTAGAGATCTAAATCAAATCTCTATTAAGTTTAAAATTGTAGAATTACCGAGGAGAAAAAAATAAAATAAAATAAAAAAATAAAAAATACATATACATACATTATTTTTTCATTGAAATTATGATAAAAAGGATGTTGATAGCTCCAGACAAAAATGTATACACTTTACAGTTTAACTTCAACATGATGGCCACCTCTCACGTAAAATAATTCAAACACACTCAGGTTATAATACATAAGCGCCCAGACATATTTAGATATATATACACACACAAATATATATATATTTGTTTACATTTGTAAAAACAATACGCTAGATTTAGTTATGTAACCGAGTGAAGATAGCTCTGACTAACACCAACTTAGTTGTGTTTCAATCCTGGCTTGAGGCATTCGGAAGTCTAGCCGCACTGAGGAGCTGTGATACAGCGAAACAGTACTGTCTGTGAATGACATATATATATATATATATATATATATATATATATATATATATATATATATATATATATATAACTGACATTTAATTTCTTTCATAGTCCCAGAATGTTCATCAAAGCTGGAGTCAACTTCATTAATTCCATTGTTGTTTTTCCCTGAACAATTGCAACTGACTCGAAGAAGGCCGATCGTGCAACCAATGTAGCTCGCTTTTTATTTTCTTTCTTTCAATAGCTTATTATAATTCTTGTTTGATTATCAGATAAGGTTTTCCACGATTATTCATTTTCAAAGAAAGTTTTTCCTTGAAGCTACTGAAGTAATCTACTGTTTAAATCATTTAAATGTACTTACAAACACACGTACGCAAACACGCACAGACATCTATATATATATATATATATATATATATATATATATATATATGTATGTATATATATATATATATATATATATATATATATATATATATATATATATATGTATATATATAATGAACATTGAAGTCAACACTCAAAGGCGATAGACTGTTTCAGGCCACACGAGTTGTGTTTTTCTCGGCTATTTATATATACGGGTCAGTGAGGCATTCTAACTGTTATTTTGTTTGGAGTGGTTTGTTGATTAATTAATTTATTTATTTGGATTAATATATTTTACTTTTTTTTTTTCTTTCATTCATTTTTATTAATTCTTTTCAGTTTTCGATTTTTAAGTAACGAAGTAAAAATTTTGAGATGAGTTCTTTCGTAGTTTGTTTGGTCTGTGAAGGTAATTATAGGTATTATTTCCTCCAAGCAGAGTTTTTTTCAGTTTTTGGATTGATTGTTTTAGTCTGCTCAACATTTAAAAACACATTCCTGTCTACCTTAACAGAGAAATACTTTATGACAACACCAATATACTAACCACGAAAACAATAAACAAAATCTTCAAATTCTCGGGGCCCTCTATATGAAAAGCAACCAACAAGCACTCAATTAAAATTATAACAGATAAAGGCGTGTTTATAAAAATCACCGGCACAATAATCACAGTTACAATAAGATTGTCTTTGTAATTCACGCCGTGAAGAAGGAAATCGAAAGTACTTGGGTAGGAGAAAATACGGTACCTTCCTTGATGAATTTCATCTTAACATCAACAAACTGATTAGAGTACATGAAAGGATTATTAGAAAATAGACATAATATATCTATTTTATTCAATAAAACGTGTTTGAATGAAGATATGCTGCCTAATATACATTTTATATATATATATATATATATATATATATATATATATATATATATATATATATATATATATAGTGTATGTGTGTGTGCGCGCGCGCGATGGGTAAATTGTCGCCATTTTATATTTTTAATGTACATGAGGTCGTTTATTTTTAATTTTGTCGACTGCACAGTATAGTAGGGCAAGTTGGTCACCGTTTATTAGAAAAAGAGCACTATACTGCTTGGCATTCGCACCGAGCGCTCTAATACGAACTTTTCCGAGTGTTCCGGTGTCGATCTGAGAACAGTGCAGAGGATTCGGAAAGAGTTGGATGAGTCTAATGATGATTACGAAGGTACGGCGACTCGAAAAAAAATCACTCTGATTTTTTCTGAGAAAAGAACTTCCGAATTTGTTGGTGAGAGCCTCAAACTCAACAGGGAGGCCTGCATCAAGTTCGTTGAAGAGGTAATGCTGCCCGGGTCAAGAGGGTGGCTGCTGGAAAACTCTATGTCCGGAAAAAGGACTCTGCACCATGACACACAAGCAGGAACACCCTGTCACTGCTGTCAGACAATTTCTGCGACCACATCACACCTTAAATCGGGCCATTTTTTAGCAAAAAAAATCAAAACGTATCAACCATTACCGTGTTATTTTAAGTAGAAATATATTTTTAATATTACTTGAATCCATAGACAAACAGATTGTTTTTGTAACTGAGTCTATGTATAAATTGTTTTTGTACCTGAGTCTATGGATAAATTGTTTTTGTACCTGAGTCTATGGATAAATTGTTTTTGTACCTGAGTCTATGTATAAATTGTTTTTGTACCTGAGTCTATGGATAAATTGTTTTTATACCTGAGTCTATGGATAAAAAAATGTCAGTTCTAAATGAGTTAATAAAAAAATATTGCTGTTGATTGTACTTGAATCCGTAGTGAAACTTGGTCGGGTTTGTATTATAATCCACGGGTAAACATTCGGTGGAGTAATGGATAACGGCTCAGTTTGAGGAAGAGAGCCAAGTTGGAATTCCTGTCTCTAATTCATTACATTCACATTTGCTAAATGTGCAGAATCCAAGACTCGCCGCTACTGTTACAGCTGCAGTACATGGGTTGTCCCTAATGATACGGGACACGTGATCATAAACATTGAGCCATGTATATATTCGACTTCATTGGTAAACATTGACCGTGTTTATATTCGAGTTCAGGGATAAATATTGGCCCGTGTTTATATTCGAGTCCATAAGTAAACATTGGCCCAGGGCTATATCAAAGTCCATTGGTTTATTCTTATATTCTAGTCCATAGTTACACATTGACCGTTTTTATATTCGAGTCCATAGGAAAACATTTGTCGTATTTACACTTGAGTCCATAGGTAAACATTGGCCCATATTTATATTCGAGTCCGTAGCTAAACATTGGCCCATGTTTATATTCCAATCCTTATTTACACATTGGCTGTGTTTATGTTTGAGTCCATAGTTAAAATTTGGCCCACTTTTATATTCTAGTCAGTAGGTGAACATTGGCCATGTTTATATTCAAATCCATACGTAAACATTGGCCCATGTTTATATTCGAGTCCATAGACACGCATTGGCCGGATTTATACTTGAGTCAATAAGTAAACATTGGCCGTGTTAATATTCGAGTGGAGAAGTAAAAATTGGCCGTGCTTATATTCGAGTGGAGAGGTAAACATTGCCCCCGTGTTTATGTTCGAGTCTATAGATACACATTGGCCATATTTATACTTGAGTCAATACGTAAACATTGACCGTGCTTATATTCGGGTGGAGAGGTAAACATTGGCCGTGCTTATATTCGAGTGGAAAGGGAAACATTTGCCGTGCTTATATTGGAGTGGAGAGGTAAACATTGGCCGTGCTTATATTCGAGTGGAGAGGTAAACACTGTCCATGCTTATATTCGAGTGGACAGGTAAACATTGGCCCGTGTTTATATTCGAGTCCATAGGTAAACATTGGCCGTATTTATGTTTGAGTCCATACGCAAACATCGGACCATGTTTATTGTGATTTTCTAAGCGTAGCTTAGATGTGGCACAAGACCGAGGATCGAACTCACTGCTCAATCGTAATTGTTCTAGCTAGACAAGCTCGCTAACCATTACACCGCCTTGAGCTGCCCAAGGACCATGTTTATATTCGAGTCCATAGGTCCACACTGGCCGTGTTTATATTCGAGTGAAGAGGTAAACCTTAACCTAGATTTAAGCATAAGTTGTATTTTATTTGATTCTGTTGCTAAATATTGTTCGTTTTCATACTTCAGTCTCAGAGCATTCACATGGTAAATTTTTTGACCGGTGAATTATCCCTTCTGCACTAGATGCAGTCGAAGTATTGTAGACCCTACCTGAGGCGACTAATTTGTGGCATTTACTACGCATAGTTTTGCCTGGAAAAAAAAAAACACAAAAATATTGGTCACATGGTAGGTGGCAAGCGAAAGTTACTTGCCAATCAGTGATCAGGCGCTTCTAGACTGGGACGAGGAAATTCTGATATATTCTGCTTACCTCGTAGGGTGTCCGCAGGTGATGACAGTAATGATTGATCTTGTTATAATTAGCAATAGTCAGCGAAATACGCTTCTCGATTGACGCGTAGGTTTGAAAAGGAAGAGAAAAAGTTAAACCACATTAATGACAACCCAGCTTAAATATACAGACAAACCTCTCATCAACGGACATGGGGGGGAGTGGTCCGTTAAACCCTGTTGTCCGTAGATGGGAAGGGATTATTTTTGAGTTATAAAACCGCAATAGTAACTATTGTGGTAGGATCCACCTAATTTGCATAGTGGAGTACCGACGATATAAATATGGTTGGTACCGGAAGACAGGGAGGCGAATCCAGAGATCCAACTAGAGACTCTGCCCGACTGCGACTTAGTCAACACATTCTCCAGGAACGTTCTTCCCAGAAATATAAAAAAGACTATATGTAAATATTGTGTACACTTTCTTGTTTCAATACATTTTATTCTAACTACATTTTGTGTTTGCATTATTATTCCATGCATTAGTCAAGTTTCAACAATGGCGACGAAGTAGAACGAACCATACGCCAAGTTTCAACAATGGCGACGAAGTATAACGAACCATACGCCAAGTTTCAACAATGGCGACGAAGTAGAACGAACCATACGCCAAGTTTCAACAATGGCGACGAAGTAGAACGAACCATGCGCCAAGTTTCAACAATGGCGACGAAGTAGAACGAACCATACGCCAAGTTTCAACAATGGCGACGAAGTAGAACGAACCATGCGCCAAGTTTCAACAATGGCGACGAAGTAGAACGAACCATACGCCAAGTTTCAACAGTAACCTACCAGTAGTTCTGATCATAATGTAAATACTATAAACATGTATATATGGCATAAATAAATATATACTTAATATAGATATATTTATCAAAATAACATCTACTTTCTCACGCAGGCCCAAATGTATCGTACTTTCCGTCTTTGTTTACAATTGAAAGGCCCGCCACCGCCGCCAAGCGGTCAACTTGAGAACTCATGCGACTCGTTCCGCTAAGCCCGCAATCCATCTTTAAATACATCGCTGACGATTTGGAAGTTTTTTTTTCTGCAATTTCTTTTTTTTTTTTTTTTTTAATTTTTTTTTTTTGCCTGCAGATTTTGTCCGTTACAGCCAAATTCCGTTGATTGGAAGTCCGTTGCAGGTTTGTCTGTATTTATATGAACAAAGGAAATGAAAAAGAAGCGCCAGTGATTTTCAGTTTGAATAGATTAACAGAAGAATAAAGAGAAATTCATTTTACTGTCGAATCCGTCGGTTTTGAATCAAGTATGCATAATTATTATAGCGTCTTTTTTTTTTATATATATAAAAAATCAAACCAAACAACAAAAAGGAATATTTATGATATATTTTTTTTCAAATTTAATTAAAAGCGTCGCAATTTAAGACTTCGATGAGAATCAGAAATATTACGAATATTGACTGATAAATAACATCTCCCATTGCGTAGCATTCTTAATAGTGGAAATGGAAATCTTTCCAAAATATATTCATTTGTACAGAGTTGAGTGCTTTTCGTTACGCATAGAACAGCGATCAGATTTCGTTTTTTCGTTTATTTTTGTTTTACGGCATATCAACACCTCACTGGGTTATTTAATGCCGGCAAGATGTTTAGGATAAGTTCGTATAAATAGAATAAGTAATTTGGAGGAAATCAGTTTGTAGATCAGGTATCCATTGACGTAAAGAGGGTTTTTGTCGATAATCAAATGTATTGCTGGTACTTTCTTTTAAAGATGTATTGGTATTTTTACTATAAAAATCTATCTTTATACTTTCATAGAGTTTTGACCCCAGTTTGGGAGTTAATTATTAGCTAATAGCAGGGAACCTAACAGGTGCTACCACCCCGGGCCAGAGTAGACCTAGGAACTACAGCAATTAAGAAGTGATTTCACGCCACTTAAAACATCCCGATCAGAGGCCTTGCTGTCGGATGTAGTTTTTCGTCATACCCAGGACGAACAGCGAACAGATAGGTTCGTGAGAAATTTCTACCAAGAAGTTTTCTTTGGTTTGGTTTATGTTTTTTTACAATATAAACCTCAGTGAGTTATTTAATGCTGAAAAGATTTTTAAGATAGGTTCGTATGAATAGAATATGTGTTCTTTGTATGAAATCAGTTTGTAGATCAGGTTTCGTTGACGTATTTTTGTAAAAAAAAAAAAAAAAAAAGAGATTTTTGTCGAGAGTATTGCTGGTAATATTTTTTTTCAAAAATATATTGTTATTTTTTTTACTATAAAAATCTATTTTTATACTTTCATAATGTTTTGACCCCGGTTTGGGGGTTTACTATTTGCCTATAGCTGGGACCCTAACAGGTGCTATGTTAAAATACGATTTCTCACACATCATTACTAGATAAGCAGATACATTCCTTTTCTGTTTAAGTCCGCTTAATTATCTGAGTTTTTTTTAGGAAATTCGTGTCCAGTCCATCTTTGAGTCAACTTAAGTTTCAGAGTTTCAATAATTCTATCTGCAGGAGTCTTTGAATTGGCAAATATAAAATGCTCTTAATGATTTTAGATAATCAAAAAATTAGTCTTTTGAAGAAGCTGACCACCCCAAAACCGAATGGGTGGTTTCTTGTTCCGGAATATAAAGGAACAGTTACGGGTGGTCGAATCCCAGCCACTATCCATATAAGTTGAGGGAAGTAGGAAGTCAGTAAGTAGGTGTCCATCAGTAAGTGACCAGTGGCCAATGAGGAAGGAACCGGCGGTGAGAAAGAGGGAAGGACCAGCAGTGAGAAATCGCCTAGATGGTCAGTGAATGTGAGGGTCTTCTTCCTGTGGCCGGAAGTTAGGGAGATAGCAATTCAGCTGCAGAAAAACATAGATGGCTAAGTGAGAAATCATATTGTTGCTATTTCTCAGCCTGAGAGTTTTGAGAAGCAACTGTCTTCATTCTTTGAATTCGATTACGACTAAGGAGAAAAATCTGTGAACATTGCGAGTCGGGAGTATTTTTTTTTTTTTTTATCGTATCACCCCAAGCAAGGCCGGAGGCCACTATCACGCAAGGGGTTAAAGAAGGGTTGGAGGAAGAGCAGATAGGAGTGGCAAGGGAGGGGATGTGGTGAAAGAGAAAGACAGTGGGTCGATCAAGGCAAGGGAGCCACAGAAGATCCGGAGCGAGAGCAAATAGGAATGAAAAAATGAAAGGATGTGGAGAAGGTCGATCAAGGCAAGGGGGCCACAGAAGATCCGGAGCGAGAGCAGATAGGAATGAGAAATGAAAGGGTGTGGAGAAGGGAAGTGGATAGATCAAGGAAACTGGAGATGTCGATTGACGCTACACTTAAACCGTTGGAGATTGTATTTGTCAGGGAAACAGTAATAGGGAAGGGAGTTCCATAGGCGAGATGTGCGAGACATGAAGCTATTGGAGTAGAAGAGACGTCTACATCTAACAGTTTCCACGGTGTAGGGGTGGGAGCGGAGTATAATGCAGGCACAGCCAAGCTTGGATGTCATCACAAGTTGTGCAATGATGGAACCACCCCTGATCAAAGTGGACCTGGGACACAACAGAAATTAGGAGATGGTTCAAGGTTCCTCAAAAACTCTCGATCGGAGGGCTTGCTACCGGATCTACCAACAGGAATGACTATCTATTCGGTCAGGCATTATGAAAATGACGTACATATAAGGTGTCTCCGCCATGCGAAGCAATCGTCAAACGACGCAAACTTTGAGAAGGCTGAAATTTAAACTTGATGCACACCTTAATTACAGTCTCGATTGAATACTTCGACGTGATGAAATGGTTAGAAACCTTGTCTAGAATTATGAATTACTCCTGAGTAGCGAGATCAACCCTCACTAGGCGCTCTATACTTTCGGCCTTGTGTCACATATAAGCTTAGCTTAAGAAATCGCTGAAAACTTCGACGTGGTGCAAAGGTTATTAAGCTTGTCTCGCTAGATGATTTACAACTGAATAGTGAGTTCGATCCTTACTGTGCGCCCCATACATTCGGCCTTGTGTCACATCTAAGCAACGCTTAGGAAATCATCATTACGGCCTCGATTTGGCATCAGCAGACTTCCATAAATGGAAAATGGGAATTATTCTTGTACTCGATGCTGAAGTTGAAAGTCGCTGTACGAAAATGAAAAATAAAACAGAAAGTGTCTTCATGGGTTGAATAAATAGTTGGCAGGACGTTTGAAGAAATGTATGATGCTATACAGTCATTAACTTGTAATCTTGATTAGGACATGTGGTTGGTTGTCGGCTCGGAAAGTGAAATCGTCGAGCCGAGTTCAAATTCCAGCCTCACCTATTCCGTTCACTTTCGTAAAAAAAAAACAATGCAACTTTGTAAATGAATAAATCCAATTCTTTCTCCCGCAACCACTGCTAATGACATACTGGGTCCTCTAAACTTGGATAGCAGCAAATCTAATAGAATGACGACATTGAATTCAAAACCGTGAAAAAAACAACAATGGGAAACCACTCTCAGTCGTGGCAATTGACAGATAATAAAGAAAAAGGGATATATGGAGCCATGATTGCCTACCTACTGAAGGACATGACCTTTCAAAAATGATTTTGAACAGAAATAAATTTGCTTCATTAATAAAACGTTTTTTTTATAAAATTGGAGATTTTACTTATCGATGAATAATTTATTTTTTAACAAAGGCCCAAGAGTCACTCAAGATAGAGTATTACTGAATGAGGTGTATGATATGAACATAAAAGGAGTAAGGAAGAAGAGGAAAAGGAAGATAAGTAAAGACTGACTATAACAGAGGTAACATGTGTAGTGTACTGTGAAGCGTCATTCTTGTTGTATTTACTACTTCTCGCAGAAAATGAAGAAATAAAAGTATCCTCAAATTTTGAGAACTTTCCCCAGTATTCTTGGTTTGGTTTGATTTGTTTTGTTTTACTCATATCAACCTCATTGGGTTATTTAATGACAACAATATTTTTATTGCTAGTAATATATATATATATATATATATATATATATATATATATATATTGCTGGTAATATATTTTTCAAAAATGTATTACTGGTAATAATTTAGTGAAGGCAATAATGTTTCTTCAAAAATTTATTGCTGATAATAATTTTTTACAAAGTATTTCTAGTATTAAAACTTATTCTTTCACTTTCATAGTGATTTGACCCCTCTGTAGGGATAACTATTTACCCATAGTTGGGACCCGAACATATAGTACCCCGGGTCAGGGTGGACCTGATAACACCAGCAATTAAGAGGCGGTTCCACGCTCCTCAAAACCTCCTGATCAGAGGCATTCCTGTTGGACGTAGTTTATTGTTATACCCAAGACGCGGATGTAGTTTATCGTCTTACCCAGAACGCGGACGTAGTTTATCGTCATACTCAGGACGCGGATGTAGTTTATCGTCTTACCCAGAACGCGGACGTAGTTTATCGTCTTATCCAAGACGCGGATGTAGTTTATCGCCTTACTCACGACGCGAATGTAGTTTATCGTCATACCCAGAACACAGATGTAGTTTATCGTCTTACGAAGGACGCGGAAGTACTTTATCGTCTTAACCAGGACAGTGACGTAGTTTATCCACTTACCCAGGACGCGGATTTTGTTTATCATCTTACCCAGGATGCAGACGTAGTTTAGCATCTTACCCAGGACGCGGATGTAGCTTATCGTCATACCCGGGAAGCTGATGTAGTTTATCGTCATACCCAAGACGCGGATGTAGTTTATCATCTTTTCCCAGGACGTCCAGTATTCTTGAATAATCTCTTGTCTTTGCGGTTTCAATTTTTCCTTCAAGTTCCTTTTATTTTGTTTTTAGTTGTTTTTGTTTTTATTTATTGTTTTTTTTTGTGTTTTGTTTTTTTAGTTTTTTGTAAGTCACTTGGTAAATCTTTGGTAGCTTTGAGTGGTTGATTGACCGATTGATTCGTTTTTCACGGCCTATCAAACCTTTGTTTTCAAAATGGCGATGTTAAAAATGATCATTTGTGGTCGCAAAGGGCCCAACACCAAACAGAATTCTTTTTCAGAAAAAAAAAATCAATGATTATGTATATAAGTTCGGATGAAACTAAAATGGCGAGACAAAATTTGTAATGTTCATGGTAATTCTTCTGATAACATTTCCTCACTGCTACCTGGCAATGTCAATCGCTATCTTCTGTCTTCTTAATTTTCTTGTTCTTTTATTGTTCTCTCTCCTCAATAATGTTTTCTTTTTCTCGTATTCTCTCACACTCGGTAACCCCCTTGCGTCATAGTGGCATATATTACCTTGCTTTGGATGTTTTGTCGTCATGGAATTAGGCTATTTCGGAATTAAAGGTAACATTATGTCAAGTCAATCTACAAGATCTGTTGGTACCATGTAACCCAGTATTACCTACCGACTGTTCGGGCCATCTGCGATTCAACAGATACCCCCATCAGGTTTTTACAATGAAGAGACTAGCTCGACATCCCCAAGTAGGATTGAAATCAAGACCTGTCAAAATACGGATGGACCTTTTTTCATCGCTGTGCACACAGCCAGCGCATTGATGATATCGCAATGCTTGGCGGAGGGAGGGGGGCTTTCTAGACTGAAGTCAACGGTCATGGCGGAGTGTTGCTACGATGGAATCAACGGTCAAGAGTCTGTGACCTCAATTTCAAGAGGGAGGACATCGGCTGTGGTTTGAACTAAAGAGGTATGTTATACGCCAGATCTACTTCGCCCAATACACGCTGTTTTTCATAAACATGTCGATACAAAAAAGATGAGGATCATCTACCAGTCATTTTTGTGGTGTTGGTATCTCCAATTATTTTTAGTTGAGTTGGTATCTCCAGTCATTTACCCTGATGTTCTTATGTCTAATTATTTTATTAGTATCTCTAGTCAGTTTTCGTTTTGTTGGTATCTTTAGTCATTTTCCTCGTGTTGGTATCTTCAGTCATTTACCTGCTGTTGGTATATTCAGTCATATTCCCTGGTGTTATTATTTCCAGTTATTTTTCGTGGTATTAGTATCTTCAGGCATTTTTCGTTTGGTTGGTATCTTCAGTCATTTTCTTGGTGTTTGTATCTTCAGTTATTTTTCCTGATGTTGTTACGTCCAGTTTTTTTTCGTGGTGTTTGTATCTCCAGTCACTTTACATGGTATTGATGTCTCCTGCAATTTTAGAGATTTTGGTATCTCCAGTTATTTTTCGATCTTCACTTCATGGAAGGAACTAGCAAGCTGTTCATATGAGCAGCGACCCTACGACCACACTTGGTCATGGAAATCATGACGATTACATAGTTTAATCTAGAAAGAAAATATGAGAAACTTCTATTTTGAAGTATAGTGACTCTGTTTTAAAAAATATCATCAAGAACCAAGTCAAGTATTTGTCTTTTAAAACACAAGAACCAGAAAGTGTAAATCCCGAATCGATATGCCGTTGTCTGCCAGAAGTCAATTACAAAATTTTTACTTTAAAATCCAAATTCATAATAGCCAACATAGGCCAAAAAAATATGAGTTCATTAATAGCTTCAATTGAACTCTTAACATTGTTTTCACCCTAAAAGTATCACTACGAATAAAATTACGCCTGGGTATGACGATAAACTACAACCGGCAGTAGGACCTCTGATCGGGAGATTGGAGGTTCTGGGGAGCGTGGAACCACCTCTTAATTGACGTTGTTCCCAGATGGACTCTGACCCGGGTTGGTAGCATCTGTTAGGTTCCCAGCTATAAGCAAATAGTGATTCCCTAAACAAAAACAGAACACTTACGAAATTATAAAAATACATATTTATAGTAAAATTACCAGCAATACATTTTATCTGTGGATGAAGGCATGCAATTGCGTTCCAAATATATCTAGATTTTGACATTAAACGGCATCAAATAATCCCTAGAGGTTGATATGGCGCTAAACAAAATCAACGAAACAACCAACATGAAAGAATTCTTTCATGACATTAATCCATATAATATCCGACAATTTCTTAAAGAAATAAATATGTATTCCAAAGTATAACTTCAATAAAACTACAACATAAAACACACATGTCACCACCTATAATATTTATTTCTATGCAAACATCTATATGCACAAAAGCTGAGTATCTCCTATCAGTCATTTTGCGTAGTGTTGGTATCTGCAGACATTTTGATATCTCCTGTCATTTTGTGTGGCGTTGGTATCTGCAGACATTTTGGTATCACCAGTCATTCTGCCGGGTGTTGATATCTGCAGGCATTTTGGTAACTCCAGTCATTTTGTGTGGCGTTGGTATCTGCAGACATTTTGGTATCTCCAGCCATTTTGCATGGTGTTGGTATCTGTAGACATTTTGGTATCTCCAATCATTCTGCGGGGTGTTGATATCTGCAGACATTTTGGTATATCCAGTCATTTTGTGTGACATTGGTATCTGCAGACATGTTGGTATCTCCAGTCATTCTGCGAGTGTTGGTATCTGCAGACATTTTGGTATCTCCAGTCATTCTGCGGGGTGTTGATATCTACAGATATTTTGGTATCTCCAGTCATTCTGCGGGGTGTTGATATCTACAGATATTTTGGTATCTCCAGTCATTCTGCGGGGTGTTGATATCTACAGATATTTTGGTATCTCCAGTCATTCTGCGGAGTGTTGATATCTACAGATATTTTGGTATCTCCAGTCATTCTGCAGGGTGTTGGGATCTCCAGACATTTTGGTATCTCCAGTCATTCTGCGGGTGTTGGTATCTGCAGGCATTTTGGTATCTCCAGTCATTATGTGTGGCGTTGGTATCTGCAGATATTTTTGTATCTCCAGTCATTTTGCGTTGTGTTGGTATCTGCAGACATTTTGGTATCTCCAGTCATTTTTTGTGGCGTTGGTATCTGCAGACATTTTGGTATCTCCAGTCATTATGTGTGGCGTTGGTATCTGCAGATATTTTTGTATCTCCAGTCATTTTGCGTTGTGTTGGTATCTGCAGACATTTTGGTATCTCCAGTCATTTTTTGTGGCGTTGGTATCTGCAGACATTTTGGTATCTCCAGTCATTCTGCAGGGTGTTGGGTAATATCCAGACATTTTGGTATCTCCAGTCATTCTGCGGGGCGTTGGCCTTCTCTACTGTGTTCTTGATGCAGTCCTTATTCACACGTAGATCTGCAAACATATTCGAACGCATAAAAACGCATATGTTTAAAGTTTTAATGCGATGTTTTTCTTAATCGTTTGCAAAATCGATGTCAATCATTTTCCCACACACCTGTACATCGCCCACCATTCAATAGTCATCGATAAAATTCTATGTGAATGTCACTCATGTTTGTCAGGCTTTCACAGATGCGCAGCACTGCGAAGATAAACAAGACAATTTGATTTATTAAAAAAAAAATAATAATTAAAATTCTACAATGTGTCACTCGAAGACGGGCAGATATCATTTTTATTGACTTCTTTTCATAGACAAACTGTCCATCAAATTTCCCCACGGCGCCAAACAACTTCGATTGTGCTAACGTAATTTATTTCAAATAAATATTTTATAATACATTCTAGCTAACGTACTAATTACAAACAATTACTTAATTTATTCTTCTTCTTTAGTAATTGTGATCAATCTGCCTTTTGTACGTTAAAATTCTGCAGACAGTGCAGAATATATATTTAAACATGTTTCATTGAATAATATAGACATCTTGTGTCTACTTATTTTTATACTGATCCTTTCCAGTTGTTTAATCAGTTTATTGTTTTTTAGATGTAATTTATCAAGGAAGGCACCCAAGTATTATATATATATATATATATATATATATATATAAGTGAACATAGAAGTCAACACTTAGAGGCGACAGTCTGTTTCATGCTAGTGCAATCGTCAGGCAACACTACAGATACCAACACTACGCAAAATGACTGATAGGAGATACTCAGCTTTTGTGCATATACATGTTTGCATAGAAATAAATATTAGAGGCGGTGATATCTGTGTTTTATGTTGTAGTTTTATTGAAGTTATACTTTGGAATACCCTGTTCACTTTTATATTTACACACGCTCTGTCTCTGATATTGAGCACTTTATCCCATAAATATAGCACACTTTAAGACTATATTTCTTCATATATATATATATATATATATATATATATATATATATATATGCAAGCCAAGTACTTTCGATCTTTTGTAAGGTCATCTTCAGGAGTAAATTACAAATTAATGTAACTGCGATAAAATCTCCATGATCAGTCAGTTATGTGCTATGCGTGATACACCCTTAGACGATCATGTATCATTCGATACTTGATTAACGAGGTTTTTTTTCCCCGCAGTAGGTCGTCATTTCTTTCTGCGGTAGACCAGTTGTCTTGCTATTTACTCATAGCTGGAGGTGAGGAGAAGAGGAGGATTGATCTTCGTAATCTATCGCGTAAGTGAATGTAATGGATCTGACTAGAATTCGAACCCGGCTCTCTATCCGATCCGGAATCCACTACTCCACCATGCTTCCTATTCCGTTTTGATAGTGATTTTAAAAACCACTGACGTACGGGCTCTGTTATAGTTTTTTAGAATTTTAATTTTGTCCGTTGTAGTTATGGAATATTTTACAAAAGAAGCGTTGCAATTTAAGGGAGCTGACCGGAAATTGGTAAAAATATAAAATTGCATTAAATGTTATATGCACTTTAATATGTTGTTGCTATATTCGTAATAAATTTTGTTGAGTGTTGCTTAGTTGATTTTGATATAGAGGTTTTTGTTTATTATTTCCTGTATTGTGAAGGCCGACAGGAATATGTTCTTAGATGTTATGCAACAAAACTTGTATCCAACAAATGAAGTGTAAGTCTTCTTGATAATATGGTGGTCGTCAAACTACTTTGTTTAAAAAAACACGACGCCCTCCTTGACGAATTTCATTTTAACATCAAGACATTGATTAGACAAGTGGAAAGGATCGGTATAAAAATAAGTAGATACAATATGTCTATATTCTTCAATGAATATATATATATATATATATATATATATATATATATATATATATATATATATATATATATATATATATATCATTGAAGAATATAGACATATTGTATCTATATGTATTTCATTGAAGAATATAGACATATTGTATCTACTTATTATATATATATATATATATATATATATATATATATATATATATATATATATATATATCAAATATGTGGTGCAGTTCAATTTACATGACATGAATCATTCATACAAAAAACAGATATTGAAGTTAATGATATAAATGGCGAGAATACATCTTCGCAAACAAATTTAATAATTGACATTAACCCCGAACCTGTAAATGAATGTTATGATCCCTGTTTCTAAATTCCAGTTGTGTAAGGTCTTTTAAAATTTTTTTACAAGCCTTGATCTGTTCCTACAGATATCCTCAGGTATCAAAATATATTTGTTTTTTACATCCAGGTAATAACATGACAACGAAAGAATATGTGTAATCCGAAAGATGTTTTTAAGAAGTGTGTAAGAAATTTTGGAGCGTGCGGTCGCGACGCTGAGGTTGAATTTTTAAATTTTAAGATTGTGCGTTTTTGTACTAATATGGTAATAGGAGAATTCTTTTGTACTGGTAGGTTTTTCAGTCAATGTGGCATGAACTAAATTGTTCATTAAATACAGGAATGTCACAGTTATTATCCGAAAGTTGCACTTCGGATCAGTTATTTTAATATCAAGTATGTGGTGCAGTTCAATTTACATGAATCATTCATACAAAAAGCAGATAGTGAAGTTAATGGTATGAATGGCGAGAATACATCTTCGCAAACAAATATATATATATTTCATTGTATATATATATATATATATATATATATATATATATATATATATATATATATATATATATATATATATATATATACTAGGTCTAACAGCAAAATTCTCCAAATCGTGTTACAGCTTAATTGTCCTTCCCACAAAATGTTTAATATCTGAAAAAAAAACTAAACTGAGTTTCTTTTTTTCCAGGTTTTTACTTAAGACGTTCAGCCTTCTTGATACCATCTGTCGTAAGAATCACTGAAAACCCCTTTGAGTTATTCAGCTAAGAAGGGAACGGGTTAAAATCGTTTTGTGTCAGACCCACTGTCTTCCCAATTGAGCAATGTTGAGAGGATTAAAATAATCCAGGCTTTCAGTAATGGTATCAACATTCGTACTCTGGCTTCCATTTTCAAGTCTATTCAAGAACCACCAGGAGAACGGTGAATAAGTTTTAAAAAGTAGAGAGGAAAACTGAATCATGAGGTCACAACTGGAAGAGGGATCATCATTTCAACTTAGAGCTAAAAAGATCAATTAGAAAAGATCCAACTCAATTCATAAGACGTTTGACACGTGAGAGAGGAGTTTCACCTGTGCAAGTCCAAAAAGTACTGAAAGAATAGATGAAAATGAAATCGTACGTGAAAAGTGTGAGGCTCCTTGTTACTCGAGGACAGAAAGTTAGAAGGTTAGAGAGGGCAAAGATCATCTTGAATAAGTTGAAAAATGATCCTGGAATAATATATATATAATTGAAACACTTGTTAAATTCAAAGAAAATTTATTTAATATGGAGTTGGTCTTACTTTAGCCTCACATAGAGCTTTAGTACGTCTACGAATGGAATCATACAGCTTCCTGACTTCATCCAAAGGAATTTTCAGCCATTCTTCCATTAACACATGCTCCAGCTCTTTAAGACATGACGGTGGAGGATAGCGGCTCCTAACTTGTCGCTCCAAAATGCACCACAAATACTTAATAATATTGATATCTGGAGATTGGGGAGGTCACTCCATGTGTTCTAGCTCACTTTTATGCTCTTCATACCAATTCTTACCCACTCAAGCGGTATGTATTGGAGCATTATTGTCTTGGAAGATGCAGTCACCATCAGGGCTAAAGTCTGGGCCATTGGATGAACATGATCTCCCAAAATGTTCAGGTAATCTTTGCTGTTAATTCTACTATGGAGAGCAACTATAGGACCGAGGCATTTCCATGATATGGCGGTCAAAACTATCACTTATCCACCAACATACTTCACTGTTTGAAGAAGGCAGTCAGGGTTGTAAACTTCTTTGGGCTGCCTCCACACATAAACTCGCCCTGAAATTGGGAAAAGAGAAAAACTGGACTCGTCTGAGAATATGACTTGCTTCCATTGGTCTGCAGACCAGACATTGTGATCTCTGCACCACTTCAACCTCTTCTAATGTTGCGAGTGGAGAGAATAGGTTTCCTTACGGCGGCTCTTCCATGATATGCAGATTTATGGAGCTCGTGACGAACAGTTTTAGTAGAAACTGGACTATTCAGATGATTATTCAACTCAGCAGTCACTTTGGCCGCAATACTCCGATGATTTTTTGCCACATTGCGTTTCAATGCACGTCGGACACTGTCAGTACGTTTGCAAATCCGGCCTGAATTGCTACGGTTGCTAGAGGTTTTGCCCTGTTTGTCAAATTGCGTCATAGTTCTTGATATGGTAGCTCTTGAAAAACCAAACAGTTCAGCAACCTTAGTGATCGAGGCTCCTGCCATGCGAGCTCCAACAATTTGCCCTTTTTCGAACTCGGAGAGGTCACGCATTTAGCTTAAATTTTACTAAATTCTAAAAATAAATAAGACAAAGACAGTAAATTAGATAAATAAACGTATTTACAATAGATATAACCTCCAATTACAAAGTTTCAGTTAAAGTTCTTAATATAATAGGTCGTTGAAATATAGGAGTTGAATTTGCACCTGTTCCAATTATTTTGTCCAACCCCTGTATATATATATATATATTCGAAATTTATTTCAGTTCTTGAGGTTTCAATCTTTAGCTATGATTAATTAATGATGAACATATCATTTTCGTTTATGATCGCTTTAATCACAATTCTTCTCTGTCATTTCTATCTATTATTTTGTATAATATATATATATATATATATATATATATATATATATATATTATACAAAATAATAGATAGAAATGACACAGGGCTCTACAGGGATGACGGTCTCATAATCTTAAGAAACTGCAACAAACAAAAGACAGATAAAACTAGAAAAGCAATAATTAAAATTTTCAAAAATAACGGATTCGAGATAGATATAAAAACTAACCTAAACGAAGTAGATTTTCTAGATGACCCGGGGTGGTAACACCTGTTATGATCCCAAACGCCAGTTTAGAGGTTTGGGACCCTAACAGCTAATACCCAAACTGGGGTCATAACACTATGGAGTGTAAAAATAGGTTTTTATAGTAAAAATACTAGAAATAAATACATTTTTGGAAAAGAATATTACCAATATATATATTTTTTTTAATTATTACCAGCAATACATTTTTGGAAAAAAATATTACCAATATTTTTTTGAAAAAAATTATTACCAACATTTTGGGAAAAAAATATTACCAATATAGTTTTGTAAAAAAATTATTACCAACATTTTTGGAAAAAAATATCACCAATATAGTTTTGTAAAAAAATTATTACCAGCAATACATTTTTGTAAAAAAAATATTACCAATATATTTTTGAAAAAAAATTATTACCAGCAATACATTTTTGGAAAAAATATTACCAATATATTTTTTTTAATTATTACCAGCAATACATTTTTTGAAAAAAATATTACCAATATAATTTTGAAAAAAAATTATTACCTACAATACGTTTTTGGAAAAAATATTACCAATATTTTTTTTTAATTATTACCAGCAATACATTTTTGGAAAAAAATATTACCAATATATTTTTGAAAAAAATTATTACCAGCAATACATTTTGAAAAATATATAACCAGTAATAAAAATTTTGTCTGCATTAAATAACCCATTGAGGTTGATATACAGTAAAACAAAACAAACCAAACTAAAATAAAAGAATTGTTTTCATTTTTATTTTGTTTTTAATTAGAAAAATTTAAGTTTTAAATTTAGTTTATATTATGTATTAATTTAACCCTTTTAGATGATATTATATTAAGTAAAAAGTATATTTACTAATCATAAATGGAAAACCTTAGTACAAATCATCAAACACCAATATTTTTAAAAGTATTTTGAATTTTTTGTATGTGCCGATTTTTGGAGATACGGATTCATACACAACATTATCAGAAAATAAGAGCGACATCTATACTAACTTTAAAACCAAAAAGTATCTAAAATTCAATAGATTACAGCGAATATTTCCTTAAAATCTTTGAGATTATTAAGTAAATATATATAAAAGCTCTCACGTTATCCATTATTTTTGCATCTAAAGACGCCATAGAAAAACATTAGATAAACATCAAGCTGTCATCAAGTTCTCAAACACGTCAACAGCTTAAATTAACAGCTACTGCTGTGTAAAAAAAAAGGCATTTCGGCGATATTTTAAACTTAAACTAATTAATATTTGTTTCAAATCAGATTAATTATATTTTAAATAGGGCTAATATTCTTCAAATAAAGTTACAGAAAAGTGTATTTTGTTTTGGGAAAAATTTTTGGTAAAAATAATTACATTGCAATTAAAGACAACTAAAAAAAAGGGCGCTAATCAGCTAATTTAAAAAAAAACATTTCAGTAAATTTAAAAACAATTTAGTTTGAAATTAGTTTTGCAAGACAGCAAAGTATTTTTCCTTATTATAAATATTCAATTTAATCTATTTTTTACACTATTTACGTTGTTCAAACCCTCTATTTTGTCCATTGGGGTAGATTGTTCTAGTTCCACGTGCCATGCCTTTTCTGGATATATCAGTTTCAGTTATTTCCCTTTAGTAACTGAACTCTCCAAGTTTTTGTTCACCTCTACTGTGGACAGGTATTGAACTTACAACTCCTTGGATAAAGTCAGTGGATTACTTCAACCAACGGTGTTATTCCTGAACTTTGTGTCTTTGGGGATAAAAGGCCGGAGCGTACAACGGCCGAAACGTTGTAAATGTGACAATGAAGGTGAGGACAACAGTCCGAACAATGTTAATAGTATAAATAGTTACAATCTCAGAAATATAGATAGATATAAAATTTAATCTATTATCTTGAAATTACAAATAAAATAAAAGCTCCACGAAAGAAATTCATTTTAAACCTTAGGTATCACACTTTCTGTGGAGGTACCTAGATTTATATCAGTCATTGTCGGCCATCTTGAAAAATAGCAGATTCTTCATAAATCCCTTTAATTGAACTGTACCGCTAATCTTCTTTGGGAACGCTAAACCAAAATGTATTTTCAAATTTCATGACTAATTTTCCCTTATTAAAATTTAAAGTGCGCCTCAGATTTTTAATTATTCTACACGTGTGACCATAATTAGAAAATACTGAGAATGTAATTCATAGTTTGCTTTCTTTCTTTTTCCTTCGGTTTTTTCTTTCTTCATGTCTTTCGATCGTCTGTACGCTTTCATTTTTCAAGATGGCCTGCGGGTATAGAAATATAATAAATGGAGACTAACCATATTGAACAATACGTGTTGCGTTTCTTTCTGGTAAACAAATTCAATAAAGTTGCGGGTAAAGGCTTCCACTGGGGCTTCATTTCAAGATTTTATAATCAAGAGAGGATAGGTTCTTATTAAATGATTTCAATACTGAATAAGCAATATTAGTGAATTTAACTTTGCTTTCAACAGACTCTAAATCATATACTATTCACACACACATACACATACACATACACATATAGATACACAGACATATACAGATGTCCAAACACACACACACACACACATATATATGTATATATATATATATATATACATACATACATACATATATATATATATATATATATATATATATATATATATATATATATATATATATAATTAAGTTACGGCCGTTTCGTCCTATATTTGGGACTCATCAGCAGTGCGCATCCACTACCGAGAATTGAAACCCGGACATTTGGTATGGCGTTTTCCTTGACAACGAAAATGTCACGGTTTCAATTCTCGGTAGTGGATGCGCACTGCTGATGAGTCCCAAATATAGGACAAAACGGCCGTACAGTGCTTTCTGCATTCTGTTGAGGTTTCTTCTAGACTCAATGAATTACTTAATTATAATTATCTCAAATCTTCCTAATTTCTATCACTTGTATATCCTTGCTTGAACCGGCTTCTAATGCTCTGGACTGAGCGGCTTGGGGATAGTAGTCGTAGCTCATGGCGGCACAGTCCTATGGTTAAAAAAGAAACTCGGATGAGTTCCACCACAGAATATGTGATCGAGGGGCGCTATATCGAGTCTGATTCGCTACCTCTTCGTCACCGAGGCCCGTTGGAACAGTTGGTATGACGTGTGCCTGATAACGTAACAGTTTGCGTTTCAGTTCTCGGTAGTGGATGCGCACTGCTGATGAGTCCCAAATATAGGACGAAACGGCCGTCCAGAAGTTTTTGCATTCTGTTGAGGTTTCTTCTAGACTCGATAAATTACTTAATTATAATTATCTCAAATCCTCCTAATTTCTATCATATATATATATATATATATATCTGTGTGTGTGTGTGTGTGTGTGTGTGTGTGTGTGTGTGTGTGTGCATTCAGGCAGCAATCCAATCCTTCTTTCATGCACATTTCATTAAATACGACAGACAAGATCCTTTGATTTAGTTTTTTATACAATTTCTAATGTGATCTAATAACATTTTTCTTTTCAGATGATAAATTATATAAAAAACTGTCCGAATGTTCTTTTTAGCCTAGCGCTTTCGGCTATACATTAAGCAATTTTCAAGGTTAAAATATATTAACTGTTAACAAGAAATAGTTTGTTGCATGTATGTATTTATATAATGTTTTCATTTTCAAAACACTGTCAAGATATTGTGTCCATGTTCATAGGTGATATTATTAAGTGTTTTTTTTTTGTTATTTTTATTAATAAGGCTTCCATTAATTTTAGCCTTTTCTTGCATGTAGATAATGCTATTATATTAGTGTTGTCAACAAGTATGTTACGAATAGTGTCCGGTAGGTCTCCATGAATATTTAAATGAGATCTAATTGAGCTATGATCAGAAAGGTGTAGAGTGAGTCTTCGTGTCAAACATGTTGTAGTATCGCCTATATAATTATTTACGAATTTTGATTGATCAGGAATACACTTCCTTACTGGACAAGAAAGTATACGTGGCTTCTCATTATGTATATAATATGGATAAAACAACTGAAAATTTGCAAATTAAAAGAAAAAAATTGGGTGTTTTACTGGATTTTAAAATTAGACATATATAAACTAGGGTTAAACAAAGACTTGGGTATTTTAAATCTGTATAAATATTTCAATAGTTAAACAATTTCTTTAGATATATTTTAAAAATATGTTTAAACAACATCTAAAATACTATCGTTAGATTTACGTTAAAAAATTCAAACACAGTTCCCGAATAAGACCCACAGTAGCACACAATGTTTAGCAAAAGAGTTTCCGAAACTAATACACATATATCTTATAGGGCAGGGGTGAATTTTTCACTTTTTTACAAAATCAACATTTCCCGCATGGAACCTGGTGTTCGATTGATAAGTACTTACACTAAATATAAGATTCATAGGTTTCATTCGTGTGAAAAAATGTATAGAAATACCTAATTTCCACAGGTTTTTCCTTACAAACTGACTTCAAAATTTTACTATTTCAAGAATAAATCCGAATAAAGTTGATATTTTTTGTATTAGATATATTGATATATTAAAACCAGAATTCTAATTATGAATCAACACAAAATAAGCAATTTTTTTTACTGTATTCGATAATTAAAAACTGTAAAAATTGTAAATGATTACAAAAGAGGCTAATCAATGAATAAGATCTTACACCATTTGATAGATCATAATTAATAAAAACAAAAAATAGATAAACATCATAATATTGCTGAGTACAAAATATAAGGCAAAATGTTTTAAATCTGCATTGCCTATTGAAAATCACACTAAAAATACTTCCCTGTATAACATAATATAGCTAAACTATTCAATATAATTTCCGTTTCAAGTAAATGAAGTTCTTATTTTATGGCAAAATGATTTAGTAGTAATGTGCTTGTGCCTTTGTCAAGATCTGAAAAAATTGCAAGCGCTGGTCTACAAACTCAATTTTGTGAGAGATTAATCAAATTTGACCAGTATGTCGCTTCAGAATTGTTGAATGTCATTTTTTTTTAAATCTCTTCTTTGGTGGCTCGCTACTTTTAAAACAACAAAAAATAATTTTATTGGAAAATTTCGCCATACTTGCTTATATTTTTGTGATGTAATTGGAAGGATTTTTTAAAACTAATCCTCTAAATGTACATAATTGATTAAGAATGAATAAATGTTTACTTATCTAATAGACAATGTTTTTATAACCTCTTCCCTCACCTCCAATTCATCTGACCTCAACATTAAGAAAATAATATTTTCTAGAAGTAAGGCATAGACATTGCGAAGTAAAAATTTTAATGCAACATTCTCTCTTTCGGTTGACTGTTGCTTTATTTAGGATCCACGGTGGAATAATGGATAGCGGTTCGGATTGATGAATCGGAGAACCGAGTTCCAATCGTACCCATTGTATTCACTTACGCGCTCATACCCTTGGAAAATGTATGAATCATCTTCTTCTCCCCGCCCCAGCTATGGGTAAATAGCAGGACAGACCGGGTTCTATAAGGCAACTGGTCTACCGCAGAAAAAATAGCAACATACTGCGGGAAAGAAAATCTGCCTCGTCAGTCACGTATCGAAAGATACATGATCGCCTAAGCGTGTATCACGAATGGCACATAACTGGCGACTGTTGCTTTATTCTCTGGATTACGTTGAAGATAGACATTTGTTGATTATGGAATTTATTTTCCCTTTTAATTTCAGACTAACTAGCCTCGTATATTTCAATTATAAATTATATAACGTTGTGCTATAAGGCATCCATTGATCACCGGAATTAAAATCCAATGCTCCAATTTCGAACTTAAACTTAATCTTTAAACTCGTTTCTCAAAGAATTGTAACGATCTGGAAAAATATATTTTATGTCCTTATTTACTATGTCAAACCACAACTTTCAAATTATTGTTTCTTTAAGGTTTGTGCTTACTTGTTTTAGCTTGTTCCGAGAATTTCGTTGTTAAGGGTAACATTTGAGACCGTTAACTGTGCTGTTTTACGGAGCGAAGGGAATACGTCTTGTTATTTTTTACTACTGTTACTCTACTCTACTGACCCGACGCTACTCTACTGTCTTTTCTTGTGGTGGAAGGGTCGTTTTTATGATGATGATCTTTCAGATTTTAAAATGATAAAATATCATCTTATCACTGGTGGCTAGATGATAAAATCTTTATCTTTATTTCCAGGATGATGAAATATCCTTATCATCATTCATCACTGGTGGAAAGGTTTATTTAGAATGATGAAATATCATCATCATAACAAGCGCGTACCCGGCGCGTGGCCAAAATAAGTGAATACCCACCAGCAACACAAGCGTGTAGACTTCGCGCTGTAGTAAAACCAGCATTCTAAATAAAATCTATTCTGTCCCATAACATTTGTTACATTTCCATACACATGTCTCACACTAAATATAGCAATTATTATGGGAGAGAAGTAGTAATTATACGAAATAAGATATCCTAAAGAATTAACACATCAGTCCCATAATATTTATTACATTTGTACGCACAATTCATACACTGACTGGAGCAGTTAATATGGGACAGAAGTAAGAGGATATTCTAAAGTATTATTACCGATGTCCAAAATATGTTGTGACATTTGCATACACATTTCATCGGCTGAATGTAATAATTATTATGGGACATATGTAGTAATATTGAAAAGTAAACAGGCTTTCTCTATTTTCATCTCCTTACACTTTTCTTTTTCCATTTACTCTGGTTCCGCTTTTTGCCCAATTAATTTTAGCTTAACAATCATTTAAAATTGAACTAGATTCAAAAGAAAGTTTAAATCCAGAAAATTGGCAGACGACTATTGATGAAAGCTAATTCACTTTTCCCAACATATTTCACGCGGTGACGGATCTAGCCAGAAGCTACACAAGCTATAGTTTATGGACTCACAATCCGATGTAGCCTGAAAATTTTTCTTGCATGCGACTTAAAGGTGTACGTTTTTTTAATAAGGCGCATTCAATTTTAATATCGCTTCAGGGCTTCAGGAAGACTAAAATTTGCAGTGACTTTATATTGAACGAATCTTCAAGAGACAAATACGAATTTTAATATTAAATATGTAAAACGACACCTATATATATATATATATATATATATATATATATATATATATATATATATATATATATATATTCCCTGCATCCCGCGATCATGAGCATATGTAGTCGCACCAATGTAACAAATGTAATTCGATGAAGTCTTAAAGGTCACACGAAAACTTTTTTCCAATTTGTTATACATAGTTTCCCAATATTTTTCTGGATATATAAAATCTATATATCGTTATCGCATATATATATATATATATATATATATATATATATATATATATATATATATATATATATATATATATATACGCTCTATCTCTAATATTGAGCACTTTATACCATAAATATAGCACATCTTAAGACTATATTTCTTCATATATATATATATATATATATATATATATATAAAGAAACACAGTTTTAAGATGTGCTATATTTATAGGATAAAGTGTTCAATATCAGAGATAGAGCATGTGTAAATATAAAAGTGAACATAGAAGTCAACACTTAGAGGCGACAGTCTGTTTCATGCTAGATGCAATCATCAGGCCACGAGTGTTTTTCTTCTCGGCTATTTATATTTACGGGTGAGTGGTGCATTATGGGTAGTCTATTTTGGCGGTTATCTCGCCGGAAGTCGTTTATTTATTTGGGTTGATTTATTTTGCTTGTTTTATTTATTTATTTATTTATTTATTATATATTTATTTAATTATTTTTATTTTAATCGGTGTTTTATTAACGTAGTAAATATATATATATATATATATATATATATATGTGTGTGTGTGTGTGGATGTATATATATATATATATATATATATATATATATATATATCGTTATCTCATATATGTATATATACATATATATATAGAGATTTTAATTAATTTTTTAAATAATTTTTATCGTTCAAAATATATATATATATATATATATATATATATATATATATATATATATATATATATATATATATATTAAGCATTTCCCTGCAAGCAGGGCGGGTGCCACTAGTAGGTCAGGTTACAGGGTGGGAGCGAAATTAAAGAAGCGTGATGGAGGAAAAGATGGACAGGGAATAGATCAGGACATTTGGAGATGTCGATTGACATTACATTTGAATAGTTGGAGATTATAGCTATCAGGGAAACAAGTAATAGAAAGGTAGTTCCACAGATAGGAGGTTCGAGACGTGAAGTTATTGGAGTAGAAGAGTCGGCTACATTTAAACGTTTCGACTGTGAAAGGGTGGAACTGAGAGGCCGACCTAGTGGCACGCTTAAATTCATGCAGTCTGGGAACTAGCGAAAGTAGCTCGTCGGAGCAGTTACCGTGAAAGTATTTGTAGAAAAGACAGAGGGAAGCGACTGCACGTCTGTGAGAGAGCGACTGTAAACGAGATGCCAGATCAGGACCAACCACATTGCAACCACAGATCTGTCTTGTGTGGGCGCGAAATGTGGGTACTGCTTGATTTATGATATTATATATATATATATATATATATATATATATATATATATATATATATATAGAGAGAGAGAGAGAGAGAGAGAGAGAGTTGTATATTTGGGAAGCTATTACTGTTTAATATATGTTTTGTAAAACGAAATTGAAAATGTACTTTGTACATCTTTTGTTATATTTTTCTTAGATGCGAGCAAGTGTTATGTTTTCTGAACTGAAGGAATTTAGAAATTGTCCATTTTTTGTATATTTCGAGCGCGATCGTCTACGAACTATTTTCCAGGATTTTAGTTTTAATACTATAATAAATGGTGTATAAGTGATACTGTGCTTGTGTGTGTGTAAATTGTGTGTTTATGTGTGTAAGGTGTGTCTGTTTGTGTGTGAGGTCTGTGTATGTGTGTGCGTGCGGTAAGCCAGATTTACAGCAACCTTAGCAGCAGTGGCGTGTCATGGCCAAGATAGCCTAGCGGATCCCAACCTTCATGAGGTTAGTTTTGAATTCAGAGTATTCTTTTTTTCTAGACTGGTTGCCGCGTTAAGGCAAGAAAGCCCAGTGGATTCATGCCTTTTTCAGAGGCGAAGTGAACGAATCAGAATCGGGCGGCAATTGAACTCGGCACGCCTAATTTACTCTCCGCACCGATATCCTTGACACTATACACGTTTTCACTTGCTAGGGTAGGTGGTCTAAAAATACCTGAGTACATGGTGGGTGTGCGTTCTGACAGTAATGGGTGTCGGCTCGAGACGAGAAATCGGTAGGTTCGAGTTCGAACTCCAGTCGGAATCGTTACGTTCACTTACACGTAATTACCCTTGACAAAGGCATGAATCCATCACTTCTCTATGGGTTGAATAACATGACAGGTTGGGTCCTATAGCCTTGGTTGATAACCAGTCAAACGCGGAAAGAAACGGTAAACTACTGCCTGAAAATCCTCGGCCAAGTCAATCATGAATCGGAAGAGACATGATCGCTGAAGCGTGTATCACGTATAGCATTGAACTTACTAACATTGTGACCGTGTTCGTAATTGATGCTATTAAGGGTTGGGTTTTTTTTTTTTTCATTATTTTTAAATGCTTTTTACAGTTGAATGTGCGTTGGGGTCAAATTTAGATCAAATATGGGTCAACAACCGACAGCATGATAAGGTAAAGAACAAATACGAAACGTTTATCAGTCTAACACAGTGGTTCCCAAGCACTGTGCCGCGGCACATTAGTGTGCCGCGGAATGATTACTGGTGTGCCGCGATGAGATAATACCTAGAAGCCATTTAATTTCATTTTGTTTAATAAAGACATTCAATTTCTTAATCATGATGACACCGTTCAATTCAAAATGGCCGAAGTTCTGGAATCTAAACGTTTCGCGCATACGAATTGGTAAGCGTTATTATGGTTTATATTAGTCATGGGACGATTAATCGGAATATCAGGAGTTTTTCAAAGTATCGCGAATCGGCTGAATAATTCAGACCCGATTTCGATACCAAAACGATTCCTAAATACACAGGTTGTAAAACAAAAAGTTGTAACACAGAACTGTACTATGTGAGGTTTTACGTAATGCTCCTAACTCCCAAGCATTTTTTTTTAGCTTTTCCTAACCATTTCTAATATTTTCAATTTCAGGCTAATCTAACTTGATGCAAAACTGTCCCACTGACATTCACCAATATTATTTTATACCCCATATTGAATACAGGATATGTTGATTTATGTGAATAAAAATTATTCTTATATAATATTTTTGTTTTTTATTAGCTTATAGCAAAAAGGCTTTATGAGTAAAAAAAAATTTAGGTGTACCGCGAAAATTTAAAGAACTCAATAGTGTGCCGCCATGTAAAAAAGGTTGGGAACCACTGTTCTAACATGTTTCACTTTATTAACCCGGCGTAGACGTATATATACGTTTTTAACGAAAGTGTCTTTTTTCAGACACGGACGAATAAACCCGTCCGAAACATAACGTTGAAAAACCAGCTACAGACGTGTTTATACGTCGATCTTGATTCATTTTATTCCATTCTGTGTTTGAAACGAATCCAACAGTCAAGTCATACGTCTGGTAGAGTTGTTAGCCACTGCACGGGGACTTCAAGGTGCCTTAGTTTCTTAGTTACTATATTAAAACCAAATAAAAGAGTCGTCTTAAAATGAAACGTTTTTCCCAAAATAATTGGCGGGTAAAGTTTCGTCAGAGAAAAAAAGAATGAAATTTTGCTATTTTTCAACTTTTTTGTTGTTTGATTTTCACGCGCATTCGACACTTTTAAAAGTACGTTAGTATAATTTCCAAACCACATAATTTTTTTCTTGGCGTGGTTTAGGCACATTACGAGACACGACAGCCTGTGCAAGGTGGACGTAGGAGAGGACGCCAACACAAAAACTGGTTGGACAATGTTAAACAATGTACATGTAAGACTATACTAGAATTACTGATGGTTGCCGTTGAGAGACCGTTGTGGAAGAGATTCAATATGACTTACTTCAGAATTCGACCCCCCCACCACCACCACTACTACGATTACAAAAGTCTAGGGGATGATGATGATGATGATGATGATGATGATGATGATGATGATGATGATGATTTGTGACGTTCCGAATTTAAGGAGAGATGACGCGTCCATCTGAAGTTTCAAGAAATTGACAGAAATCTAAGCCTACCCGAAAAACCGTAACTATTGCTATATGTGCATAAAAATTCTATTTTGGCTATGTGGACATCAGATGATAATGTATGTTCGTAATTCTGTGTGAGCGCGACTAGCAGACATTTATATTTGTTCGTTTATCGCATGTTGCTTCGGGAACGCTTTAACGTACATAACATTTGTTTTGGATAAACATTCGTTAGATTCTTTAAGAATAGATTCAATAACGTTTAGCGATGTAATATACTGTTTTTGACGTGTTTTTATAGTTGGTGATTGTTGGGCTCTAAAAGTGCTTAGTCAAAGAAAGAATTATATTCGTTTTTAATTAGGGTGGAATTAGTAAAATCAATGTTATGGCCAGTTTTGTTCCTGTGTATCACGAGAGAGTTTGAATACATACTTGGTCTTTAGACCTCAATGACGCGTGAAAATGACAGTCATTATGCACTCTTGATTCCTATGACCACCACGATTTATAAACGTTCTATCTCCGCGCATTCTTCCCAATAGATATTCCAAATTTTTACCAATATATATATACATATATATATATGTGTGTGTGTGTGTGTGTGTGTGTGTGTGTGTGTGTGTGTGTGTGTGTGTGTGCTTAAAGGTTCTCAACCTAAACAACCCCATTTGACCAAGCATAGAATATCGGTGGGAAGGAGCCGCAAAAAAGAATTGCTGTGTGTGCTGAACTCTAGGATGAATGTCAAATAGCATTTCCGCTTCCATCGCTGCAGGTCAATCCCCTTGTTGGGCCGAGACCTTCTCAGTGCGCGCGTGTGTGTGTGTGTGTGTTTTTTTTTATGTGCTTTTTTTGTTTGTTTGTTTTGCTTTCATTTTAGCCGTTCTTTTAATTTTTATTAAACCTTCGCCCTTGACGAAACAAAATTCATTACACGAAGAAAAAACAATGTAGTTTTGCTTTATTGAATTATATTATAGCCAAAAGCCAGGAGACAACTCAGTTTTTTTTTCCTCTCCACAATTGTTTGCTCACTTGAAAGTAAGACGAGGCAATAGAAAATTGTAACGTTCTCAACCATATTATGCGGTCGTATGATGAATATATTCAATATACGATTCGCAAAGTTTAAAAAAAGAAAAAAGCGAGGGAAACAGAAAATTTTGCTTGTTTTCAGCTTAATACGATACAACGAAACTGTTACATAAATACATAGTTTTAATTAATATTGATGGAATTTATTCGTTCATTCACCAATTTTTCCTTCTTTCCTTCTTCCTCTTTATTTTTCTTTCTTTTCCTAAGCTTGTTTTGTCCAATCTTTTCGCATTGAGATGATCTTTCGTTTCTTTTGCTGTCTTTCTCAATTTTTCTTATTTTTCTTTCCTCCTTTCCAATCACAGGCCTTCTTTCTTTACCCATTTTCGCGAAACCTTCTTTTTTTCTTTTCACTTTTTCATTCTTCGAGTCAACCATCTACCATATTTTTTCTTCCTTCTTTACGTCTTTCTTTTTCAAATATTTTATCTCTCTCTGTCTATCTATCTATCTTTCTGTCTATCTCTATCCACCTATCGCACTCTCAATATATATATATAGATATATATACAGATATGGTTACTACTTGGTTTAATTTTTTTCTTTCCGTCCTTCTTTTCAAACAGTTTCTCCCTCTCTCTCTCCCACTATTTCTCTCTCTCTCTCTATATATATATATATATATATATATATATGTATATATATGTGTATGTATATATATGTGTATGTATATATATGTGTATGTATGTATGTATGGTGGAGCAATGGATAGCGGCTTGGATTGAGGAATCGGAGAGCCGAGTTCGAATTCCAGTCGAATCCATTAATTCACTTAGTTTGAGAAAGGTGTGAATCCTCTTCTTCTCCCTCCAGCTATGGGTAAATAGCAGGACAGACTGGGTTCTATAGCCTTGGTTGGCAACTGGTCTAGGAGAAGGACAACTCAGAATTTAAACCCGGAGTGGAGAGCACTTTGTGCTACCTTCCGTTGGTACCAAACTGTATTGGTTTATCCTCTCCTTTGGACTCTGCTAGCAAGGCCGTGAGGGGGAACTAGACGTCTGGGGAGCCCTAGTTCTCCATATATCCCGCCCAGGCTCGTAGCGCACCGCGCTACTCCATCGTCTCTCGAGACGGACGGATGCCGACGACGATGTATGTATGTATGTATACCTCTCTCTCTCTCTACATATATATATGTAAGCAAATATATGGATATAGATCCGACAGTATGAGGAAAAATATGAAAAAACAAAATCCGACGTCGACATTGAAACATTAAAACAGTAAACTTGCATATTCGGGTTTAGTTTTTTCATATTTTTCCTCTTATATATATATATATATATATATATATATATATATATATATATATATATATATAATGCGATGGATAAGATGTCTAAATTCCGCAAAAATATCTTGAAAAAGAGTAGATTTATTCAATAAAATCGTCATTGGCTTCAACCATGGCCTCCAGACCACTTCGGAATCTCTTGAAACTCTTCTGTACGGTCTCCTTGTGTAAGTTGGTGAATGATACCATAATCCTTGACTTCAAATCATTTTTGGTGTTAAAGGAGTTTTGTTTATGTTTTTTGGTTTTTGGTTTTTCTCTCAACTGTGCCCCACACATAATAATCGAGTGGGTTGTAGTCTGGGGAAGTAGGTAGCCAAATATAAGGGGTGATGTGATCGCAAAATTTGTCTAAAGACCATAACTGGGCTCTCCTGCTTGTTGCCAGACGTAGGGTCTTCCATCAGTCACCGTCTTGACTCAGGGCATCAATAACTCATCAAGGGATTGATGTAGCTCTCCGTATTGAGATCGACACCCTGTGGGAAAATGAATGGAAGCCATCACTAGTGATCATTCCAAACACCTTCGTAATCACCATTAGACTCATCCAACTCATTCCGATTCCTGTGCACTGTCCTCAGATTGATACTCAAACACACTGAAATGTCCGTACTGGAGCTTCCAGTGCGAATGCCAAACAGTACAGCATGCCGTTTCCAAATTTGCGTCATGGTACTCTTTTTCTCACAAATGGCGCCCAATTGAGCTTACTTTACTGTGCAATCGACAAAATCGAAAACAAGCAACGCACATGTGCAAAATTAAAAATACAAATGGCGATAATTTACTCATCGCACCTTATATATATATAGGTCGCGTAAGTATGTGTCAGATCGTAACGGTCCGTGTTCGATACTCGGTGTAGTGGATGCGTACAGCTGATGAGTACCAAAAATAGAACGAAACGGCCGTCCAGTGCTTTCTGCATTCTGTTGAGGATTCTTCGAGACTCAATGAATTAATTATATATATATATATATATATATATATATATATATATATATATATATATATATATATATATATATATATATATATATTAATAAACAACAGACCCCTTGAAGAAATAATAATCCCAAGAAACTTCGAAATCGGGGAAACAGCATCAAAAATTTATATTTACAGTTAAATAATTATATATATATATATATATATATATATATATATATATATATATATATATATATATATATATATATGTGTGTGTGTGTGTGTGTGTGTGTGTAATTTGGCAGCAACTTTTCTTTCAAACATGTAGTGTTGAATGTTAAAGACAACATAGTCTTACATATTTTCTTTTGAATTTTCCCATATTCTCTAATGAGACTTTTTATTTGAAAATAGTTCCGAAATATGTATTTTCCATACGATGACCTAGCGCTTTCGAACATCATTGTTCATCTTCAGGGTCAATATTTTAGTCAAAAATTTTTTTTTTTCAGGAGGATTTGAATAATCAAATTAAAATAATTCAACGAGTCTAGAAGAATCCTCAACACAGAATCTATGCATTCTGTTGAGGATTCTTTTAGACTCGATGAATTATTTTAATTTGATTTTTCAAATCCTCCTAAAAATTTCTTTCATTTGTATATCCTTCCTTGAACCGGCTTTTAATGCTATGAAGGGAGCGGCTTGGGGAAAGAAGTCGTGGCTCTTGTGGGCTCAATCCTTTTGGTTAAGTATACTTAGATGAGCAAGGCGTTAATGACCCAAGAGCTTACTGAGAGTGTAAGAAAACAAGAAAAAGCTTATTGAGCGGAAAGGACAATAAAATAACAGGAAGAGAGAAGATTGCGATTGGCGTTGATTTTTGGAGATCGTACTTAAGAAAAGCAAGAAGCCAGAAGAGCGTTCCACAGGCGAGAAGTGCGTGAGAAAAAGCAATTAGAATAAAACATACAGTTACATTTAGCTATTTCAGCATTAAAACATTGAGTCCTACGCTTAAATTCCTTCGGTCGAGGTATCTAAAGAGCAGCGGGAAAAGCAGCTCAAACCGACATGCCACGTCAGCTCTTTCTGTTTTCTCCTTCTTCCTTCTTTTCCGCCTTTCTTCCTTCTTGTTCTTATGTCTTTTTCCTGAAATTATTGTCCCATTCCTTCTTTCCTTCTTTCTTCACTTCTCTTGTTTCTTTTTTCTCTGACTCTTATTTATATATTTATTACATACACTTCTATATTTTCAATCACAAACGCAGCAATTTTACATGATTGAAAAGCTAATAACAGATAAATGCCAATCGAACAAAACAAATTATATGCTTTGTTTCATTATAAAATTCTTGGCTATGCACAATATAGGCATATATATCAGGAAAGTAATTTGGTCAATACATTGATATATCAGATAGATCTAGATATAAATCAAAACATATGTAAATGCTTATTTTCAAATGAGTTTAGATAGATAGATAGATAGATAGATAGATAGATAGATAGATAGATAGATAGATAGACAGACAGAAACAGCGAGTGACAGATAGAGATATATGTAGAAATACTATGAGATAGATAGATAGATAGATAGATAGATAGATAGATAGATAGATAGATAGATAGAAACAGTCTGTGATAGAGAGAGACTGGGATGAAGAGACAAATAGATAGATAGAAACAGTCTGTAATAGATAGATAGATAGATAGATAGATAGATAGATAGATAGATAGATAGATAGATAGACAGACAGAAACAGCGAGTGACAGATAGAGATATATGTAGAAATACTATGAGATAGATAGATAGATAGATAGATAGATAGATAGATAGATAGATAGATAGATAGATAGATAGATAGAAACAGTCTGTGATAGAGAGAGACTGGGATGAAGAGACAAATAGATAGATAGAAACAGTCTGTAATAGATAGATAGATAGATAGATAGATAGATAGATAGATAGATAGATAGATAGATAGATAGAAACAGTCTGTGATAGAGAGAGACTGGGATGAAGAGACAAATAGATAGATAGAAACAGTCTGTAATAGATAGATAGATAGATAGATAGATAGATAGATAGATAGATAGATAGATAGACAGACAGAAACAGCGAGTGACAGATAGAGATATATGTAGAAATACTATGAGATAGATAGATAGATAGATAGATAGATAGATAGATAGATAGATAGATAGATAGATAGATAGAAACAGTCTGTGATAGAGAGAGACTGGGATGAAGAGACAAATAGATAGATAGAAACAGTCTGTAATAGATAGATAGATAGATAGATAGATAGATAGATAGATAGATAGATAGATAGATAGATACTGCCGCTGACAGGTAGAACAATATGTAGATATAGTATAAAAAAAAAGAAAGAAAGAAACAGTCTGTGGTAGAGTGAGAGAGATTTTGAGATGAAAAAACTAATAGAAACAGTCTGTGATAAACATAGATAGATAGATAGATAGATAGATAGATAGATAGATAGATAGATAGATAGATAACCGAGAGTTTAATGTTGCTATAGGTGCGTATGAATCAGCAGAAGCATGTAATATTGTTGGAATTCTGTTGTTATGACGACTTAGTTTTATGTTCGACATTACGGACACTGAACTATATCGAGATGATGATGTAATTCTCCTCCGTAAAACTAGCCCTCGTAATATAGACTGATTGAGAAAAGAACTTATAATGTTTTTAACTATCACGATCTAATTATTACCATCACCACCAATGCCAAAGTGTTCATCTTTCTAGATGTAACATTAAACCTGAATAATGGTTACAAAAGAACTATATAACCATAGATACATTAGTAAAGATTCAAGCCACCACTAAATAATTCTAGATAATTTGCATAAATCAGTCTAAGATTATCCACCAACTCCAGCATCAACGAAATATTTGATAATATTATAGCTAAATATATAAAAGCTTTGGAACTAAGCAATCATAAAATTAATTTAGAATATTTGAAAAAAAAAACCTAAGATTGTAAGAAACAAAAAGAAAAAACAGAAATTTGCAACATCATATGGTTTAATCCAACTATTAACCATAATGTCCAAACTAATATCTGAAAAATATTTCCTAAAATTAATCCATAAGCGTTTTAACAATTCACCAACGTTAAAAAAGATTTTTAACAAAAATAATTTTGAAATCAATTATAGCTGCGTTAGTAACGTCTATAGATCTATACCCCAGCATAACAACGCCATATTAAATAAACACCTTTCCAAGAAAGACAATGTAAATTTGTCTAAAAATAAATGCAACTGCCGGAAGAATACGACCTATCCATTAAACGGTTAATTTATAATATTGTATACCGAGCGAACATATGTTCCGGTAGCGATCTTAGTTTTTATTTAGATTCTATCGAAAATCCTTGGAAGTTTCGCTTCTAACATCACCGAATGACTTTGGCTAATAGAGAAACAGCACAGACCTCTCTCTGATGATATCTGGCAACTGAAATATACCGGCAATACTTCTTCAGTTAATTCTGCCGATAGAAAGAATCAAGAAGCACACTCACAAATGGAGTGGGAAGGATAAAATAAGTGACGGAATGGCTGACCCAGCCGAGATGAAAAACAGTGGAGGTTGGGAATCTCGACATGTTTCATAACAAATGAGAGTGCCGGGAGCAGGCCAGAAACAACACTTATTCACAGTAACCAGAAAACGTCTAACTTAAACAGAGGAAGGTCCACAAAAAACCGCCCCGTTGTAATTAAGGGGACTTAAAAGACAAAATCAAGGCTAGCTCCGTTCACATGAACCAGGCTCGCCATAGATAACCACCTTTCGCTGAGATTTGATCTGATCTTTATCCTGACTGATGCCCAAAGAATCTATCCATCCTGATGAGAATAACGTTTATATCGCAAGATTTCCCCCATTCTCAACGTCCATACCAGTTGTTGAACACCACTGTCAAACTCTGAAGAAAGATGTGCGACAGCCTCAAGTACAGTTCGTAGGTCAGACAATCAAACCGCGGAGTTTTACCACTGCCGACCCTCTTCATTGCTAAGTGAACCTCTCCCTCTGTGATCTCTCCCTCGCAGCTAGCCGCTTCAGTCGACTCAAGCCGAAGAAAGTCAGCCAAATAGCAGCGAAACTCGTCGCCAGTGAAAGCAGGCTTCTTGGTAAACCGGCTTCCGAAATGCCATCGAAAAACCTCACACATGTCCTTGGTCGACCACAGAGTATGCGCCTCCGGGGTATTAACTTCGCGAATGTATCGATCGGAACCTCAACGGATCTCTTCCTTGCGCAATTCTGTGCCCATATTGACAGCTTCGTTAGACATCTTGTTTAACCTATGTCTAATTACCTGATCCTGGTAGTGCTTGCTAGCCTCACGCACCTGAACCTGCCTAGCTAGTGCTACCAATAGGGAATTCCCCCAGATTCCGCCCGGGAGAGACTATCCTCTAGAATCTTCCCCATCTTATCCTTATCTAGAGCGAGTCGTTGGCTATATTCGGTAGCGAAAGAATTAATCCTGTCCTTAAACCTATCCCACCACTTATTTCCAATAACCGCCCCCAGTAGTTCCCTCTGCACTGATCTAGTCAGCTGTTGCCGGAAGTTCCGCCTGTCCAGTAAAGACAGATTGAACTTCTTGTGTCCAGCCATTCTAAACCTAGGACCTAACACCATCCGAGCACAAACGAGTCTATGGTCAGAATATTCTAAACAGTGGAACGTGAAACAATCTAGCAAATCTAGATCAAACCTTTTAATTAAAATTCTGTTCAGGTAGCTGGCTACCCGGATAGACGGCCACTTAAGAGCCCACGTTCACATCTCCCGCCTCGGATGATCGATTCGGTATCTATCGACGAGCCCAAATACCCCGATTAACGAAGATCGCCCCATGACCTTCCGTTAACTCCTCGCCCATTTCTCTATCTACCTTGAGATCCAGGATGGCATCCAATCCCTCATTAAGATTAAGTGGGACGAATCGACCAGGAATGGACCCAACCGAGAGAAATAATCGACACGCTCCGTAACGACACTGAACGAACCAATGCTCACGGCAATATTGGCCACGATCAACCGCCCCCCGCGTCGACATGGACAAGGTCACCCTCGCACTCAGAAAACGTTTTATTAACAAGGAAACACCTCTGTCCAGCTGGTCCCCATATACTGAATAAACAACAAAGTCGATTTGACAGCATACGAGCATCGAAGTCGCAAACAAATTGCGTCTTCTGGATCGCAGATACATCTACACCTAAGGACAAGAGAGTACGATACAGGCGGAGAGCCTTACCTCGATCTCTCAAGCCCATCATATTCAAGCTAGCTAACTAGATAGACATCATTTAAAGTCAAGATTCCTTTAAACACAGACAACGAAAATCTGTGGGGGTCAAGACTCCAACGGTTTGTCCCAGACTCCCGGCGACTACATCGGACGCAATTTATCCTTCTGTGACAATACCGTCGACGTCTATGGGGTTAATTTTAGCGTCCTGTATAGAGAAGAACCGGGACCTTCCCATAGCATTATTGGCTTAGTCTTTTTAGCTCCGGAGACTCTATCTGAACCATCCGAAGCTTGGGGAAGGCATCTTTAGCCTCCGCCAGATGGTCTCAGACCTTGTGCTAACCCTCTGGTTCTTCTGATAAGGGTAATTATATCGGGGGCGCCGGGAAAGTTTCTCGGACCCTCCCTTGACACCCCCCCCAATCAATGTAGGTACATTTAAATAAAGGCATGAAGATGGCCTTCCTCTGAGAGGAGATGTACCCCTCGATAGACTCCCTGTCAATACAGCAAATTTCCTCCATCTGCGGAAGCGTCCATTAATCTTTCCTTGGGGAGGTTTGAAGGAGGAGGAAGAAGACGGAGCCCTACAAGGTGAGAAAGGGAGGCTCCTTGTCTTACCTTTTTCACTTCTTGCTGGCGAAGCAGATTATGTTTTGGCAGCAATCAGGGCCTTCTCTACCCTTCTCCGACAACCTTCCTCGCCCTTTTCGCATACTTGGCGTCTTCTTCTTTCTCTTCGTCCCTCTCCTTTTCAGTAAGGAGGATCAACTTTTATTCCTGAACTAGACACTCCGTGACCCGTTGGGTCACTTACGGTTCAGGTTATAAAACATTGAAGTTGATTTCATTGAAATGAAACTTAATTCTATTATTATTTGGTTAAATATTTCAATTCGTTCGCGTCATCATCGGCCTGGTTTACAAGTTCATGTTTAACGTTTTATTGATTGTTTACAGCATTTAATAGGAATAAAACTTCCGGGATAAACTTGAACTTTGAATAAGATTAACTTTAAAAACTTTTAATATGCCAAAAAACATTTGAAAGTCATATTCACTCGAAAATATACTTTAAATATGCCAAAAAATATTATTTAAAATATTGTTTGTTTCAAGGAAGCTGAAATATAAATAACTACTCCACAAAAAACTGGTTGAAACAGCAAAGCGTGATCGCTTTGTGTCTGTCTTTCACTTTAAAATATTTTAATTAAAAAATTGTCTGTTTGAAGCAAGTTAAAATAAAAATACTTAGTGTATAAACAACTCGTATTTTTAAATTTTATTCACTTAAAATAATTTAAAAATCATATTAAAATGTTTTTTTTTTAAATATTTAAAATATTGTTTGTTTGAAGAAAGCTGAAATATAAATAATTACTCTACAAAAAAATTGAACGAAACAGCAAAGCGGGATCTCTTTGTGTCTGTCTTTCACTTTAAAATATTTTAATTAAAAAATTTGGTTTGAAGAAAGATAAAATAAAAATACTTACAGAATGAACAACTTAAATCATGCGCTAGCCGGACGCACAACGCAAGCACACACGCAATCACAAACTTTTAGCATTATATATATGAATACATTGGAATATTGCTTCAGTCAGTCAAAAGAGGAACCCTGGGACGGTTCGATATTGTTGAAATATTGACCGCCATGCTCTGAGACATTTCACTGACACTTTGACGTGGGTTTTTGTTCGACTTGTGTTTTCAGATACTGAATGTCAGTTACAGTTGAACGTACTCTGCCACCTTGATTTTCAAGACTCGTATCCCCACTGCTGAACTTCAGAATGCAGCATCGTACCCTCCCATCACACGCGGATCCTTCACCCCATGCTCTGTTAATATCGGTATCAATCAAGCTTGAACTCGTGAAAGAAAAGTGAACACATCTCTTCTTTTCCGTGTGCAAGATGAGGGCTGTGTAATACTTTAGATTAAATTCTGAAAGCGAATGATATAAAATTATCAAAGAGGACCCTTTAATTATTATGAGTGGGTCATATGTTTTATGGCAAGTATTATAATAACATATTAGAACACAATTAAAAGAATTATTCTAAAATCGGACATTATTTCCCGAACAAGCCAGTAATTTCTGAAAGCAATTGATATAAAATTAACAAAGATGACTCATTAATCATTAGGAATGCGAGATATATTTTTGTGCAACTGTTATAATAATATAGTATTGGCTTGGTGCATAATTATCAGGCGTTTTTTAAACAATATTTATTATGAAAAAAGAAACATAACAATTCAACAATAACATATTTAAATGATTATTCCGGAACGTATGATTATCGACACGCATTTTATGACCTGAAAATAAAATAATAGTACTATTTTTTTTTAAGTAAACAAAACAGCAATTTTTATTAACAAATGACTCGCGTAGAAAAACGCCTGATAATTATGCACCAATCCAATAGAACACAAAAGGATTATTCTAAAATCGAACATTTTTCCGAACAACATGATAGATAGATAGATAGATAGATAGATAGATAGTGTTAGAATACAGAGATGACACACAGACCATAAATATTACTTAGAGAATAATTTAACGCAAAATGAAGAGTTCAATTGTGGAAAGATTATCTTATTTATAAATAAACCAAACTTTTGCTATATTATTTAATCCAGATTACTATAATTTTCGGTGCATAAGACGTACCATTCTTAAAACTTTCTCCTATTTGAACATTTTTTTTTTCATAATGCCATTTTCCTTTCAGGACATAGGCGACCATGACTCTCCACAGATTACCTTTTTTTCATTATGCATTAATTACCATACATTATTTTGAAAGAACCGGCACTGCTTTCCATTTGTCTTCTCTATGGTTTGGAATTTAGAGTTTTCCTTCTCTGAGGATGGTCACCACGCAAGACTAGAGAACCCAGTCTACCCTGCTATTTAACCCATGAATGGCGCGAGAAGAGATAGATTCGTGTCTTTCCCAAGAGTATTTGTTCGAAAGTGAACGCAATGGACCTTGAACTCAGCTAAACGATTCCGTTTTCGGTTCGGATATCGGTTATACTACCAATACAAACCCTATGTCACGGACACATAGATAAAACAGGACTAAAACAGATATGATGGCACGTTAAATAGCCGAAAGACATTAGGGTAAAAAAAGGACCCTAAAAGCCTGCCTAATCGTTTACGTGTTCTTTATTCCCCACTGTGAAGCCACTCCTTCTCACACGCGCAACTCCGCAAGCCCGTGGCTACTCTATCGCTATTTCCGTGGAAAATATCTACATGAGATCTTTATTCAACCAGTTCAGAACTTTAGAGCTAAAACACGCCATTTTACTTCCACGTTGACGAAATATTTTCATTTCTTTTGAATTGTAAGGAGAAAGTGCCAATCGGACAGCTTCCCCTCCAAAAAAAAAATTGCTTGTGGAACAAACTCCCGCGTAGTTGCTTCCTTGAACACAAAACTTTAACCTCTTCTCGTCATGTATCAATCCTTGCCTATCCTCTTTATCCTTATTGTTTTCGCTTTTTAACCATTTAACAGTAACCCTCTACCTTGAGTGACTCTTGAACTTTGCATTCAGTTATATTTACTATTATTTCTAGGCCTAAAAAATGTAGGTTAAACACAGATAAATATGATATCAATAAGTCTGATTTGCTATGCCGTCAGATATGGGTTCGTTTTATTCGAGCCGGGATAACTTTTTGCTGCAGCCGATGAAAACGCTACACCGATAATTAATGCTGTTCCGATATGTTTTTTTTAAATTTATTTTAATCATGAAAATGATTAAATTTCGGAAAAGCGGATATTTTCAAAGGTCACATAATGCTGGCTGTGGAAATGTTGTAGGAAACCGGAAACAGTCAACCGGAAAGCTCACAGTACAAGTGAAAAGTCTTCAACAGGAGATGCAAAAATTGGAAATGAATTTCGAGAAAGAGAAAAAAGAAGAAACTTTCTATAAAATTTAAACTTAGAAATCAACTCAGGAAGCAATTCAAAATATTTTAATACATGACTTTATTTTTAATTTAAGATTTATTGAAAATTGTATGCAATTCCCCTCAAATATTCAGTTGAAGATCATTGTACTTGTGAAACACTTATTGTCGTGCTGAAAATAAATTAATGTATTTATTTTTAATCCAATATTTGTGTTGGTTCAGACGTTATTTTTAGTGGATAGTTTCGGAACAGACACCCCGTTTTTTATTTTTGAAGTAATAAAAACAACGCCACGTTAGTTGTGAGATATTCAATTATACCAACGGAAGACATTGATCAAGGAAGACTTTGGAAGGCGATCAAATGAACACACCTCGTAATAACATCACGGCAGAAATGAGTAAATAGTAAAAACAGTCGGCGTTTCATTCGTTTTGACGTATCCATTACCAACACAGACGTTTTCTCAAGACAAGCGACGTTTGTACAAAGACTTATAATTTTTGTAGATTTATATATTTTTATACTTAAAAAATTGCTTAAATATAAATTGAAGACAGACATTCTGTTGAAATATGTTTTGTCTTCTAGAAATCTTGATTGATTGATTGATTGTTTCTCTTCTAGAAATCTTGATTGATTGTTTCTCCTCTAGAAATCTTGATTGTTTCTCTTCTAGAAATCTTGATTTATTGGTTGTTTCTCTTCTAGAAATCTTGATCGATTGATTGATTGTTCCTCTTCTAGAAATCTTGATTGATTGATTGTTTCTCTTCTAGAAATCTTCAATAAAAATCTTGATTGATTGATTGATTGTTTCTCTTCTAGAAATCTTGATTGATTGTTTCTCCTCTAGAAATCTTGATTGTTTCTCTTCTAGAAATCTTGATTGATTGGTTGTTTCTCTTCTAGAAATCTTGATTTATTGGTTGTTTCTCCTCTAGAAATCTTGATTTATTGGTTGTTTCTCTTCTAGAAATCTTGATTTATTGGTTATTTCTCTTCTAGAAATCTTGATTGATTGGTTCTCCTCTAGAAATCTTGATTGATTGATTGATTGTTTCTCTTCTAGAAATCTTGATTGATTGATTGTTTCTCTTCTAGAAATCTTGATTGATTGGTTGTTTCTCTTCTAGAAATCTTGATTTATTGGTTGTTTCTCCTCTAGAAATCTTGATTGATTGATTGATTGTTTCTCTTCTAGAAATCTTGATTGATTGGTTGTTTCTCTTCTAGAAATCTTGATTGATTGATTGTTTCTCTTCTAGAAATCTTCAATGAAAAACTAAATAAAAGTTTCAATGGAGACAGTTATGATGCCAGATACAAAAACGTGACATTAAAGGAGCTTGCAGAAAATTTTATTACGAACGACTGTAATTTTGACAAGCATCTTAAAGTGAAAAATATTCAGAATCTACCGACCTTTCAAACCTTAAAACGCATGAGGATAGTTGCTTATACAAATTACTAACTTCCCGACCCAGTGTAATGAACAGAATGACAGGAGAGTTCCATAATATTTATACAAAGCTGTTTGATTAATTCCTCTTAGTAACTAATCCAGTCACGGAAAATCTCAAGATGAGCAAGATCGCCATCATATTAAACACGTTTCAGTTGCATGTCTTCACGCTGGCGGCATTTCATTCTTTTTGACGCATTGATTACCAGTACAGCCGTGTTTTTTTTTCATTACAAGACAAGCAACAAGACATCATTTTTTTGTAGATTTATGTATTTTTATAGTTGAAGTTTTTTAAAAATATAACTTGAAGTCATACATACTTTCAAAATATTATTTAATATTGTCAAACACGGTATTTTTCTTTTTCTTAACTGTTGAAAAACATGGGCACGGGTGGTTAGAACGTTCTCATTCTGATCATGAAACCCAGGTTCGAATCTCCCCATGGTCGATTTGTCAGGGAGGAGACTTCCTGATGTTATCGGACTGGAAGGATCGATCCCAGTTTGCGGCACCTTTGGAATGTGACTGAAAACCATATCACGGGTTTACCCAAGCCTTTTGAGTGAAATTGGGTAGACGAAATCCTTGGTGGTCGTCGATAGCTGTGCTAGCAGGAAGCCACAAATCATCGTGGCTGAGGGGTTGAGCGTTCTGGCCTTGTTCAGATTGTTGATCACGCTAGATAACATGCTCTTTCCCAGAAACTGCAATTAAGGCCTTCTCAGCATAGTTGCAGTATAAACCGAAGGTTGGCTGTGTGGGTGTTGAACAAACACCAATGTACCTGAGTAAGCGTCTGCAATAGGGATTGGTTAGTTGCCTTTGTATACGGGTATCCTCGAATACGAGTGCCGTGCTATAAGTGTTGAAAAATATTAGAAGAGTTACGGCAATCATTTTGTTGATTATTATTAGTAGTAGAAGTAGTATTAGTAGTAGCAGGATTTCTTTTTTTTCATCTTCTACGTCTGGGGTAGACGAACATGGACTACTAAAATTGCATAAGGAGAGGCAGATACTAGCAGATACTATGGAAGAGTCAAATAACAGAAGTATTAAGGTGTTGGAGATAATTCAGGTAAGATTAAAGGAAGTATAACAGGTAAAAAAAAGGTGTGTTTTGTAATGATAAGCGAACCAAACCATACAGAAGAAATTGGATTACAGATGCGAAAGTATGGACAATATCAAGAACTCTCTCTAAGGTAAGGAAAGAAACAATGAGATCCAATCAATAGGTCAAGAAACGAATCCTTCACAAAGCTCTGAATTCTAGAAACACCGAACATTGTTTGATTCGACTGATTTGTTTTCTACAGCTTATCAACCTTTAGCGGGTTATCTAAAACCTGAAAATATTTTACATTCTAAAATTTTATTTGACGATAATAATGATTTTGTGATACAAGTCTTACTAATTAACCCATAGTTGAGGGGAGAAAGAGTTGGATTTATACCTTTTGTTATGACAATTTACCCACGCACGCATGGACTCTCCCAGCTATAAACAGGAGTAGGTACTGCCATTTCGAGAAGGAAGTTTCCAGCAGTCAGCTCTGACAGTCGGACCGAACATTCTTGTTGTAACACGCTTGTTTGTATATGTTTGTATTACTGTTTCTGGTAATAAATTTGTTTAACTCGATTCGTCTATTTGTGGCTTTATTTCTGGCTCTAACAAGGCTACAAAACTTTTCCCAAGAACTATCTTGTCCGATGAACAGTTCCGAGTCGTTATCCATTACATTACCACCTCATCCACACTTGCAGCACCTGGTATTCCAGAGCGGTCACCCATTAAGTTACTGCCCTGGCACGACATTGCTTAACTTCGAAAAAGGAAGCGAGTAAAGGATTCATCTTCATAAAGGTCAGTGACCAAGATTCTAAAGTCGGAGTCTTAAAAAAAAAAAGGAAAAAATACACCACACTAAGCTGAAAATATCATGGAAACTTCCTTAAATCAGCAAACGCATGGACACGAAAAAAGAAAGACATTTAAAAGGGAGACGTAAATTATAGCAGATGGACAATCATAGATATGGTTACGCAGAGGGCACTTAAATCGAGAAACGGAATACTCGCTTGTTCCCGCCCAAAAAAACGCGCAAATATTAGTTATAACGAAAGGAAAATATAAAACAGCATAAAATCAGGAAATACTTCTGAGTAAAAAAACAAAAGATCTGATCCTAAACAAAAGGATAAAATAATATATTATATGTAAATTAGTAATAGAATAATTAATACTAATACGTGACATGCTCATTAGAAAGAAAAATACAAGAATGACTGCGAAATGAAGATCAGAACAGAGAAATTACTATTAAAATACAAGGCTCTTGACTGCAGAGGTTATCGAACTCTAAGGCAACAAAAGTATGGCGGTATTGGAAAACTGTTGTAGCATAAATACAGTAGTAAATACTCTATGTTGGTAAATACTGTATGTTCGTCTCCAGCTCTGCTGGTCAAATACTCTAAACGAGTCTATGTCGAAGGGCAGAGTCTCGTCTCGGGAAACATCTACCCGACCCCGTTTTATACGGCGACTACGGGGAATTTTAGGCCGTGCTTACGAGCCCAGATACCTCACATTAAATTCGGCCTTGTGCCACATCTGACAGCGTGGGGCGGTTGGTAGATATTCTGCTGTTAAAGATTCTTCTCCAGCTGTGCTGGTCAAACTCTCTGCCACCGAGAAGAGAGGATCTCCAGACGAGGCTATGGCGAAGGGCTGTATCTTGTCTCGGGGAATAGCTAACCAACCCCGTTGTATACGGGATCTACGGCGAATGTTTTGCCGAGTCTACGGACTCGTATACCTCACATTAAATTCGCCCTTGTACCACATCTTGCTGCATGGGGCGCTTGGTAGGTATCCTGCAGTTGGAGATTCATTGTGGAATTCACTTGGCTCACTTCTTGCAGTCGACTACTTCTTCTACGCCCCGCTGGCGAATCTTATATGTGTTGTTCTTGTCCTAAGTATTATTGTTCATTACTAACCTTTATTTGATTATTCTGTTCAGTAACCTTACCTAGGTTACAAGAGAAACATCTCAGGCTCGATGAAATTAAAGAAAATATAAGGAAGGTGTGTTTTGTAAGGATAAGGAAAAATAGTGGACGCAAAACTTAGAATAAATTTAATAAAAGATTTGAATACGTGGGCAATATAAACAGAACTCTGTCTAAACTCGGAAGGGATCCAATCAATAAATTGACAGATCAGGGAACTAAGTATATTTCACAAGAAAAATAATGATATTCCTTTTAGGAGCATTGAAGAAACAAGCGGATAATGGACACATCAAGTCAAATATTAGTGACCAGAAGGCCAAGATCTGATTTTGAAAATACTCCCGGCATGATGCCTAAAATTGCAAAATACCACTTTAACAAGAAAACAAAAGTACACGAAAAACAATAAACGGTGAACAAAAGAAAATTCTCTACGAAGAATCTAAGTCACAGATAAAGCGATAGCAGGTGAACAATAATGGACGAGGTTACGCAGAGGATATCCAATAAGAGAAATTGAAATCTTATAGTTGTCGACTAATCTAAGTGCACCAGGACAAAGTATTTCAAAAGATAAACTATTTTTACAAAACAGGAGAAATTTCTTTCAAGATATGTTTTGCAATTATTGTCAGACTGTACAAGGCTCAAGAGCCAAACGAATGAGGTTAGAGATTAAAAGACTCAGTTTATGGGGATAAATGGCGAAGATAACTGTTAACCCTCGACTTTAACAGGTTAATTGCCGTGATCAGGGAAGCATTCTCTTGGGAGCCGGTCTCACAAAGCAGCTGCAAGATGGAGAAAAAATGAGAAGAAACCAGGACATAACTGAATGCACTATCCCTACACGCAAGCCGCTTGTGGTCCGCTGGCGGGCCGCCAATGGCAATGCATGCGGTACTCTGGTGGCAGCCACCAGCACGCTACCGGCGGGCCTCTAGCGGTCCGACAATGGTAATATCGCCGAGAGGAAGACACAGGCGGTCCGACAGCGGGCCACCAGCGGTAAACACTAGTGGCATGCCACCCAGTGGCAGATTGGTGGCTTGCGTGTAGGGAAGTTGCTTCAAAACGAATATAAAATATAGACACGTTATTTTGAGAACGACACCTAACCGGTAACAGTGCAAATGAATTATGTTTGGCCATATAGACAAATCAAAGGCTGTTAGAAAACCAAGACTATACACTGGACCTTTGAGATCCAGTACGACTCCACCATACAGAACAGAAACCCGTATCTGATGAACAAAAATATGAAAGCAGAACCAGCTAGATCACAGATGTCGTGGTCGTCGTCGGCTCCCAGTCGTGTCCGAGTATCGGGTTCTGTCATGAGTCCTGTCTTCGCGATTGATGTTTATGTTTGACATGGCTTGCGAGGCCCAGTCGGTGGTGGAATAGTCGCGGACAATGCCCACGGGGGGGGGAGGGGAAGGACCTCTCTCTTCCTTAGTCGTCTTGCCTCTTCATTCTCACTCCTCTTTTCCTCGAAGTCCGCGATGCCATCGGGTATTGATCTCCTCCACGTTATTCGGTCCCTGGCAGTTTCTTCCTACGATAACGAGCTAATGTTGGTAAGGCTCAGGGTGCGCTTTAGTTGGTCTTTGTAGCGCATTTTGGGTACAGATGTAGCTGTACCAGAAAACAAGAAGGTGCATGTGAAAGAAAAGTCGTGGAACACGGGAACAGTATCAATAGACAGATGTACAGGATCCTTTATAAGCTGGGCAATAAAAAGCAGCGCCAATCGATAGATCGATGGACCAGGAAACTAATCATATTCTCAAGCCTTTGCACTCCGGGAACGACGTCGAAGAAGGAAGCGGGTAGAAGAGTTATCAGGATACAGATCAGTGTCCAAAATCTCTAAATCTGATATTTAAAAATGTCTCAGACAGTAAACAGAAAATATTCTAAAAACCATTTTTCGTAAGTGCAACAAGAAATTGTAAAAACTGAAAACGTTTGAATCGTGAGGAACGGGGGGAAGAGAGAAAGAAATTTAAAAGGGAGATACAAATTGTCACAGACGAACAATCATGGGCGTGGTTACGTTGGGGACACTTGAAGCTAGAAACGAAATCTACCATAGTTTCAGCCCAGAACAAAGAATTCAAAGAAAAAAAAAACAGACATTATCCATAAAACCCGTAAATACTTATGAGGAGAAAAGATGGAATCAAAAACAAAATCAGAGACTAATACTGTCACGTCTGGCCTGTTGCTTCTGCCATTTATTCAGAGATTCTTGAAAGAAAAATTTGCAATGTTATATGTCCTGACCAGGCATCTCGGCTTCGGTCACATTCCCACCAGCGTAACGGAGCTTCCCCGTGCCTTTTCTACAACTATATTCATGGTGATTGTTCTGACGAGTTTTTCATCTTTGGCACCTAGACTTTGGCGTGGTACTTGATTGGCGGCAAGGTCTCACCATTTTGCAGTTGAAATAACTAGATATAACCGCATGTCCAATGCTATCAGTTTCTTCTTTCGCACTTCTCACTTGAAGAACATTCTTCTGGCTTTTTGCTTCCCAGTCCAGTTATAAAGAATATATAATAGAAATGGTTGTAAGTAAGACAAGGATACATCTTCTCACCAGATTTATTCTACTTTTACCTTGATCTGATTCTGAGAATATTGGAATTCCAACCAGGATTTATTATTGGCAGCCACAATCTTAACAACTTTAGATATGCAGATGTCACAGACACCGAAAAGTTAATGCAGGTTTGGTTTGGTTTGTTTTACGGCATATCAACCACATTGGGTCATTTAATGCCGACAACTTTTTTTCCCCTGGTAATATTTTTGTTTTGTCAAAAATCTATTTCTGTTAATATTTTTCCTCAAAAACGTATAGCTGGTAATATTATATTTTCAAAACGTATAGCAGGTAATATTATTATTTCAAAAACGTATAGCTGATAATATTATTTTTCCAAAACCGTATAGCTGGTAATATTATTTTTTCAAAAACGTATGGCTGGTAATATTATATTTTCAAAACGTATAGCTGATATTATTTTTTCAAAACGTATAGCTGGTAATATTATTATTTCAAAAAACGTATAGCTGGTAATATTATTTTTCCAAAAACGTATAGCTGGTAATACTAATTTTTGGTAATAATTTTTTACAAAGTATTTCTGGTATTAAAACCTATTTTTACACTTTTATAATGCTTTTTATCTCAGTTTCGGAGTTAACTATTTTCCCATAGCAGGGACCCTAACAGGTGCTACCACCCCGAGTCAGGATGGACCTGGGAGCACGAGCAATTAAGAGGTGTTTCCACGCTCCTCAAAACCTCCTGATCAGAGGCCTTGCTGTTGGACGTAGTTTATCTTCTTATCCAGGACGCAGATGTAGTTTATCGTCATACTCAGGATGCCATAATGCAGGAATTCCTACTGAAAGTAATAAAGGAAAGCAAGAAGAAAGGACTAAACAGTAAATGGAAGAGCGCAACGTGCGATCTACAAATTAGAGATGTTAAAATTTGAATATCTAGAAAGCGTTTTAAGAAAGCCCGCAAAAGGAAACACCAAAATTCAAAGGAAGATATCCGAAAATTTAAATGCAATCGCTAACTTGTCTTCTTAAATCCTGTTCTTTAATTGTTCTCTTTCCGTATTAATTTTTTGCTCATATTCTTTAACACTCAATAACCTTTTGGGTGTTAATGACTTTATTACCTTGTTGTTGTGAAATGATTGAAAAATACGTTACATGTAAACTAGTACTAGAATAATTATTAATAACATCTAACGTGATAATTAGAAAAATTACAGCGACGTCTTCAACAGGAGGATTGAGATAAAGAAACGCGGTAACCGTTAGATCAAAAGCAAGATTCGTGACGACAGATTCTATGAAACAGTGGGAAGCTTCAGGAAACAACTCAGGCCAGATGAAATGAAGGAAAAGATAAGAAAGGTGTGCTTTGTAATGATAAGAAAAAATAATGAACGGAAGCAAAAAAACAAACAGAAGAAACTTGATAAAACATATGAATACGTGGACAATATCAAGAACGCTCCCTAAGTTAAGGAAAGAAACTGATGAGATCCAATCAATAGATGGACAAACCAGGAAACGAATACTGTTCAAACATGTCTACACACAAGGAACGACATCGGACAAAAGGAAGCGGTTACAGTATTCCTCATCATTAAAGGTAAGTAAACTTCTTCAACATGCCTGTCGTGTCGCTTCATAACGTGGGCGAAAATGGCTCTCACACCTTCCTGCTCTTTGCAGTCCTTAGTAAATTATATCTTTTCTCTATCTATCCTAAACCCTGTTCTGCCAAACATTTACACAGGGTCGTTAGGTAGGTTATGCGTTGGTTTCCTCTGTCCCTCTTGCCTTCATTCTATCCTGTGAGTATCATATTTTCCAAGGCCTCTACAATTTCATGTCATTTGTAGCTCTTAATAAATTTTATTTTTCTTCCGCCAACCATTTACTCAAGCTCGCTAGGTAGGTTATGCGTTGGTTTTCTCTGTCCGTCTTGCCTTCAATCTGTCTTGTGAGTATCAAATTTTCCAAGCCCTCTACAATTTCATATCATCTGTAGCTCTTAATAAAATTTATCTTTTGTTCCGCCATCCATTTACTCAAGCTCGCTTGGTAGGTTATGCGTTGGTTTCCTCTGTCCCTCTTGCCTTCAATCTGTCTTGTGAGTATCAAATTTTCCAAGCCCACTACAATTTCATGTCCTTTGTAGCTCTTAATAAAATTTATCTTTTCTTCCGCCATCCATTTACTCAATCTCGCTAGGTAGGTTATGCGTTGGTTTCCTCTGTCCCTCTTGGCTTCAATCTGTCCTGTGAGTATCAAATTTTCCAAGCCCTCTACAATTTCATATCACCTGTAGCTCTTAATAAAATTTATCTTTTGTTCCGCCAACCATTTACTCAAGCTCGCTAGGTAGGTTATGCGTTGGTTTCCTCTGTCCCTCTTGGCTTCAATCTGTCCTGTGAGTATCAAATTTTCCAAGCCCACTACAATTTCATGTCCTTTGTAGCTCTTAATAAAATTTATCTTTTGTTCCGCCAACCATTTACTCAAGCTCGCTAGGTAGGTTATGCGTTGGTTTCCTCTGTCCCTCTTGGCTTCAATCTGTCCTGTGAGTATCAAATTTTCCAAGCCCTCTACAATTTCATATCATCTGTAGCTCTTAATAAAATTTATCTTTTGTTCCGCCAACCATTTACTCAATCTCGCTAGGTAGGTTATCCGTTGGTTTCCTCTGTTCCTCTTGCCTTCAATCTGTCCTGTGAGTATCAAATTTTCCAAGCCCTCTACAATTTCATGTCCTTTGTAGCTCTTAATAAAATTTATCTTTTGTTCCGCCATCCATTTACTCAATCTCGCTAGGTAGGTTATGCGTTGGTTTCCTCTGTCCCTCTTGCCTTCAATCTGTCCTGTGAGTATCAAATTTTCCAAGCCCTCTACAATTTCATGTCCTTTGTAGCTCTTAATAAAATTTATCTTTTGTTCCGCCAACCATTTACTCAAGCTCGCTAAGTAGGTTATGCGTTGGTTTCCTCTGTCCCTCTTGCCTTCAATCTGTCCTGTGAGTATCAAATTTTCCAAGCCCTCTACAATTTCATGTCCTTTGTAGCTCTTAATAAAATTTATCTTTTCTTCCGCCATCCATTTACTCAATCTCGCTAGGTAGGTTATCCGTTGGTTTCCTCTGTCCCTCTTGCCTTCAATCTGTCCTGTGAGTATCAAATTTTCCAAGCCCTCTACAATTTCATGTCCTTTGTAGCTCTTAATATAATTTATCTTTTCTTCCGCCATCCATTTACTCAATCTCGCTAGGTAGGTTATGCGTTGGTTTCCTCTGTCCCTCTTGCCTTCAATCTGTCCTGTGAGTATCAAATTTTCCAAGCCCTCTACAATTTCATGTCCTTTGTAGCTCTTAATAAAATTTATCTTTTCTTCCGCCATCCATTTACTCAATCTCGCTAGGTAGGTTATGCGTTGGTTTCCTCTGTCCCTCTTGCCTTCAATCTGTCCTGTGAGTATCAAATTTTCCAAGCCCTCTACAATTTCATGTCCTTTGTAGCTCTTAATAAAATTTATCTTTTCTTCCGCCATCCATTTACTCAATCTCGCTAGGTAGGTTATGCGTTGGTTTCCTCTGTCCCTCTTGCCTTCAATCTGTCCTGTGAGTATCAAATTTTCCAAGCCCACTACAATTTCATGTCCTTTGTAGCTCTTAATAAAATTTGTCTTTTGTTCCGCCATCCATTTACTCAATCTCGCTAGGTAGGTTATGCGTTGGTTTCCTCTGTCCATCTTGCCTTCAATCTGTCCTGTGAGTATCAAATTTTCCAAGCCCTCTACAATTTCATGTCCTTTGTAGCTCTTAATAAAATTTATCTTTTGTTCCGCCATCCATTTACTCAATCTCGCTAGGTAGGTTATGCGTTGGTTTCCTCTGTCCCTCTTGCCTTCAATCTGTCCTGTGAGTATCAAATTTTCCAAGCCCTCTACAATTTCATGTCCTTTGTAGCTCTTAATAAAATTTATCACTTCTTCCGCCATCCATTTACCCAATCTCGCTAGGTAGGTTATGCGTTGGTTTCCTCTGTCCCTCTTGCCTTCAATCTGTCCTGTGAGTATCAAATTTTCCAAGCCCTCTACAATTTCATGTCCTTTGTAGCTCTTAATAAAATTTATCTTTTCTTCCGCCATCCATTTACTCAATCTCGCTAGGTAGGTTATGCGTTGGTTTCCTCTGTCCCTCTTGCCTTCAATCTGTCCTGTGAGTATCAAATTTTCCAAGCCCTCTACAATTTCATGTCCTTTGTAGCTCTTAATAAAATTTATCTTTTGTTCCGCCATACATTTACTCAATCTCGCTAGGTAGGTTATGCGTTGGTTTCCTCTGTCCCTCTTGCCTTCAATCTGTCCTGTGAGTATCAAATTTTCCAAGCCCTCTACAATTTCATGTCCTTTGTAGCTCTTAATAAAATTTATCTTTTGTTCCGCCATCCATTTACTCAATCTCGCTAGGTAGGTTATGCGTTGGTTTCCTCTGTCCCTCTTGCCTTCAATCTGTCCTGTTAGTATCAAATTTTCCAAGCCCTCTACAATTTCATGTCCTTTGTAGCTCTTAATAAAATTTATCTTTTCTTCCGCCATCCATTTACTCAATCTAGCTAGGTAGGTTATGCGTTGGTTTCCTCTGTCCCTCTTGCCTTCAATCTGTCCTGTGAGTATCAAATTTTCCAAGCCCTCTACAATTTCATGTCCTTTGTAGCTCTTAATAAAATTTATCTTTTCTTCCGCCATCCATTTACTCAATCTCGCTAGGTAGGTTATGCGTTGGTTTCCTCTGTCCCTCTTGCCTTCAATCTGTCCTGTGAGTATCAAATTTTCCAAGCCCTCTACAATTTCATGTCCATTGTAGCTCTTAATAAAATTTATCTTTTCTTCCGCCATCCATTTACTCAATCTCGCTAGGTAGGTTATGCGTTGGTTTCCTCTGTCCCTCTTGCCTTCAATCTGTCCTGTGAGTATCAAATTTTCCAAGCCCTCTACAATTTCATGTCCTTTGTAGCTCTTAATAAAATTTATCTTTTCTTCCGCCATCCATTTACTCAATCTCGCTAGGTAGGTTATGCGTTGGTTTCCTCTGTCCCTCTTGCCTTCAATCTGTCCTGTGAGTATCAAATTTTCCAAGCCCTCTACAATTTCATGTCCTTTGTAGCTCTTAATAAAATTTATCTTTTGTTCCGCCATCCATTTACTCAATCTCGCTAGGTAGGTTATGCGTTGGTTTCCTCTGTCCCTCTTGCCTTCAATCTGTCCTGTGAGTATCAAATTTTCCAAGCCCTCTACAATTTCATGTCCTTTGTAGCTCTTAATAAAATTTATCTTTTCTTCCGCCATCCATTTACTCAATCTCGCTAGGTAGGTTATGCGTTGGTTTCCTCTGTCCCTCTTGCCTTCAATCTGTCCTGTGAGTAGCAAATTTTCCAAGCCCTCTACAATTTCATGTCCTTTGTAGATCTTAATAAAATTTATCTTTTGTTCCGCCATCCATTTACTCAATCTCGCTAGGTAGGTTATGCGTTGGTTTCCTCTATCCCTCTTGCCTTCAATCTGACTTGTGAGCATCAAATTTTCCAAGCCCTCTACAATTTCATATCCTTTGTAGCTCTTAATAAAATTTATCTTTTCTTCCGCCATCCATTTACTCAATCTCGCTAGGTAGGTTATGCGTTGGTTTCCTCTGTCCCTCTTGCCTTCAATCTGTCCTGTGAGTATCAAATTTTCCAAGCCCTCTACAATTTCATGTCCTTTGTAGCTCTTAATAAAATTTATCTTTTGTTCCGCCATCCATTTACTCAATCTCGCTAGGTAGGTTATGCGTTGGTTTCCTCTGTCCCTCTTGCCTTCAATCTGTCCTGTGAGTATCAAATTTTCCAAGCCCACTACAATTTCATGTCCTTTGTAGCTCTTAATAAAATTTATCTTTTCTTCCGCCATCCATTTACTCAATCTCGCTAGGTAGGTTATGCGTTGGTTTCCTCTGTCCCTCTTGCCTTCAATCTGTCCTGTGAGTATCAAATTTTCCAAGCCCTCTACAATTTCATGTCCTTTGTAGCTCTTAATAAAATTTATCTTTTGTTCCGCCATCCATTTACTCAATCTCGCTAGGTAGGTTATGCGTTGGTTTCCTCTGTCCCTCTTGGCTTCAATCTGTCCTGTGAGTATCAAATTTTCCAAGCCCTCTACAATTTCATGTCCTTTGTAGCTCTTAATAAAATTTATCTTTTCTTCCGCCATCCATTTACTCAATCTCGCTAGGTAGGTTATGCGTTGGTTTCCTCTGTCCCTCTTGCCTTCAATCTGTCCTGTGAGGATCAAATTTTCCAAGCCCTCTACAATTTCATATCCTTTGTAGCTCTTAATAAAATTTATCTTTTGTTCCGCCATCCATTTACTCAATCTCGCTAGGTAGGTTATGCGTTGGTTTCCTCTGTCCCTCTTGCCTTCAATCTGTCCAGTGAGTATCAAATTTACCAAGCCCTCTACAATTTCATGTCCTTTGTAGCTCTTAATAAAATTTATCTTTTGTTCCGCCATCCATTTACTCAATCTCGCTAGGTAGGTTATGCGTTGGTTTCCTCTGTCCCTCTTGCCTTCAATCTGTCCTGTGAGTATCAAATTTTCCAAGCCCTCTACAATTTCATGTCCTTTGTAGCTCTTAATAAAATTTATCTTTTGTTCCGCCATCCATTTACTCAATCTCGCTAGGTAGGTTATGCGTTGGTTTCCTCTGTCCCTCTTGGCTTCAATCTGTCCTGTGAGTATCAAATTTTCCAAGCCCTCTACAATTTCATGTCCTTTGTAGCTCTTAATAAAATTTATCTTTTGTTCCGCCATCCATTTACTCAATCTCGCTAGGTAGGTTATGCGTTGGTTTCCTCTGTCCCTCTTGGCTTCAATCTGTCCTGTGAGTATCAAATTTTCCAAGCCCTCTACAATTTCATGTCCTTTGTAGCTCTTAATAAAATTTATCTTTTGTTCCGCCAACCATTTACTCAAGCTCGCTAGGTAGGTTATGCGTTGGTTTCCTCTGTCCCTCTTGCCTTCAATCTGTCCTGTGAGTATCAAATTTTCCAAGCCCTCTACAATTTCATGTCCTTTGTAGCTCTTAATAAAATTTATCTTTTGTTCCGCCAACCATTTACTCAAGCTCGCTAGGTAGGTTATGCGTTGGTTTCCTCTGTCCGTCTTACCTTCAATCTGTCCTGTGAGTATCAAATTTTCCAAGCCCTCTACAATTTCATGTCCTTTGTAGCTCTTAATAAAATTTATCTTTTGTTCTGCCATCCATTTACTCAATCTCGCTAGGTAGGTTATGCGTTGGTTTCCTCTGTCCCTCTTGGCTTCAATCTGTCCTGTGAGTATCAAATTTTCCAAGCCCTCTACAATTTCATGTCCTTTGTAGCTCTTAATAAAATTTATCTTTTGTTCCGCCATCCATTTACTCAATCTCGCTAGGTAGGTTATGCGTTGGTTTCCTCTGTCCCTCTTGCCTTCAATCTGTCCTGTGAGTATCAAATTTTCCAAGCCCTCTACAATTTCATGTCCTTTGTAGCTCTTAATAAAATTTATTTTCTGTTCTGCCATCCATTTACTCAATCTCGCTAGGTAGGTTATGCGTTGGTTTCCTCTGTCCCTCTTGCCTTCAATCTGTCCTGTGAGTATCAAATTTTCCAAGCCCTCTACAATTTCATGTCCTTTGTAGCTCTTAATAAAATTTATCTTTTGTTCTGCCATCCATTTACTCAATCTCGCTAGGTAGGTTATGCGTTGGTTTCCTCTGTCCCTCTTGGCTTCAATCTGTCCTGTGAGTATCAAATTTTCCAAGCCCTCTACAATTTCATGTCCTTTGTAGCTCTTAATAAAATTTATCTTTTGTTCCGCCATCCATTTACTCAATCTCGCTAGGTAGGTTATGCGTTGGTTTCCTCTGTCCCTCTTGCCTTCAATCTGTCCTGTGAGTATCAAATTTTCCAAGCCCTCTACAATTTCATGTCCTTTGTAGCTCTTAATAAAATTTATCTTTTGTTCTGCCATCCATTTACTCAATCTCGCTAGGTAGGTTATGCGTTGGTTTCCTCTGTCCCTCTTGCCTTCAATCTGTCCTGTGAGTATCAAATTTTCCAAGCCCTCTACAATTTCATGTCCTTTGTAGCTCTTAATAAAATTTATCTTTTGTTCCGCCATCCATTTACTCAATCTCGCTAGGTAGGTTATGCGTTGGTTTCCTCTGTCCCTCTTGCCTTCAATCTGTCCTGTGAGTATCAAATTTTCCAAGCCCTCTACAATTTCATGTCCTTTGTAGCTCTTAATAAAATTTATCTTTTGTTCCGCCAACCATTTACTCAAGCTCGCTAGGTAGGTTATGCGTTGGTTTCCTCTGTCCCTCTTGGCTTCAATCTGTCCTGTGAGTATCAAATTTTCCAAGCCCTCTACAATTTCATGTCCTTTGTAGCTCTTAATAAAATTTATCTTTTGTTCCGCCATCCATTTACTCAATCTCGCTAGGTAGGTTATGCGTTGGTTTCCTCTGTCCCTCTTGCCTTCAATCTGTCCTGTGAGTATCAAATTTTCCAAGCCCTCTACAATTTCATGTCCTTTGTAGCTCTTAATAAAATTTATCTTTTGTTCCGCCATCGATTTACTCAATCTCGCTAGGTAGGTTATGCGTTGGTTTCCTCTGTCCCTCTTGGCTTCAATCTGTCCTGTGAGTATCAAATTTTCCAAGCCCTCTACAATTTCATGTCCTTTGTAGCTCTTAATAAAATTTATCTTTTGTTCTGCCATCCATTTACTCAATCTCGCTAGGTAGGTTATGCGTTGGTTTCCTATGTCCCTCTTGGCTTCAATCTGTCCTGTGAGTATCAAATTTTCCAAGCCCTCTACAATTTCATGTCCTTTGTAGCTCTTAATAAAATTTATCTTTTGTTCCGCCATCCATTTACTCAATCTCGCTAGGTAGGTTATGCGTTGGTTTCCTCTGTCCCTCTTGCCTTCAATCTGTCCTGTGAGTATCAAATTTTCCAAGCCCTCTACAATTTCATGTCCTTTGTAGCTCTTAATAAAATTTATCTTTTGTTCCGCCATCCATTTACTCAATCTCGCTAGGTAGGTTATGCGTTGCTTTCCTCTGTCCCTCTTGCCTTCAATCTGTCCTGTGAGTATCAAATTTTCCAAGCCCTCTACAATTTCATGTCCTTTGTAGCTCTTAATAAAATTTATCTTTTGTTCCGCCAACCATTTACTCAATCTCGCTAGGTAGGTTATGCGTTGGTTTCCTCTGTCCCTCTTGCCTTCAATCTGTCCTGTGAGTATCAAATTTTCCAAGCCCTCTACAATTTCATGTCCTTTGTAGCTCTTAATAAAATTTATCTTTTGTTCCGCCATCCATTTACTCAATCTCGCTAGGTAGGATATGCGTTGGTTTCCTCTGTCCCTCTTGGCTTCAATCTGTCCTGTGAGTATCAAATTTTCCAAGCCCTCTACAATTTCATGTCCTTTGTAGCTCTTAATAAAATTTATCTTTTGTTCCGCCATCCATTTACTCAATCTCGCTAGGTAGGTTATGCATTGGTTTCCTCTGTCCCTCTTGCCTTCAATCTGTCCTGTGAGTATCAAATTTTCCAAGCCCTCTACAATTTCATGTCCTTTGTAGCTCTTAATAAAATTTATCTTTTGTTCCGCCAACCATTTACTCAATCTCGCTAGGTAGGTTATGCGTTGGTTTCCTCTGTCCCTCTTGCCTTCAATCTGTCCTGTGAGTATCAAATTTTCCAAGCCCTCTACAATTTCATGTCCTTTGTAGCTCTTAATAAAATTTATCTTTTGTTCCGCCATCCATTTACTCAATCTCGCTAGGTAGGTTATGCGTTGGTTTCCTCTGTCCCTCTTGCCTTCAATCTGTCCTGTGAGTATCAAATTTTCTAAGCCCTCTACAATTTCATGTCCTTTGTAGCTCTTAATAAAATTTATCTTTTGTTCCGCCATCCATTTACTCAATCTCGCTAGGTAGGTTATGCGTTGGTTTCATCTGTCCCTCTTGCCTTCAATCTGTCCTGTGAGTATCAAATTTTCCAAGCCCTCTACAATTTCATGTCCTTTGTAGCTCTTAATAAAATTTATCTTTTGTTCCGCCATCCATTTACTCAATCTCGCTAGGTAGGTTATGCGTTGGTTTCCTCTGTCCCTCTTGCCTTCAATCTGTCCTGTGAGTATCAAATTTTCCAAGCCCTCTACAATTTCATGTCCTTTGTAGCTCTTAATAAAATTTATCTTTTGTTCCGCCATCCATTTACTCAATCTCGCTAGGTAGGTTATGCGTTGGTTTCCTCTGTCCCTCTTGCCTTCAATCTGTCCTGTGAGTATCAAATTTTCCAAGCCCTCTACAATTTCATGTCCTTTGTAGCTCTTAATAAAATTTATCTTTTGTTCCGCCATCCATTTACTCAATCTCGCTAGGTAGGTTATGCGTTGGTTTCCTCTGTCCCTCTTGCCTTCAATCTGTCCTGTGAGTATCAAATTTTCCAAGCCCTCTACAATTTCATGTCCTTTGTAGCTCTTAATAAAATTTATCTTTTGTTCCGCCATCCATTTACTCAATCTCGCTAGGTAGGTTATGCGTTGGTTTCCTCTGTCCCTCTTGCCTTCAATCTGTCCTGTGAGTATCAAATTTTCCAAGCCCTCTACAATTTCATGTCCTTTGTAGCTCTTAATAAAATTTATCTTTTCTTCCGCCATCCATTTACTCAATCTCGCTAGGTAGGTTATGCGTTGGTTTCCTCTGTCCCTCTTGCCTTCAATCTGTCCTGTGAGTATCAAATTTTCCAAGCCCTCTACAATTTCATGTCCTTTGTAGCTCTTAATAAAATTTATCTTTTGTTCCGCCATCCATTTACTCAATCTCGCTAGGTAGGTTATGCGTTGGTTTCCTCTGTCCCTCTTGCCTTCAATCTGTCCTGTGAGTATCAAATTTTCCAAGCCCTCTACAATTTCATGTCCTTTGTAGCTCTTAATAAAATTTATCTTTTGTTCAGCCATCCATTTACTCAATCTCGCTAGGTAGGTTATGCGTTGGTTTCCTCTGTCCCTCTTGCCTTCAATCTGTCCTGTGAGTATCAAATTTTCCAAGCCCTCTACAATTTCATGTCCTTTGTAGCTCTTAATAAAATTTATCTTTTGTTCCGCCATCCATTTACTCAATCTCGCTAGGTAGGTTATGCGTTGGTTTCCTCTGTCCCTCTTGCCTTCAATCTGTCCTGTGAGTATCAAATTTTCCAAGCCCTCTACAATTTCATGTCCTTTGTAGCTCTTAATAAAATTTATCTTTTGTTCCGCCAACCATTTACTCAAGCTCGCTAGGTAGGTTATGCGTAGGTTTCCTCTGTCCCTCTTGGCTTCAATCTGTCCTGTGAGTATCAAATTTTCCAAGCCCTCTACAATTTCATGTCCTTTGTAGCTCTTAATAAAATTTATCTTTTGTTCCGCCAACCATTTACTCAATCTCGCTAGGTAGGTTATGCGTTGGTTTCCTCTGTCCCTCTTGCCTTCAATCTGTCCTGTGAGTATCAAATTTTCCAAGCCCTCTACAATTTCATGTCCTTTGTAGCTCTTAATAAAATTTATCTTTTCTTCCGCCATCCATTTACTCAAGCTCGCTAGGTAGGTTATGCGTTGGTTTCCTCTGTCCCTCTTGCCTTCAATCTGTCCTGTGAGTATCAAATTTTCCAAGCCCTCTACAATTTCATGTCCTTTGTAGCTCTTAATAAAATTTATCTTTTGTTCCGCCAACCATTTACTCAAGCTCGCTAGGTAGGTTATGCGTTGGTTTCCTCTGTCCCTCTTGCTTTCAATCTGTCCTGTGAGTATCAAATTTTCCAAGCCCTCTACAATTTCATGTCCTTTGTAGCTCTTAATAAAATTTATCTTTTGTTCCGCCAACCATTTACTCAAGCTCGCTAGGTAGGTTATGCGTTGGTTTCCTCTGTCCCTCTTGGCTTCAATCTGTCCTGTGAGTATCAAATTTTCCAAGCCCTCTACAATTTCATGTCCTTTGTAGCTCTTAATAAAATTTATCTTTTGTTCCGCCAACCATTTACTCAATCTCGCTAGGTAGGTTATGCGTTGGTTTCCTCTGTCCCTCTTGGCTTCAATCTGTCCTGTGAGTATCAAATTTTCCAAGCCCTCTACAATTTCATGTCCTTTGTAGCTCTTAATAAAATTTATCTTTTCTTCCGCCATCCATTTACTCAAGCTCGCTAGGTAGGTTATGCGTTGGTTTCCTCTGTCCCTCTTGCCTTCAATCTGTCCTGTGAGTATCAAATTTTCCAAGCCCTCTACAATTTCATGTCCTTTGTAGCTCTTAATAAAATTTATCTTTTGTTCCGCCAACCATTTACTCAAGCTCGCTAGGTAGGTTATGCGTTGGTTTCCTCTGTCCCTCTTGCCTTCAATCTGTCCTGTGAGTATCAAATTTTCCAAGCCCTCTACAATTTCATGTCCTTTGTAGCTCTTAATAAAATTTATCTTTTCTTCCGCCATCCATTTACTCAAGCTCGCTAGGTAGGTTATGCGTTGGTTTCCTCTGTCCCTCTTGCCTTCAATCTGTCCTGTGAGTATCAAATTTTCCAAGCCCTCTACAATTTCATGTCCTTTGTAGCTCTTAATAAAATTTATCTTTTCTTCCGCCATCCATTTACTCAAGCTCGCTAGGTAGGTTATGCGTTGGTTTCCTCTGTCCCTCTTGCCTTCAATCTGTCCTGTGAGTATCAAATTTTCCAAGCCCTCTACAATTTCATGTCCTTTGTAGCTCTTAATAAAATTTATCTTTTCTTCCGCCATCCATTTACTCAAGCTCGCTAGGTAGGTTATGCGTTGCTTTCCTCTGTCCCTCTTGCCTTCAATCTGTCCTGTGAGTATCAAATTTTCCAAGCCCTCTACAATTTCATGTCCTTTGTAGCTCTTAATAAAATTTATCTTTTGTTCCGCCAACCATTTACTCAAGCTCGCTAGGTAGGTTATGCGTTGGTTTCCTCTGTCCCTCTTGCCTTCAATCTGTCCTGTGAGTATCAAATTTTCCAAGCCCGCTACAATTTCATGTCCTTTGTAGCTCTTAATAAAATTTATCTTTTCTTCCGCCATCCATTTACTCAAGCTCGCTAGGTAGGTTATGCGTTGGTTTCCTCTGTCCCTCTTGCCTTCAATCTGTCCTGTGAGTATCAAATTTTCCAAGCCCTCTACAATTTCATGTCCTTTGTAGCTCTTAATAAAATTTATCTTTTGTTCCGCCAACCATTTACTCAAGCTCGCTAGGTAGGTTATGCCTTGGTTTCCTCTGTCCCTCTTGGCTTCAATCTGTCTTGTGAGTATCAAATTTTCCAAGCCCTCTACAATTTCATGTCCTTTGTAGCTCTTAATAAAATTTATCTTTTCTTCCGCCATCCATTTACTCAATCTCGCTAGGTAGGTTATGCGTTGGTTTCCTCTGTCCCTCTTGCCTTCAATCTGTCCTGTGAGTATCAAATTTTCCAAGCCCTCTACAATTTCATGTCCTTTGTAGCTCTTAATAAAATTTATCTTTTCTTCTGCCATCCATTTACCCAATCTCGCTAGGTAGGTTATGCGTTGGTTTCCTCTGTCCCTCTTGGCTTCAATCTGTCCTGTGAGTATCAAATTTTCCAAGCCCTCTACAATTTCATGTCCTTTGTAGCTCTTAATAAAATTTATCTTTTCTTCCGCCATCCATTTACTCAAGCTCGCTAGGTAGGTTATGCGTTGGTTTCCTCTGTCCCTCTTGGCTTCAATCTGTCCTGTGAGTATCAAATTTTCCAAGCCCTCTACAATTTCATGTCCTTTGTAGCTCTTAATAAAATTTATCTTTTCTTCCGCCATCCATTTACTCAAGCTCGCTAGGTAGGTTATGCGTTGGTTTCCTCTGTCCCTCTTGCCTTCAATCTGTCCTGTGAGTATCAAATTTTCCAAGCCCTCTACAATTTCATGTCCTTTGTAGCTCTTAATAAAATTTATCTTTTGTTCCGCCAACCATTTACTCAATCTCGCTAGGTAGGTTATGCGTTGGTTTCCTCTGTCCCTCTTGCCTTCAATCTGTCCTGTGAGTATCAAATTTTCTAAGCCCTCTACAATTTCATGTCCTTTGTAGCTCTTAATAAAATTTATCTTTTGTTCCGCCATCCATTTACTCAATCTCGCTAGGTAGGTTATGCGTTGGTTTCCTCTGTCCCTCTTGCCTTCAATCAGTCCTGTGAGTATCAAATTTTCCAAGCCCTCTACAATTTCATGTCCTTTGTAGCTCTTAATAAAATTTATCTTTTGTTCCGCCATCCATTTACTCAATCTCGCTAGGTAGGTTATGCGTTGGTTTCCTCTGTCCCTCTTGCCTTCAATCTGTCCTGTGAGTATAAAATTTTCCAAGCCCTCTACAATTTCATGTCCTTTGTAGCTCTTAATAAAATTTATCTTTTGTTCCGCAATCCATTTACTCAATCTCGCTAGGTAGGTTATGCGTTGGTTTCCTCTGTCCCTCTTGCCTTCAATCTGTCCTGTGAGTATCAAATTTTCCAAGCCCTCTACAATTTCATGTCCTTTGTAGCTCTTAATAAAATTTATCTTTTGTTCCGCCATCCATTTACTCAATCTCGCTAGGTAGGTTATGCGTTGGTTTCCTCTGTCCCTCTTGCCTTCAATCTGTCCTGTGAGTATCAAATTTTCCAAGCCCTCTACAATTTCATGTCCTTTGTAGCTCTTAATAAAATTTATCTTTTGTTCCGCCATCCATTTACTCAATCTCGCTAGGTAGGTTATGCGTTGGTTTCCTCTGTCCCTCTTGCCTTCAATCTGTCCTGTGAGTATCAAATTTTCCAAGCCCTCTACAATTTCATGTCCTTTGTAGCTCTTAATAAAATTTATCTTTTGTTCCGCCATCCATTTACTCAATCTCGCTAGGTAGGTTATGCGTTGGTTTCCTCTGTCCCTCTTGCCTTCAATCTGTCCTGTGAGTATCAAATTTTCCAAGCCCTCTACAATTTCATGTCCTTTGTAGCTCTTAATAAAATTTATCTTTTGTTCCGCCATCCATTTACTCAATCTCGCTAGGTAGGTTATGCGTTGGTTTCCTCTGTCCCTCTTGCCTTCAATCTGTCCTGTGAGTATCAAATTTTCCAAGCCCTCTACAATTTCATGTCCTTTGTAGCTCTTAATAAAATTTATCTTTTGTTCCGCCATCCATTTACTCAATCTCGCTAGGTAGGTTATGCGTTGGTTTCCTCTGTCCCTCTTGCCTTCAATCTGTCCTGTGAGTATCAAATTTTCCAAGCCCTCTACAATTTCATGTCCTTTGTAGCTCTTAATAAAATTTATCTTTTGTTCCGCCATCCATTTACTCAATCTCGCTAGGTAGGTTATGCGTTGGTTTCCTCTGTCCCTCTTGCCTTCAATCTGTCCTGTGAGTATCAAATTTTCCAAGCCCTCTACAATTTCATGTCCTTTGTAGCTCTTAATAAAATTTATCTTTTGTTCTGCCAACCATTTACTCAAGCTCGCTAGGTAGGTTATGCGTAGGTTTCCTCTGTCCCTCTTGGCTTCAATCTGTCCTGTGAGTATCAAATTTTCCAAGCCCTCTACAATTTCATGTCCTTTGTAGCTCTTAATAAAATTTATCTTTTCTTCCGCCATCCATTTACTCAAGCTCGCTAGATAGGTTATGCGTTGGTTTCCTCTGTCCCTCTTGCCTTCAATCTGTCCTGTGAGTATCAAATTTTCCAAGCCCTCTACAATTTCATGTCCTTTGTAGCTCTTAATAAAATTTATCTTTTGTTCCGCCAACCATTTACTCAAGCTCGCTAGGTAGGTTATGCGTTGGTTTCCTCTGTCCCTCTTGCCTTCAATCTGTCCTGTGAGTATCAAATTTTCCAAGCCCTCTACAATTTCATGTCCTTTGTAGCTCTTAATAAAATTTATCTTTTGTTCCGCCAACCATTTACTCAAGCTCGCTAGGTAGGTTATGCGTTGGTTTCCTCTGTCCCGCTTGGCTTCAATCTGTCCTGTGAGTATCAAATTTTCCAAGCCCTCTACAATTTCATGTCCTTTGTAGCTCTTAATAAAATTTATCTTTTGTTCCGCCAACCATTTACTCAATCTCGCTAGGTAGGTTATGCGTTGGTTTCCTCTGTCCCTCTTGCCTTCAATCTGTCCTGTGAGTATCAAATTTTCCAAGCCCTCTACAATTTCATGTCCTTTGTAGCTCTTAATAAAATTTATCTTTTCTTCCGCCATCCATTTACTCAAGCTCGCTAGGTAGGTTATGCGTTGGTTTCCTCTGTCCCTCTTGCCTTCAATCTGTCCTGTGAGTATCAAATTTTCCAAGCCCTCTACAATTTCATGTCCTTTGTAGCTCTTAATAAAATTTATCTTTTGTTCCGCCAACCATTTACTCAAGCTCGCTAGGTAGGTTATGCGTTGGTTTCCTCTGTCCCTCTTGCCTTCAATCTGTCCTGTGAGTATCAAATTTTCCAAGCCCTCTACAATTTCATGTCCTTTGTAGCTTTTAATAAAATTTATCTTTTCTTCCGCCATCCATTTACTCAAGCTCGCTAGGTAGGTTATGCGTTGGTTTCCTCTGTCCCTCTTGCCTTCAATCTGTCCTGTGAGTATCAAATTTTCCAAGCCCTCTACAATTTCATGTCCTTTGTAGCTCTTAATAAAATTTATCTTTTCTTCCGCCATCCATTTACTCAAGCTCGCTAGGTAGGTTATGCGTTGGTTTCCTCTGTCCCTCTTGCCTTCAATCTGTCCTGTGAGTATCAAATTTTCCAAGCCCTCTACAATTTCATGTCCTTTGTAGCTCTTAATAAAATTTATCTTTTGTTCCGCCAACCATTTACTCAAGCTCGCTAGGTAGGTTATGCGTTGGTTTCCTCTGTCCCTCTTGCCTTCAATCTGTCCTGTGAGTATCAAATTTTCCAAGCCCGCTACAATTTCATGTCCTTTGTAGCTCTTAATAAAATTTATCTTTTCTTCCGCCATCCATTTACTCAAGCTCGCTAGGTAGGTTATGCGTTGGTTTCCTCTGTCCCTCTTGCCTTCAATCTGTCCTGTGAGTATCAAATTTTCCAAGCCCTCTACAATTTCATGTCCTTTGTAGCTCTTAATAAAATTTATCTTTTGTTCCGCCAACCATTTACTCAAGCTCGCTAGGTAGGTTATGCGTTGGTTTCCTCTGTCCCTCTTGGCTTCAATCTGTCCTGTGAGTATCAAATTTTCCAAGCCCTCTACAATTTCATGTCCTTTGTAGCTCTTAATAAAATTTATCTTTTCTTCCGCCATCCATTTACTCAATCTCGCTAGGTAGGTTATGCGTTGGTTTCCTCTGTCCCTCTTGCCTTCAATCTGTCCTGTGAGTATCAAATTTTCCAAGCCCTCTACAATTTCATGTCCTTTGTAGCTCTTAATAAAATTTATCTTTTCTTCTGCCATCCATTTACCCAATCTCGCTAGGTAGGTTATGCGTTGGTTTCCTCTGTCCCTCTTGGCTTCAATCTGTCCTGTGAGTATCAAATTTTCCAAGCCCTCTACAATTTCATGTCCTTTGTAGCTCTTAATAAAATTTATCTTTTCTTCCGCCATCCATTTACTCAAGCTCGCTAGGTAGGTTATGCGTTGGTTTCCTCTGTCCCTCTTGGCTTCAATCTGTCCTGTGAGTATCAAATTTTCCAAGCCCTCTACAATTTCATGTCCTTTGTAGCTCTTAATAAAATTTATCTTTTCTTCCGCCATTCATTTACTCAAGCTCGCTAGGTAGGTTATGCGTTGGTTTCCTCTGTCCCTCTTGCCTTCAATCTGTCCTGTGAGTATCAAATTTTCCAAGCCCTCTACAATTTCATGTCCTTTGTAGCTCTTAATAAAATTTATCTTTTGTTCCGCCAACCATTTACTCAAGCTCGCTAGGTAGGTTATGCATTGGTTTCCTCTGTCCCTCTTGCCTTCAATCTGTCCTGTGAGTATCAAATTTTCCAAGCCCGCTACAATTTCATGTCCTTTGTAGCTCTTAATAAAATTTATCTTTTCTTCCGCCATCCATTTACTCAAGCTCGCTAGGTAGGTTATGCGTTGGTTTCCTCTGTCCCTCTTGGCTTCAATCTGTCCTGTGAGTATCAAATTTTCCAAGCCCTCTACAATTTCATGTCCTTTGTAGCACTTAATAAAATTTATCTTTTCTTCCGCCATCCATTTACTCAATCTCGCTAGGTAGGTTATGCGTTGGTTTCCTCTGTCCCTCTTGCCTTCAATCTGTCCTGTGAGTATCAAATTTTCCAAGCCCTCTACAATTTCATGTCCTTTGTAGCTCTTAATAAAATTTATCTTTTCTTCTGCCATCCATTTACCCAATCTCGCTAGGTAGGTTATGCGTTGGTTTCCTCTGTCCCTCTTGGCTTCAATCTGTCCTGTGAGTATCAAATTTTCCAAGCCCTCTACAATTTCATGTCCTTTGTAGCTCTTAATAAAATTTATCTTCTGTTCCGCCATCCATTTACTCAATCTCGCTAGGTAGGTTATGCGTTGGTTTCCTCTGTCCCTCTTGCCTTCAATCTGTCCTGTGAGTATCAAATTTTCCAAGCCCTCTACAATTTCATGTCCTTTGTGGCTCTTAATAAAATTTATCTTTTGTTCCGCCAACCATTTACTCAAGCTCGCTAGGTAGGTTATGCGTTGGTTTCCTCTGTCCCTCTTGCCTTCAATCTGTCCTGTGAGTATCAAATTTTCCAAGCCCGCTACAATTTCATGTCCTTTGTAGCTCTTAATAAAATTTATCTTTTCTTCCGCCATCCATTTACTCAAGCTCGCTAGGTAGGTTATGCGTTGGTTTCCTCTGTCCCTCTTGCCTTCAATCTGTCCTGTGAGTATCAAATTTTCCAAGCCCTCTACAAATTCATGTCCTTTGTAGCTCTTAATAAAATTTATCTTTTCTTCCGCCATCCATTTACTCAATCTCGCTAGGTAGGTTATGCGTTGGTTTCCTCTGTCCCTCTTGCCTTCAATCTGTCCTGTGAGTATCAAATTTTCCAAGCCCTCTACAATTTCATGTCCTTTGTAGCTCTTAATAAAATTTATCTTTTGTTCCGCCAACCATTTACTCAAGCTCGCTAGGTAGGTTATGCGTTGGTTTCCTCTGTCCCTCTTGCCTTCAATCTGTCCTGTGAGTATCAAATTTTCCAAGCCCTCTACAATTTCATGTCCTTTGTAGCTCTTAATAAAATTTATCTTTTGTTCCGCCAACCATTTACTCAAGCTCGCTAGGTAGGTTATGCGTTGGTTTCCTCTGTCCCTCTTGCCTTCAATCTGTCCTGTGAGTATCAAATTTTCCAAGCCCTCTACAATTTCATGTCCTTTGTAGCTCTTAATAAAATTTATCTTTTGTTCAGCCAACCATTTACTCAAGCTCGCTAGGTAGGTTATGCCTTGGTTTCCTCTGTCCCTCTTGCCTTCAATCTGTCCTGTGAGTATCAAATTTTCCAAGCCCACTACAATTTCATGTCCTTTGTAGCTCTTAATAAAATTTATCTTTTGTTCCGCCAACCATTTACTCAATCTCGCTAGGTAGGTTATGCGTTGGTTTCCTCTGTCCCTCTTGGCTTCAATCTGTCCTGTGAGTATCAAATTTTCCAAGCCCTCTACAATTTCATGTCCTTTGTAGCTCTTAATAAAATTTATCTTTTGTTCTGCCAACCATTTACTCAAGCTCGCTAGGTAGGTTATGCGTTGGTTTCCTCTGTCCCTCTTGCCTTCAATCTGTCCTGTGAGTATCAAATTTTCCAAGCCCTCTACAATTTCATGTCCTTTGTAGCTCTTAATAAAATTTATCTTTTGTTCAGCCAACCATTTACTCAAGCTCACTAGGTAGGTTATGCGTTGGCTTCCTCTGTCCCTCTTGCCTTCAATCTGTCCTGTGAGTATCAAATTTTTCAAGCCCTCTACAATTTCATGTCCTTTGTAGCTCTTAATAAAATTTATCTTTTGTTCTGCCAACCATTTACTCAAGCTCGCTAGGTAGGTTATGCGTTGGTTTCCTCTGTCCCTCTTGGCTTCAATCTGTCCTGTGAGTATCAAATTTTCCAAGCCCTCTACAATTTCATGTCCTTTGTAGCTCTTAATAAAATTTATCTTTTGTTCAGCCAACCATTTACTCAAGCTCGCTAGGTAGGTTATGCGTTGGTTTCCTCTGTCCCTCTTGCCTTCAATCTGTCCTGTGAGTATCAAATTTTCCAAGCCCACTACAATTTCATGTCCTTTGTAGCTCTTAATAAAATTTATCTTTTGTTCCGCCAACCATTTACTCAAGCTCGCTAGGTAGGTTATGCGTTGGTTTCCTCTGTCCCTCTTGCCTTCAATCTGTCCTGTGAGTATCAAATTTTCCAAGCCCTCTACAATTTCATGTCCTTTGTAGCTCTTAATAAAATTTATCTTTTGTTCCGCCAACCATTTACTCAAGCTCGCTAGGTAGATTATGCGTTGGTTTCCTCTGTCCCTCTTGCCTTCAATCTGTCCTGTGAGTATCAAATTTTCCAAGCCCACTACAATTTCATGTCCTTTGTAGCTCTTAATAAAATTTATCTTTTGTTCCGCCAACCATTTACTCAATCTCGCTAGGTAGGTTATGCGTTGGATTCCTCTGTCCCTCTTGGCTTCAATCTGTCCTGTGAGTATCAAATTTTCCAAGCCCTCTACAATTTCATGTCCTTTGTAGCTCTTAATAAAATTTATCTTTTGTTCCGCCAACCATTTACTCAAGCTCGCTAGGTAGGTTATGCGTTGGTTTCCTCTGTCCCTCTTGGCTTCAATCTGTCCTGTGAGTATCAAATTTTCCAAGCCCTCTACAATTTCATGTCCTTTGTAGCTCTTAATAAAATTTATCTTTTGTTCCGCCAACCATTTACTCAAGCTCGCTAGGTAGGTTATGCGTTGGTTTCCTCTGTCCCTCTTGCCTTCAATCTGTCCTGTGAGTATCAAATTTTCCAACCCCTCTACAATTTCATGTCCTTTGTAGCTCTTAATAAAATTTATCTTTTCTTCCGCCATCCATTTACTCAAGCTCGCTAGGTAGGTTATGCGTTGGTTTCCTCTGTCCCTCTTGCCTTCAATCTGTCCTGTGAGTATCAAATTTTCCAAGCCCTCTACAAATTCATGTCCTTTGTAGCTCTTAATAAAATTTATCTTTTCTTCCGCCATCCATTTACTCAATCTCGCTAGGTAGGTTATGCGTTGGTTTCCTCTGTCCCTCTTGCCTTCAATCTGTCCTGTGAGTATCAAATTTTCCAAGCCCTCTACAATTTCATGTCCTTTGTAGCTCTTAATAAAATTTATCTTTTGTTCCGCCAACCATTTACTCAAGCTCGCTAGGTAGGTTATGCGTTGGTTTCCTCTGTCCCTCTTGCCTTCAATCTGTCCTGTGAGTATCAAATTTTCCAAGCCCACTACAATTTCATGTCCTTTGTAGCTCTTAATAAAATTTATCTTTTGTTCCGCCAACCATTTACTCAATCTCGCTAGGTAGGTTATGCGTTGGTTTCCTCTGTCCCTCTTGGCTTCAATCTGTCCTGTGAGTATCAAATTTTCCAAGCCCTCTACAATTTCATGTCCTTTGTAGCTCTTAATAAAATTTATCTTTTGTTCTGCCAACCATTTACTCAAGCTCGCTAGGTAGGTTATGCGTTGGTTTCCTCTGTCCCTCTTGGCTTCAATCTGTCCTGTGAGTATCAAATTTTCCAAGCCCTCTACAATTTCATGTCCTTTGTAGCTCTTAATAAAATTTATCTTTTGTTCCGCCAACCATTTACTCAAGCTCGCTAGGTAGGTTATGCGTTGGTTTCCTCTGTCCCTCTTGCCTTCAATCTGTCCTGTGAGTATCAAATTTTCCAACCCCTCTACAATTTCATGTCCTTTGTAGCTCTTAATAAAATTTATCTTTTCTTCCGCCATCCATTTACTCAAGCTCGCTAGGTAGGTTATGCGTTGGTTTCCTCTGTCCCTCTTGCCTTCAATCTGTCCTGTGAGTATCAAATTTTCCAAGCCCTCTACAAATTCATGTCCTTTGTAGCTCTTAATAAAATTTATCTTTTCTTCCGCCATCCATTTACTCAATCTCGCTAGGTAGGTTATGCGTTGGTTTCCTCTGTCCCTCTTGCCTTCAATCTGTCCTGTGAGTATCAAATTTTCCAAGCCCTCTACAATTTCATGTCCTTTGTAGCTCTTAATAAAATTTATCTTTTGTTCCGCCAACCATTTACTCAAGCTCGCTAGGTAGGTTATGCGTTGGTTTCCTCTGTCCCTCTTGCCTTCAATCTGTCCTGTGAGTATCAAATTTTCCAAGCCCTCTACAATTTCATGTCCTTTGTAGCTCTTAATAAAATTTATCTTTTGTTCCGCCAACCATTTACTCAAGCTCGCTAGGTAGGTTATGCGTTGGTTTCCTCTGTCCCTCTTGCCTTCAATCTGTCCTGTGAGTATCAAATTTTCCAACCCCTCTACAATTTCATGTCCTTTGTAGCTCTTAATAAAATTTATCTTTTGTTCCGCCAACCATTTACTCAATCTCGCTAGGTAGGTTATGCGTTGGTTTCCTCTGTCCCTCTTGCCTTCAATCTGTCCTGTGAGTATCAAATTTTCCAAGCCCTCTACAAATTCATGTCCTTTGTAGCTCTTAATAAAATTTATCTTTTCTTCCGCCATCCATTTACTCAATCTCGCTAGGTAGGTTATGCGTTGGTTTCCTCTGTCCCTCTTGCCTTCAATCTGTCCTGTGAGTATCAAATTTTCCAAGCCCTCTACAATTTCATGTCCTTTGTAGCTCTTAATAAAATTTATCTTTTGTTCAGCCAACCATTTACTCAAGCTCGCTAGGTAGGTTATGCGTTGGCTTCCTCTGTCCCTCTTGCCTTCAATCTGTCCTGTGAGTATCAAATTTTTCAAGCCCTCTACAATTTCATGTCCTTTGTAGCTCTTAATAAAATTTATCTTTTGTTCTGCCAACCATTTACTCAAGCTCGCTAGGTAGGTTATGCGTTGGTTTCCTCTGTCCCTCTTGGCTTCAATCTGTCCTGTGAGTATCAAATTTTCCAAGCCCTCTACAATTTCATGTCCTTTGTAGCTCTTAATAAAATTTATCTTTTGTTCAGCCAACCATTTACTCAAGCTCGCTAGGTAGGTTATGCGTTGGTTTCCTCTGTCCCTCTTGCCTTCAATCTGTCCTGTGAGTATCAAATTTTCGAAGCCCACTACAATTTCATGTCCTTTGTAGCTCTTAATAAAATTTATCTTTTGTTCCGCCAACCATTTACTCAAGCTCGCTAGGTAGGTTATGCGTTGGTTTCCTCTGTCCCTCTTGCCTTCAATCTGTCCTGTGAGTATCAAATTTTCCAAGCCCTCTACAATTTCATGTCCTTTGTAGTTCTTAATAAAATTTATCTTTTGTTCCGCCAACCATTTACTCAAGCTCGCTAGGTAGGTTATGCGTTGGTTTCCTCTGTCCCTCTTGGCTTCAATCTGTCCTGTGAGTATCAAATTTTCCAAGCCCTCTACAATTTCATGTCCTTTGTAGCTCTTAATAAAATTTATCTTTTGTTCCGCCAACCATTTACTCAAGCTCGCTAGGTAGGTTATGCGTTGGTTTCCTCTGTCCCTCTTGCCTTCAATCTGTCCTGTGAGTATCAAATTTTCCAACCCCTCTACAATTTCATGTCCTTTGTAGCTCTTAATAAAATTTATCTTTTCTTCCGCCATCCATTTACTCAAGCTCGCTAGGTAGGTTATGCGTTGGTTTCCTCTGTCCCTCTTGCCTTCAATCTGTCCTGTGAGTATCAAATTTTCCAAGCCCTCTACAAATTCATGTCCTTTGTAGCTCTTAATAAAATTTATCTTTTCTTCCGCCATCCATTTACTCAATCTCGCTAGGTAGGTTATGCGTTGGTTTCCTCTGTCCCTCTTGCCTTCAATCTGTCCTGTGAGTATCAAATTTTCCAAGCCCTCTACAATTTCATGTCCTTTGTAGCTCTTAATAAAATTTATCTTTTGTTCCGCCAACCATTTACTCAAGCTCGCTAGGTAGGTTATGCGTTGGTTTCCTCTGTCCCTCTTGCCTTCAATCTGTCCTGTGAGTATCAAATTTTCCAAGCCCTCTACAATTTCATGTCCTTTGTAGCTCTTAATAAAATTTATCTTTTGTTCCGCCAACCATTTACTCAAGCTCGCTAGGTAGGTTATGCGTTGGTTTCCTCTGTCCCTCTTGCCTTCAATCTGTCCTGTGAGTATCAAATTTTCCAACCCCTCTACAATTTCATGTCCTTTGTAGCTCTTAATAAAATTTATCTTTTGTTCCGCCAACCATTTACTCAATCTCGCTAGGTAGGTTATGCGTTGGTTTCCTCTGTCCCTCTTGCCTTCAATCTGTCCTGTGAGTATCAAATTTTCCAAGCCCTCTACAAATTCATGTCCTTTGTAGCTCTTAATAAAATTTATCTTTTCTTCCGCCATCCATTTACTCAATCTCGCTAGGTAGGTTATGCGTTGGTTTCCTCTGTCCCTCTTGCCTTCAATCTGTCCTGTGAGTATCAAATTTTCCAAGCCCTCTACAATTTCATGTCCTTTGTAGCTCTTAATAAAATTTATCTTTTGTTCAGCCAACCATTTACTCAAGCTCGCTAGGTAGGTTATGCGTTGGCTTCCTCTGTCCCTCTTGCCTTCAATCTGTCCTGTGAGTATCAAATTTTTCAAGCCCTCTACAATTTCATGTCCTTTGTAGCTCTTAATAAAATTTATCTTTTGTTCTGCCAACCATTTACTCAAGCTCGCTAGGTAGGTTATGCGTTGGTTTCCTCTGTCCCTCTTGGCTTCAATCTGTCCTGTGAGTATCAAATTTTCCAAGCCCTCTACAATTTCATGTCCTTTGTAGCTCTTAATAAAATTTATCTTTTGTTCAGCCAACCATTTACTCAAGCTCGCTAGGTAGGTTATGCGTTGGTTTCCTCTGTCCCTCTTGCCTTCAATCTGTCCTGTGAGTATCAAATTTTCGAAGCCCACTACAATTTCATGTCCTTTGTAGCTCTTAATAAAATTTATCTTTTGTTCCGCCAACCATTTACTCAAGCTCGCTAGGTAGGTTATGCGTTGGTTTCCTCTGTCCCTCTTGCCTTCAATCTGTCCTGTGAGTATCAAATTTTCCAAGCCCTCTACAATTTCATGTCCTTTGTAGTTCTTAATAAAATTTATCTTTTGTTCCGCCAACCATTTACTCAAGCTCGCTAGGTAGGTTATGCGTTGGTTTCCTCTGTCCCTCTTGCCTTCAATCTGTCCTGTGAGTATCAAATTTTCCAAGCCCTCTACAATTTCATGTCCTTTGTAGCTCTTAATAAAATTTATCTTTTGTTCCGCCAACCATTTACTCAAGCTCGCTAGGTAGGTTATACGTTGGTTTCCTCTGTCCCTCTTGCCTTCAATCTGTCCTGTGAGTATCAAATTTTCCAAGCCCACTACAATTTCATGTCCTTTGTAGCTCTTAATAAAATTTATCTTTTGTTCCGCCAACCATTTACTCAATCTCGCTAGGTAGGTTATGCGTTGGTTTCCTCTGTCCCTCTTGGCTTCAATCTGTCCTGTGAGTATCAAATTTTCCAAGCGCTCTACAATTTCATGTCCTTTGTAGCTCTTAATAAAATTTATCTTTTGTTCTGCCAACCATTTACTCAAGCTCGCTAGGTAGGTTATGCGTTGGTTTCCTCTGTCCCTCTTGGCTTCAATCTGTCCTGTGAGTATCAAATTTTCCAAGCCCTCTACAATTTCATGTCCTTTGTAGCTCTTAATAAAATTTATCTTTTGTTCAGCCAACCATTTACTCAAGCTCGCTAGGTAGGTTATGCGTTGGTTTCCTCTGTCCCTCTTGCCTTCAATCTGTCCTGTGAGTATCAAATTTTCCAAGCCCACTACAATTTCATGTCCTTTGTAGCTCTTAATAAAATTTATCTTTTGTTCCGCCAACCATTTACTCAATCTCGCTAGGTAGGTTATGCGTTGGTTTCCTCTGTCCCTCTTGGCTTCAATCTGTCCTGTGAGTATCAAATTTTCCAAGCCCTCTACAATTTCATGTCCTTTGTAGCTCTTAATAAAATTTATCTTTTGTTCTGCCAACCATTTACTCAAGCTCGCTAGGTAGGTTATGCGTTGGTTTCCTCTGTCCCTCTTGCCTTCAATCTGTCCTGTGAGTATCAAATTTTCCAAGCCCTCTACAATTTCATGTCCTTTGTAGCTCTTAATAAAATTTATCTTTTGTTCAGCCAACCATTTACTCAAGCTCGCTAGGTAGGTTATGCGTTGGCTTCCTCTGTCCCTCTTGCCTTCAATCTGTCCTGTGAGTATCAAATTTTTCAAGTCCTCTACAATTTCATGTCCTTTGTAGCTCTTAATAAAATTTATCGTTTGTTCTGCCAACCATTTACTCAAGCTCGCTAGTTAGGTTATGCGTTGGTTTCCTCTGTCCCTCTTGGCTTCAATCTGTCCTGTGAGTATCAAATTTTCCAAGCCCTCTACAATTTCATGTCCTTTGTAGCTCTTAATAAAATTTATCTTTTGTTCAGCCAACCATTTACTCAAGCTCGCTAGGTAGGTTATGCGTTGGTTTCCTCTGTCCCTCTTGCCTTCAATCTGTCCTGTGAGTATCAAATTTTCCAAGCCCACTACAATTTCATGTCCTTTGTAGCTCTTAATAAAATTTATCTTTTGTTCCGCCAACCATTTACTCAAGCTCGCTAGGTAGGTTATGCGTTGGTTTCCTCTGTCCCTCTTGCCTTCAATCTGTCCTGTGAGTATCAAATTTTCCAAGCCCTCTACAATTTCATGTCCTTTGTAGCTCTTAATAAAATTTATCTTTTGTTCCGCCAACCATTTACTCAAGCTCGCTAGGTAGGTTATGCGTTGGTTTCCTCTGTCCCTCTTGCCTTCAATCTGTCCTGTGAGTATCAAATTTTCCAAGCCCTCTACAATTTCATGTCCTTTGTAGCTCTTAATAAAATTTATCTTTTTTTCCGCCAACCATTTACTCTAGCTCGCTAGGTAGGTTATACGTTGGTTTCCTCTGTCCCTCTTGCCTTCAATCTGTCCTGTGAGTATCAAATTTTCCAAGCCCACTACAATTTCATGTCCTTTGTAGCTCTTAATAAAATTTATCTTTTGTTCCGCCAACCATTTACTCAATCTCGCTAGGTAGGTTATGCGTTGGTTTCCTCTGTCCCTCTTGGCTTCAATCTGTCCTGTGAGTATCAAATTTTCCAAGCCCTCTACAATTTCATGTCCTTTGTAGCTCTTAATAAAATTTATCTTTTGTTCTGCCAACCATTTACTCAAGCTCGCTAGGTAGGTTATGCGTTGGTTTCTTCTGTCCCTCTTGGCTTCAATCTGTCCTGTGAGTATCAAATTTTCCAAGCCCTCTACAATTTCATGTCCTTTGTAGCTCTTAATAAAATTTATCTTTTGTTCAGCCAACCATTTACTCAAGCTCGCTAGGTAGGTTATGCGTTGGTTTCCTCTGTCCCTCTTGCCTTCAATCTGTCCTGTGAGTATCAAATTTTCCAAGCCCACTACAATTTCATGTCCTTTGTAGCTCTTAATAAAATTTATCTTTCGTTCCGCCAACCATTTACTCAAGCTCGCTAGGTAGGTTATGCGTTGGTTTCCTCTGTCCCTCTTGCCTTCAATCTGTCCTGTGAGTATCAAATTTTCCAAGCCCTCTACAATTTCATGTCCTTTGTAGCTCTTAATAAAATTTATCTTTTGTTCAGCCAACCATTTACTCAAGCTCGCTAGGTAGGTTATGCGTTGGTTTCCTCTGTCCCTCTTGCCTTCAATCTGTCCTGTGAGTATCAAATTTTCCAAGCCCACTACAATTTCATGTCCTTTGTAGCTCTTAATAAAATTTATCTTTTGTTCCGCCAACCATTTACTCAATCTCGCTAGGTAGGTTATGCGTTGGTTTCCTCTGTCCCTCTTGCCTTCAATCTGTCCTGTGAGTATCAAATTTTCCAAGCCCTCTACAATTTCATGTCCTTTGTAGCTCTTAATAAAATTTATCTTTTGTTCCGCCAACCATTTACTCAATCTCCCTAGGTAGGTTATGCGTTGGTTTCCTCTGTCCCTCTTGCCTTCAATCTGTCCTGTGAGTATCAAATTTTCCAAGCCCTCTACAATTTCATGTCCTTTGTAGCTCTTAATAAAATTTATCTTTTGTTCCGCCAACCATTTACTCAAGCTCGCTAGGTAGGTTATACGTTGGTTTCCTCTGTCCCTCTTGCCTTCAATCTGTCCTGTGAGTATCAAATTTTCCAAGCCCACTACAATTTCATGTCCTTTGTAGCTCTTAATAAAATTTATCTTTTGTTCCGCCAACCATTTACTCAATCTCGCTAGGTAGGTTATGCGTTGGTTTCCTCTGTCCCTCTTGGCTTCAATCTGTCCTGTGAGTATCAAATTTTCCAAGCCCTCTACAATTTCATGTCCTTTGTAGCTCTTAATAAAATTTATCTTTTGTTCTGCCAACCATTTACTCAAGCTCGCTAGGTAGGTTATGCGTTGGTTTCCTCTGTCCCTCTTGGCTTCAATCTGTCCTGTGAGTATCAAATTTTCCAAGCCCTCTACAATTTCATGTCCTTTGTAGCTCTTAATAAAATTTATCTTTTGTTCAGCCAACCATTTACTCAAGCTCGCTAGGTAGGTTATGCGTTGGTTTCCTCTGTCCCTCTTGCCTTCAATCTGTCCTGTGAGTATCAAATTTTCCAAGCCCACTACAATTTCATGTCCTTTGTAGCTCTTAATAAAATTTATCTTTCGTTCCGCCAACCATTTACTCAAGCTCGCTAGGTAGGTTATGCGTTGGTTTCCTCTGTCCCTCTTGCCTTCAATCTGTCCTGTGAGTATCAAATTTTCCAAGCCCTCTACAATTTCATGTCCTTTGTAGCTCTTAATAAAATTTATCTTTTGTTCAGCCAACCATTTACTCAAGCTCGCTAGGTAGGTTATGCGTTGGTTTCCTCTGTCCCTCTTGCCTTCAATCTGTCCTGTGAGTATCAAATTTTCCAAGCCCACTACAATTTCATGTCCTTTGTAGCTCTTAATAAAATTTATCTTTTGTTCCGCCAACCATTTACTCAATCTCGCTAGGTAGGTTATGCGTTGGTTTCCTCTGTCCCTCTTGCCTTCAATCTGTCCTGTGAGTATCAAATTTTCCAAGCCCTCTACAATTTCATGTCCTTTGTAGCTCTTAATAAAATTTATCTTTTGTTCCGCCAACCATTTACTCAATCTCCCTAGGTAGGTTATGCGTTGGTTTCCTCTGTCCCTCTTGCCTTCAATCTGTCCTGTGAGTATCAAATTTTCCAAGCCCTCTACAATTTCATGTCCTTTGTAGCTCTTAATAAAATTTATCTTTTGTTCAGCCAACCATTTACTCAAGCTCGCTAGGTAGGTTATGCGTTGGTTTCCTCTGTCCCTCTTGCCTTCAATCTGTCCTGTGAGTATCAAATTTTCCAAGCCCACTACAATTTCATGTCCTTTGTAGCTCTTAATAAAATTTATCTTTTGTTCCGCCAACCATTTACTCAATCTCGCTAGGTAGGTTATGCGTTGGTTTCCTCTGTCCCTCTTGCCTTCAATCTGTCCTGTGAGTATCAGATTTTCCAAGCCCTCTACAATTTCATGTCCTTTGTAGCTCTTAATAAAATTTATCTTTTGTTCAGCCAACCATTTACTCAAGCTCGCTAGGTAGGTTATGCGTTGGTTTCCTCTGTCCCTCTTGCCTTCAATCTGTCCTGTGAGTATCAAATTTTCCAAGCCCACTACAATTTCATGTCCTTTGTAGCTCTTAATAAAATTTATCTTTTGTTCCGCCAACCATTTACTCAATCTCGCTAGGTAGGTTATGCGTTGGTTTCCTCTGTCCCTCTTGCCTTCAATCTGTCCTGTGAGTATCAAATTTTCCAAGCCCTCTACAATTTCATGTCCTTTGTAGCTCTTAATAAAATTTATCTTTTGTTCCGCCAACCATTTACTCAATCTCGCTAGGTAGGTTATGCGTTGGTTTCCTCTGTCCCTCTTGCCTTCAATCTGTCCTGTGAGTATCAAATTTTCCAAGCCCTCTACAATTTCATGTCCTTTGTAGCTCTTAATAAAATTTATCTTTTGTTCAGCCAACCATTTACTCAAGCTCGCTAGGTAGGTTATGCGTTGGTTTCCTCTGTCCCTCTTGCCTTCAATCTGTCCTGTGAGTATCAAATTTTCCAAGCCCACTACAATTTCATGTCCTTTGTAGCTCTTAATAAAATTTATCTTTTGTTCCGCCAACCATTTACTCAATCTCGCTACGTAGGTTATGCGTTGGTTTCCTCTGTCCCTCTTGCCTTCAATCTGTCCTGTGAGTATCAAATTTTCCAAGCCCTCTACAATTTCATGTCCTTTGTAGCTCTTAATAAAATTTATCTTTTGTTCAGCCAACCATTTACTCAAGCTCGCTAGGTAGGTTATGCGTTGGTTTCCTCTGTCCCTCTTGCCTTCAATCTGTCCTGTGAGTATCAAATTTTCCAAGCCCTCTACAATTTCATGTCCTTTGTAGCTCTTAATAAAATTTATCTTTTGTTCCGCCAACCATTTACTCAAGCTCGCTAGGTAGGTTATGCGTTGGTTTCCTCTGTCCCTCTTGGCTTCAATCTGTCCTGTGAGTATCAAATTTTCCAAGCCCTCTACAATTTCATGTCCTTTGTAGCTCTTAATAAAATTTATCTTTTCTTCCGCCATCCATTTACTCAATCTCGCTAGGTAGGTTATGCGTTGGTTTCCTCTGTCCCTCTTGCCTTCAATCTGTCCTGTGAGTATCAAATTTGCCAAGCCCTCTACAATTTCATGTCCTTTGTAGCTCTTAATAAAATTTATCTTTTGTTCCGCCAACCATTTACTCAAGCTCGCTAGGTAGGTTATGCGTTGGTTTCCTCTGTCCCTCTTGCCTTCAATCTGTCCTGTGAGTATCAAATTTTCCAAGCCCTCTACAATTTCATGTCCTTTGTAGCTCTTAATAAAATTTATCTTTTGTTCCGCCAACCATTTACTCAAGCTCGCTAGGTAGGTTATGCGTTGGTTTCCTCTGTCCCTCTTGCCTTCAATCTGTCCTGTGAGTATCAAATTTTCCAAGCCCTCTACAATTTCATGTCCTTTGTAGCTCTTAATAAAATTTATCTTTTGTTCCGCCAACCATTTACTCAAGCTCGCTAGGTAGGTTATGCGTTGGTTTCCTCTGTCCCTCTTGCCTTCAATCTGTCCTGTGAGTATCAAATTTTCCAAGCCCTCGACAATTTCATGTCCTTTGTAGCTCTTAATAAAATTTATCTTTTGTTCAGCCAACCATTTACTCAAGCTCGCTAGGTAGGTTATGCGTTGGTTTCCTCTGTCCCTCTTGCCTTCAATCTGTCCTGTGAGTATCAAATTTTCCAAGCCCACTACAATTTCATGTCCTTTGTAGCTCTTAATAAAATTTATCTTTTGTTCCGCCAACCATTTACTCAATCTCGCTAGGTAGGTTATGCGTTGGTTTCCTCTGTCCCTCTTGCCTTCAATCTGTCCTGTGAGTATCAAATTTTCCAAGCCCTCTACAATTTCATGTCCTTTGTAGCTCTTAATAAAATTTATCTTTTGTTCTGCCAACCATTTACTCAAGCTCGCTAGGTAGGTTATGCGTTGGTTTCCTCTGTCCCTCTTGCCTTCAATCTGTCCAGTGAGTATCAACTTTTCCAAGCCCACTACAATTTCATGTCCTTTGTAGCTCTTAATAAAATTTATCTTTTGTTCCGCCAACCATTTACTCAAGCTCGCTAGGTAGGTTATGCTTTGGTTTCCTCTGTCCCTCTTGGATTCAATCTGTCCTGTGAGTATCAAATTTTCCAAGCCCACTACAATTTCATGTCCTTTGTAGCTCTTAATAAAATTTATCTTTTGTTCCGCCAACCATTTACTCAATCTCGCTAGGTAGGTTATGCGTTGGTTTCCTCTGTCCCTCTTGGCTTCAATCTGTCCTGTGAGTATCAAATTTTCCAAGCCCTCTACAATTTCATGTCCTTTGTAGCTCTTAATAAAATTTATCTTTTGTTCTGCCAACCATTTACTCAAGCTCGCTAGGTAGGTTATGCGTTGGTTTCCTCTGTCCCTCTTGCCTTCAATCTGTCCTGTGAGTATCAACTTTTCCAAGCCCACTACAATTTCATGTCCTTTGTAGCTCTTAATAAAATTTATCTTTTGTTCCGCCAACCATTTACTCAAGCTCGCTAGGTAGGTTATGCGTTGGTTTCCTCTGTCCCTCTTGCCTTCAATCTGTCCTGTGAGTATCAAATTTTCCAAGCCCTCTACAATTTCATGTCCTTTGTAGCTCTTAATAAAATTTATCTTTTGTTCCGCCAACCATTTACTCAAGCTCGCTAGGTAGGTTATGGGTTGGTTTCCTCTGTCCCTCTTGCCTTCAATCTGTCCTGTGAGTATCAAATTTTCCAAGCCCTCTACAATTTCATGTCCTTTGTAGCTCTTAATAAAATTTATCTTTTGTTCCGCCAACCATTTACTCAAGCTCGCTAGGTAGGTTATGCGTTGGTTTCCTCTGTCCCTCTTGCCTTCAATCTGTCCTGTGAGTATCAAATTTTCCAAGCCCTCTACAATTTCATGTCCTTTGTAGCTCTTAATAAAATTTATCTTTTGTTCCGCCAACCATTTACTCAAGCTCGCTAGGTAGGTTATGCGTTGGTTTCCTCTGTCCCTCTTGCCTTCAATCTGTCCTGTGAGTATCAAATTTTCCAAGCCCGCTACAATTTCATGTCCTTTGTAGCTCTTAATAAAATTTATCTTTTGTTCCGCCATCCATTTACTCAAGCTCGCTAGGTAGGTTATGCGTTGGTTTCCTCTGTCCCTCTTGCCTTCAATCTGTCCTGTGAGTATCAAATTTTCCAAGCCCTCTACAATTTCATGTCCTTTGTAGCTCTTAATAAAATTTATCTTTTGTTCCGCCAACCATTTACTCAAGCTCGCTAGGTAGGTTATGCGTTGGTTTCCTCTGTCCCTCTTGCCTTCAATCTGTCCTGTGAGTATCAAATTTTCCAAGCCCGCTACAATTTCATGTCCTTTGTAGCTCTTAATAAAATTTATCTTTTCTTCCGCCATTCATTTACTCAATCTCGCTAGGTAGGTTATGCTTTGGTTTCCTCTCTCCCTCTTGCCTTCAATCTGTCCTGTGAGTATCAAATTTTCCAAGCCCACTACAATTTCATGTCCTTTGTAGCTCTTAATAAAATTTATCTTTTGTTCCGCCATCCATTTACTCAAGCTCGCTAGGTAGGTTATGCGTTGGTTTCCTCTGTCCCTCTTGCCTTCAATCTGTCCTGTGAGTATCAAATTTTCCAAGCCCGCTACAATTTCATGTCCTTTGTAGCTCTTAATAAAATTTATCTTTTCTTCCGCCATTCATTTACTCAATCTCGCTAGGTAGGTTATGCGTTGGTTTCCTCTCTCCCTCTTGCCTTCAATCTGTCCTGTGAGTATCAAATTTTCCAAGCCCACTACAATTTCATGTCCTTTGTAGCTCTTAATAAAATTTATCTTTTCTTCCGCCATTCATTTACTCAATCTCGCTAGGTAGGTTATGCGTTGGTTTCCTCTGTCCCTCTTGCCTTCAATCTGTCCTGTGAGTATCAAATTTTCCAAGCCCTCTACAATTTCATGTCCTTTGTAGCTCTTAATAAAATTTATCTTTTGTTCCGCCAACCATTTACTCAAGCTCGCTAGGTAGGTTATGGGTTGGTTTCCTCTGTCCCTCTTGCCTTCAATCTGTCCTGTGAGTATCAAATTTTCCAAGCCCTCTACAATTTCATGTCCTTTGTAGCTCTTAATAAAATTTATCTTTTGTTCCGCCAACCATTTACTCAAGCTCGCTAGGTAGGTTATGCGTTGGTTTCCTCTGTCCCTCTTGCCTTCAATCTGTCCTGTGAGTATCAAATTTTCCAAGCCCTCTACAATTTCATGTCCTTTGTAGCTCTTAATAAAATTTATCTTTTGTTCCGCCAACCATTTACTCAAGCTCGCTAGGTAGGTTATGCGTTGGTTTCCTCTGTCCCTCTTGCCTTCAATCTGTCCTGTGAGTATCAAATTTTCCAAGCCCGCTACAATTTCATGTCCTTTGTAGCTCTTAATAAAATTTATCTTTTGTTCCGCCATCCATTTACTCAAGCTCGCTAGGTAGGTTATGCGTTGGTTTCCTCTGTCCCTCTTGCCTTCAATCTGTCCTGTGAGTATCAAATTTTCCAAGCCCTCTACAATTTCATGTCCTTTGTAGCTCTTAATAAAATTTATCTTTTGTTCCGCCAACCATTTACTCAAGCTCGCTAGGTAGGTTATGCGTTGGTTTCCTCTGTCCCTCTTGCCTTCAATCTGTCCTGTGAGTATCAAATTTTCCAAGCCCGCTACAATTTCATGTCCTTTGTAGCTCTTAATAAAATTTATCTTTTCTTCCGCCATTCATTTACTCAATCTCGCTAGGTAGGTTATGCGTTGGTTTCCTCTGTCCCTCTTGGCTTCAATCTGTCCTGTGAGTATCAAATTTTCCAAGCCCACTACAATTTCATGTCCTTTGTAGCTCTTAATAAAATTTATCTTTTGTTCCGCCATCCATTTACTCAAGCTCGCTAGGTAGGTTATGCGTTGGTTTCCTCTGTCCCTCTTGCCTTCAATCTGTCCTGTGAGTATCAAATTTTCCAAGCCCGCTACAATTTCATGTCCTTTGTAGCTCTTAATAAAATTTATCTTTTCTTCCGCCATTCATTTACTCAATCTCGCTAGGTAGGTTATGCGTTGGTTTCCTCTCTCCCTCTTGCCTTCAATCTGTCCTGTGAGTATCAAATTTTCCAAGCCCACTACAATTTCATGTCCTTTGTAGCTCTTAATAAAATTTATCTTTTGTTCCGCCATCCATTTACTCAATCTCGCTAGGTAGGTTATGCGTTGGTTTCCTCTGTCCCTCTTGCCTTCAATCTGTCCTGTGAGTATCAAATTTTCCAAGCCCTCTACAATTTCATGTCCTTTGTAGCTCTTAATAAAATTTATCTTTTGTTCCGCCATCCATTTACTCAATCTCGCTAGGTAGGTTATGCGTTGGTTTCCTCTGTCCCTCTTGACTTCAATCTGTCCTGTGAGTATCAAATTTTCCAAGCCCTCTACAATTTCATGTCCTTTGTAGCTCTTAATAAAATTTATCTTTTGTTCCGCCATCCATTTACTCAAGCTCGCTAGGTAGGTTATGCGTTGGTTTCCTCTGTCCCTCTTGCCTTCAATCTGTCCTGTGAGTATCAAATTTTCCAAGCCCTCTACAATTTCATGTCCTTTGTAGCTCTTAATAAAATTTATCTTTTGTTCCGCCATCCATTTACTCAATCTCGCTAGGTAGCTTATGCGTTGGTTTCCTCTGTCCCTCTTGCCTTCAATCTGTCCTGTGAGTATCAAATTTTCCAAGCCCTCTACAATTTCATGTCCTTTGTAGCTCTTAATAAAATTTATCTTTTCTTCCGCCATCCATTTACTCAAGCTCGCTAGGTAGGTTATGCGTTGGTTTCCTCTGTCCCTCTTGACTTCAATCTGTACTGTGAGTATCAAATTTTCCAAGCCCTCTACAATTTCATGTCCTTTGTAGCTCTTAATAAAATTTATCTTTTGTTCATCCATCCATTTACTCAAGCTCGCTAGGTAGGTTATGCGTTGGTTTCCTCTGTCCCTCTTGCCTTCAATCTGTCCTGTGAGTATCAAATTTTCCAAGCCCTCTACAATTTCATGTCCTTTGTAGCTCTTAATAAAATTTATCTTTTGTTCCGCCATCCATTTACTCAAGCTCGCTAGGTCGGTTATGCGTTGGTTTCCTCTGTCCCTCTTGCCTTCAATCTGTCCTGTGAGTATCAAATTTTCCAAGCCCTCTACAATTTCATGTCCTTTGTAGCTCTTAATAAAATTTATCTTTTCTTCCGCCATCCATTTACTCAAGCTCGCTAGGTAGGTTATGCGTTGGTTTCCTCTGTCCCTCTTGACTTCAATCTGTCCTGTGAGTATCAAATTTTCCAAGCCCTCTACAATTTCATGTCCTTTGTAGCTCTTAATAAAATTTATCTTTTCTTCCGCCATCAATTTACTCAAGCTCGCTAGGTAGGTTATGCGTTGGTTTCCTCTGTCCCTCTTGCCTTCAATCTGTCCTGTGAGTATCAAATTTTCCAAGCCCTCTACAATTTCATGTCCTTTGTAGCTCTTAATAAAATTTATCTTTTCTTCCGCCATCCATTTACTCAAGCTCGCTAGGTAGGTTATGCGTTGGTTTCCTCTGTCCCTCTTGCCTTCAATCTGTCCTGTTAGTATCAAATTTTCCAAGCCCTCTACAATTTCATGTCCTTTGTAGCTCTTAATAAAATTTATCTTTTGTTCCGCCATCCATTTACTCAAGCTCGCTAGGTAGGTTATGCGTTGGTTTCCTCTGTCCCTCTTGCCTTCAATCTGTCCTGTGAGTATCAAATTTTCCAAGCCCTCTACAATTTCATGTCCTTTGTAGCTCTTAATAAAATTTATCTTTTGTTCCGCCATCCATTTACTCAAGCTCGCTAGGTAGGTTATGCGTTGGTTTCCTCTGTCCCTCTTGCCTTCAATCTGTCCTGTGAGTATCAAATTTTCCAAGCCCTCTACAATTTCATGTCCTTTGTAGCTCTTAATAAAATTTATCTTTTGTTCCGCCATCCATTTACTCAAGCTCGCTCGGTAGGTTATGCGTTGGTTTCCTCTGTCCCTCTTGCCTTCAATCTGTCCTGTGAGTATCAAATTTTCCAAGCCCTCTACAATTTCATGTCCTTTGTAGCTCTTAATAAAATTTATCTTTTGTTCCGCCATCCATTTACTCAATCTCGCTAGGTAGGTTATGCGTTGGTTTCCTCTGTCCCTCTGCCTTCAATTTGTCCTGTGAATATCATATTTCCCAACCCCTCTACAATTTCATGTCCTTTGTAAATCTTGATAAAATTTATCTTTTGTTCCGCACTCCATTTACCCAATCTCGCTAGGTAGGTTATGCGTTGGTTTCCTCTGTCCCTCTTGCCTTCAATCTGTCCTGTGAGTATCAAATTTTCCAAGCCCTCTACAATTTCATGTCCTTTGTAGCTCTTAATAAAATTTATCTTTTGTTCCGTCATCCATTTACTCAATCTCGCTAGGTAGGTTATGCGTTGGTTTCCTCTGTCCCTCTTGCCTTCAATCTGTCTTGTGTGTATCAAATTTTCCAAGCCCTCTACAATTTCATGTCCTTTGTAGCTCTTAATAAAATTTATCTTTTGTTCTGCCAACCATTTACTCAAGCTCGCTAGGTAGGTTATGCGTTGGTTTCCTCTGTCCCTCTTGCCTTCAATCTGTCCTGTGAGTATCAAATTTTCCAAGCCCTCTACAATTTCATGTCCTTTGTAGCTCTTAATAAAATTTATCTTTTGTTCAGCCAACCATTTACTCAAGCTCGCTAGGTAGGTTATGCGTTGGCTTCCTCTGTCCCTCTTGCCTTCAATCTGTCCTGTGAGTATCAAATTTTTCAAGCCCTCTACAATTTCATGTCCTTTGTAGCTCTTAATAAAATTTATCTTTTGTTCTGCCAACCATTTACTCAAGCTCGCTAGGTAGGTTATGCGTTGGTTTCCTCTGTCCCTCTTGGCTTCAATCTGTCCTGTGAGTATCAAATTTTCCAAGCCCTCTACAATTTCATGTCCTTTGTAGCTCTTAATAAAATTTATCTTTTGTTCAGCCAACCATTTACTCAAGCTCGCTAGGTAGGTTATGCGTTGGTTTCCTCTGTCCCTCTTGCCTTCAATCTGTCCTGTGAGTATCAAATTTTCCAAGCCCACTACAATTTCATGTCCTTTGTAGCTCTTAATAAAATTTATCTTTTGTTCCGCCAACCATTTACTCAAGCTTGCTATGTAGGTTATGCGTTGGTTTCCTCTGTCCCTCTTGCCTTCAATCTGTCCTGTGAGTATCAAATTTTCCAAGCCCTCTACAATTTCATGTCCTTTGTAGCTCTTAATAAAATTTATCTTTTGTTCCGCCAACCATTTACTCAAGCTCGCTAGGTAGGTTATGCGTTGGTTTCCTCTGTCCCTCTTGCCTTCAATCTGTCCTGTGAGTATCAAATTTTCCAAGCCCTCTACAATTTCATGTCCTTTGTAGCTCTTAATAAAATTTATCTTTTGTTCCGCCAACCATTTACTCAAGCTCGCTAGGTAGGTTATACGTTGGTTTCCTCTGTCCCTCTTGGCTTCAATCTGTCCTGTGAGTATCAAATTTTCCAAGCCCACTACAATTTCATGTCCTTTGTAGCTCTTAATAAAATTTATCTTTTGTTCCGCCAACCATTTACTCAATCTCGCTAGGTAGGTTATGCGTTGGTTTCCTCTGTCCCTCTTGGCTTCAATCTGTCCTGTGAGTATCAAATTTTCCAAGCCCACTACAATTTCATGTCCTTTGTAGCTCTTAATAAAATTTATCTTTTGTTCTGCCAACCATTTACTCAAGCTCGCTAGGTAGGTTATGCGTTGGTTTCCTCTGTCCCTCTTGGCTTCAATCTGTCCTGTGAGTATCAAATTTTGCAAGCCCTCTACAATTTCATGTCCTTTGTAGCTCTTAATAAAATTTATCTTTTCTTCCGCCATCCATTTACTCAAGCTCGCTAGGTAGGTTATGCGTTGGTTTCCTCTGTCCCTCTTGACTTCAATCTGTACTGTGAGTATCAAATTTTCCAAGCCCTCTACAATTTCATGTCCTTTGTAGCTCTTAATAAAATTTATCTTTTGTTCAGCCATCCATTTACTCAAGCTCGCTAGGTAGGTTATGCGTTGGTTTCCTCTGTCCCTCTTGCCTTCAATCTGTCCTGTGAGTATCAAATTTTCCAAGCCCTCTACAATTTCATGTCCTTTGTAGCTCTTAATAAAATTTATCTTTTGTTCCGCCATCCATTTACTCAAGCTCGCTAGGTCGGTTATGCGTTGGTTTCCTCTGTCCCTCTTGCCTTCAATCTGTCCTGTGAGTATCAAATTTTCCAAGCCCTCTACAATTTCATGTCCTTTGTAGCTCTTAATAAAATTTATCTTTTCTTCCGCCATCCATTTACTCAAGCTCGCTAGGTAGGTTATGCGTTGGTTTCCTCTGTCCCTCTTGACTTCAATCTGTCCTGTGAGTATCAAATTTTCCAAGCCCTCTACAATTTCATGTCCTTTGTAGCTCTTAATAAAATTTATCTTTTCTTCCGCCATCAATTTACTCAAGCTCGCTAGGTAGGTTATGCGTTGGTTTCCTCTGTCCCTCTTGCCTTCAATCTGTCCTGTGAGTATCAAATTTTCCAAGCCCTCTACAATTTCATGTCCTTTGTAGCTCTTAATAAAATTTATCTTTTCTTCCGCCATCCATTTACTCAAGCTCGCTAGGTAGGTTATGCGTTGGTTTCCTCTGTCCCTCTTGCCTTCAATCTGTCCTGTTAGTATCAAATTTTCCAAGCCCTCTACAATTTCATGTCCTTTGTAGCTCTTAATAAAATTTATCTTTTGTTCCGCCATCCATTTACTCAAGCTCGCTAGGTAGGTTATGCGTTGGTTTCCTCTGTCCCTCTTGCCTTCAATCTGTCCTGTGAGTATCAAATTTTCCAAGCCCTCTACAATTTCATGTCCTTTGTAGCTCTTAATAAAATTTATCTTTTGTTCCGCCATCCATTTACTCAAGCTCGCTAGGTAGGTTATGCGTTGGTTTCCTCTGTCCCTCTTGCCTTCAATCTGTCCTGTGAGTATCAAATTTTCCAAGCCCTCTACAATTTCATGTCCTTTGTAGCTCTTAATAAAATTTATCTTTTGTTCCGCCATCCATTTACTCAAGCTCGCTCGGTAGGTTATGCGTTGGTTTCCTCTGTCCCTCTTGCCTTCAATCTGTCCTGTGAGTATCAAATTTTCCAAGCCCTCTACAATTTCATGTCCTTTGTAGCTCTTAATAAAATTTATCTTTTGTTCCGCCATCCATTTACTCAATCTCGCTAGGTAGGTTATGCGTTGGTTTCCTCTGTCCCTCTGCCTTCAATTTGTCCTGTGAATATCATATTTCCCAACCCCTCTACAATTTCATGTCCTTTGTAAATCTTGATAAAATTTATCTTTTGTTCCGCACTCCATTTACCCAATCTCGCTAGGTAGGTTATGCGTTGGTTTCCTCTGTCCCTCTTGCCTTCAATCTGTCCTGTGAGTATCAAATTTTCCAAGCCCTCTACAATTTCATGTCCTTTGTAGCTCTTAATAAAATTTATCTTTTGTTCCGTCATCCATTTACTCAATCTCGCTAGGTAGGTTATGCGTTGGTTTCCTCTGTCCCTCTTGCCTTCAATCTGTCTTGTGTGTATCAAATTTTCCAAGCCCTCTACAATTTCATGTCCTTTGTAGCTCTTAATAAAATTTATCTTTTGTTCTGCCAACCATTTACTCAAGCTCGCTAGGTAGGTTATGCGTTGGTTTCCTCTGTCCCTCTTGCCTTCAATCTGTCCTGTGAGTATCAAATTTTCCAAGCCCTCTACAATTTCATGTCCTTTGTAGCTCTTAATAAAATTTATCTTTTGTTCAGCCAACCATTTACTCAAGCTCGCTAGGTAGGTTATGCGTTGGCTTCCTCTGTCCCTCTTGCCTTCAATCTGTCCTGTGAGTATCAAATTTTTCAAGCCCTCTACAATTTCATGTCCTTTGTAGCTCTTAATAAAATTTATCTTTTGTTCTGCCAACCATTTACTCAAGCTCGCTAGGTAGGTTATGCGTTGGTTTCCTCTGTCCCTCTTGGCTTCAATCTGTCCTGTGAGTATCAAATTTTCCAAGCCCTCTACAATTTCATGTCCTTTGTAGCTCTTAATAAAATTTATCTTTTGTTCAGCCAACCATTTACTCAAGCTCGCTAGGTAGGTTATGCGTTGGTTTCCTCTGTCCCTCTTGCCTTCAATCTGTCCTGTGAGTATCAAATTTTCCAAGCCCACTACAATTTCATGTCCTTTGTAGCTCTTAATAAAATTTATCTTTTGTTCCGCCAACCATTTACTCAAGCTTGCTATGTAGGTTATGCGTTGGTTTCCTCTGTCCCTCTTGCCTTCAATCTGTCCTGTGAGTATCAAATTTTCCAAGCCCTCTACAATTTCATGTCCTTTGTAGCTCTTAATAAAATTTATCTTTTGTTCCGCCAACCATTTACTCAAGCTCGCTAGGTAGGTTATGCGTTGGTTTCCTCTGTCCCTCTTGCCTTCAATCTGTCCTGTGAGTATCAAATTTTCCAAGCCCTCTACAATTTCATGTCCTTTGTAGCTCTTAATAAAATTTATCTTTTGTTCCGCCAACCATTTACTCAAGCTCGCTAGGTAGGTTATACGTTGGTTTCCTCTGTCCCTCTTGGCTTCAATCTGTCCTGTGAGTATCAAATTTTCCAAGCCCACTACAATTTCATGTCCTTTGTAGCTCTTAATAAAATTTATCTTTTGTTCCGCCAACCATTTACTCAATCTCGCTAGGTAGGTTATGCGTTGGTTTCCTCTGTCCCTCTTGGCTTCAATCTGTCCTGTGAGTATCAAATTTTCCAAGCCCACTACAATTTCATGTCCTTTGTAGCTCTTAATAAAATTTATCTTTTGTTCTGCCAACCATTTACTCAAGCTCGCTAGGTAGGTTATGCGTTGGTTTCCTCTGTCCCTCTTGGCTTCAATCTGTCCTGTGAGTATCAAATTTTGCAAGCCCTCTACAATTTCATGTCCTTTGTAGCTCTTAATAAAATTTATCTTTTGTTCAGCCAACCATTTACTCAAGCTCGCTAGGTAGGTTATGCGTTGGTTTCCTCTGTCCCTCTTGCCTTCAATCTGTCCTGTGAGTATCAAATTTTCCAAGCCCTCTACAATTTCATGTCCTTTGTAGCTCTTAATAAAATTTATCTTTTGTTCCGCCAACCATTTACTCAAGCTCGCTAGGTAGGTTATGCGTTGGTTTCCTCTGTCCCTCTTGCCTTCAATCTGTCCTGTGAGTATCAAATTTTCCAAGCCCTCTACAATTTCATGTCCTTTGTAGCTCTTAATAAAATTTATCTTTTGTTCAGCCAACCATTTACTCAAGCTCGCTAGGTAGGTTATGCGTTGGTTTCCTCTGTCCCTCTTGCCTTCAATCTGTCCTGTGAGTATCAAATTTTCCAAGCCCACTACAATTTCATGTCCTTTGTAGCTCTTAATAAAATTTATCTTTTGTTCCGCCAACCATTTACTCAATCTCGCTAGGTAGGTTATGCGTTGGTTTCCTCTGTCCCTCTTGCCTTCAATCTGTCCTGTGAGTATCAAATTTTCCAAGCCCTCTACAATTTCATGTCCTTTGTAGCTCTTAATAAAATTTATCTTTTGTTCCGCCAACCATTTACTCAATCTCCCTAGGTAGGTTATGCGTTGGTTTCCTCTGTCCCTCTTGCCTTCAATCTGTCCTGTGAGTATCAAATTTTCCAAGCCCTCTACAATTTCATGTCCTTTGTAGCTCTTAATAAAATTTATCTTTTGTTCAGCCAACCATTTACTCAAGCTCGCTAGGTAGGTTATGCGTTGGTTTCCTCTGTCCCTCTTGCCTTCAATCTGTCCTGTGAGTATCAAATTTTCCAAGCCCACTACAATTTCATGTCCTTTGTAGCTCTTAATAAAATTTATCTTTTGTTCCGCCAACCATTTACTCAATCTCGCTAGGTAGGTTATGCGTTGGTTTCCTCTGTCCCTCTTGCCTTCAATCTGTCCTGTGAGTATCAAATTTTCCAAGCCCTCTACAATTTCATGTCCTTTGTAGCTCTTAATAAAATTTATCTTTTGTTCAGCCAACCATTTACTCAAGCTCGCTAGGTAGGTTATGCGTTGGTTTCCTCTGTCCCTCTTGCCTTCAATCTGTCCTGTGAGTATCAAATTTTCCAAGCCCACTACAATTTCATGTCCTTTGTAGCTCTTAATAAAATTTATCTTTTGTTCCGCCAACCATTTACTCAATCTCGCTAGGTAGGTTATGCGTTGGTTTCCTCTGTCCCTCTTGCCTTCAATCTGTCCTGTGAGTATCAAATTTTCCAAGCCCTCTACAATTTCATGTCCTTTGTAGCTCTTAATAAAATTTATCTTTTGTTCCGCCAACCATTTACTCAATCTCGCTAGGTAGGTTATGCGTTGGTTTCCTCTGTCCCTCTTGCCTTCAATCTGTCCTGTGAGTATCAAATTTTCCAAGCCCTCTACAATTTCATGTCCTTTGTAGCTCTTAATAAAATTTATCTTTTGTTCAGCCAACCATTTACTCAAGCTCGCTAGGTAGGTTATGCGTTGGTTTCCTCTGTCCCTCTTGCCTTCAATCTGTCCTGTGAGTATCAAATTTTCCAAGCCCACTACAATTTCATGTCCTTTGTAGCTCTTAATAAAATTTATCTTTTGTTCCGCCAACCATTTACTCAATCTCGCTAGGTAGGTTATGCGTTGGTTTCCTCTGTCCCTCTTGCCTTCAATCTGTCCTGTGAGTATCAAATTTTCCAAGCCCTCTACAATTTCATGTCCTTTGTAGCTCTTAATAAAATTTATCTTTTGTTCAGCCAACCATTTACTCAAGCTCGCTAGGTAGGTTATGCTTTGGTTTCCTCTGTCCCTCTTGGATTCAATCTGTCCTGTGAGTATCAAATTTTCCAAGCCCACTACAATTTCATGTCCTTTGTAGCTCTTAATAAAATTTATCTTTTGTTCCGCCAACCATTTACTCAATCTCGCTAGGTAGGTTATGCGTTGGTTTCCTCTGTCCCTCTTGGCTTCAATCTGTCCTGTGAGTATCAAATTTTCCAAGCCCTCTACAATTTCATGTCCTTTGTAGCTCTTAATAAAATTTATCTTTTGTTCTGCCAACCATTTACTCAAGCTCGCTAGGTAGGTTATGCGTTGGTTTCCTCTGTCCCTCTTGCCTTCAATCTGTCCTGTGAGTATCAACTTTTCCAAGCCCACTACAATTTCATGTCCTTTGTAGCTCTTAATAAAATTTATCTTTTCTTCCGCCAACCATTTACTCAAGCTCGCTAGGTAGGTTATGCGTTGGTTTCCTCTGTCCCTCTTGCCTTCAATCTGTCCTGTGAGTATCAAATTTTCCAAGCCCTCTACAATTTCATGTCCTTTGTAGCTCTTAATAAAATTTATCTTTTGTTCCGCCAACCATTTACTCAAGCTCGCTAGGTAGGTTATGGGTTGGTTTCCTCTGTCCCTCTTGCCTTCAATCTGTCCTGTGAGTATCAAATTTTCCAAGCCCTCTACAATTTCATGTCCTTTGTAGCTCTTAATAAAATTTATCTTTTGTTCCGCCAACCATTTACTCAAGCTCGCTAGGTAGGTTATGCGTTGGTTTCCTCTGTCCCTCTTGCCTTCAATCTGTCCTGTGAGTATCAAATTTTCCAAGCCCTCTACAATTTCATGTCCTTTGTAGCTCTTAATAAAATTTATCTTTTGTTCCGCCAACCATTTACTCAAGCTCGCTAGGTAGGTTATGCGTTGGTTTCCTCTGTCCCTCTTGCCTTCAATCTGTCCTGTGAGTATCAAATTTTCCAAGCCCGCTACAATTTCATGTCCTTTGTAGCTCTTAATAAAATTTATCTTTTGTTCCGCCATCCATTTACTCAAGCTCGCTAGGTAGGTTATGCGTTGGTTTCCTCTGTCCCTCTTGCCTTCAATCTGTCCTGTGAGTATCAAATTTTCCAAGCCCTCTACAATTTCATGTCCTTTGTAGCTCTTAATAAAATTTATCTTTTGTTCCGCCAACCATTTACTCAAGCTCGCTAGGTAGGTTATGCGTTGGTTTCCTCTGTCCCTCTTGCCTTCAATCTGTCCTGTGAGTATCAAATTTTCCAAGCCCGCTACAATTTCATGTCCTTTGTAGCTCTTAATAAAATTTATCTTTTCTTCCGCCATTCATTTACTCAATCTCGCTAGGTAGGTTATGCGTTGGTTTCCTCTCTCCCTCTTGCCTTCAATCTGTCCTGTGAGTATCAAATTTTCCAAGCCCACTACAATTTCATGTCCTTTGTAGCTCTTAATAAAATTTATCTTTTGTTCCGCCATCCATTTACTCAAGCTCGCTAGGTAGGTTATGCGTTGGTTTCCTCTGTCCCTCTTGCCTTCAATCTGTCCTGTGAGTATCAAATTTTCCAAGCCCGCTACAATTTCATGTCCTTTGTAGCTCTTAATAAAATTTATCTTTTCTTCCGCCATTCATTTACTCAATCTCGCTAGGTAGGTTATGCGTTGGTTTCCTCTCTCCCTCTTGCCTTCAATCTGTCCTGTGAGTATCAAATTTTCCAAGCCCACTACAATTTCATGTCCTTTGTAGCTCTTAATAAAATTTATCTTTTCTTCCGCCATTCATTTACTCAATCTCGCTAGGTAGGTTATGCGTTGGTTTCCTCTGTCCCTCTTGCCTTCAATCTGTCCTGTGAGTATCAAATTTTCCAAGCCCTCTACAATTTCATGTCCTTTGTAGCTCTTAATAAAATTTATCTTTTGTTCCGCCAACCATTTACTCAAGCTCGCTAGGTAGGTTATGCGTTGGTTTCCTCTGTCCCTCTTGCCTTCAATCTGTCCTGTGAGTATCAAATTTTCCAAGCCCGCTACAATTTCATGTCCTTTGTAGCTCTTAATAAAATTTATCTTTTGTTCCGCCATCCATTTACTCAATCTCGCTAGGTAGGTTATGCGTTGGTTTCCTCTGTCCCTCTTGCCTTCAATCTGTCCTGTGAGTATCAAATTTTCCAAGCCCTCTACAATTTCATGTCCTTTGTAGCTCTTAATAAAATTTATCTTTTGTTCCGCCAACCATTTACTCAAGCTCGCTAGGTAGGTTATGCGTTGGTTTCCTCTGTCCCTCTTGCCTTCAATCTGTCCTGTGAGTATCAAATTTTCCAAGCCCGCTACAATTTCATGTCCTTTGTAGCTCTTAATAAAATTTATCTTTTCTTCCGCCATTCATTTACTCAATCTCGCTAGGTAGGTTATGCGTTGGTTTCCTCTGTCCCTCTTGCCTTCAATCTGTCCTGTGAGTATCAAATTTTCCAAGCCCACTACAATTTCATGTCCTTTGTAGCTCTTAATAAAATTTATCTTTTGTTCCGCCATCCATTTACTCAATCTCGCTAGGTAGGTTATGCGTTGGTTTCCTCTGTCCCTCTTGCCTTCAATCTGTCCTGTGAGTATCAAATTTTCCAAGCCCTCTACAATTTCATGTCCTTTGTAGCTCTTAATAAAATTTATCTTTTGTTCCGCCATCCATTTACTCAAGCTCGCTAGGTAGGTTATGCGTTGGTTTCCTCTGTCCCTCTTGCCTTCAATCTGTCCTGTGAGTATCAAATTTTCCAACCCTCTACAATTTCATGTCCTTTGTAGCTCTTAATAAAATTTATCTTTTGTTCCGCCATCCATTTACTCAATCTCGCTAGGTAGCTTATGCGTTGGTTTCCTCTGTCCCTCTTGCCTTCAATCTGTCCTGTGAGTATCAAATTTTCCAAGCCCTCTACAATTTCATGTCCTTTGTAGCTCTTAATAAAATTTATCTTTTGTTCCGCCATCCATTTACTCAAGCTCGCTAGGTAGGTTATGCGTTGGTTTCCTCTGTCCCTCTTGCCTTCAATCTGTCCTGTGAGTATCAAATTTTCCAAGCCCTCTACAATTTCATGTCCTTTGTAGCTCTTAATAAAATTTATCTTTTCTTCCGCCATCCATTTACTCAAGCTCGCTAGGTAGGTTATGCGTTGGTTTCCTCTGTCCCTCTTGCCTTCAATCTGTCCTGTGAGTATCAAATTTTCCAAGCCCTCTACAATTTCATGTCCTTTGTAGCTCTTAATAAAATTTATCTTTTGTTCCGCCATCCATTTACTCAAGCTCGCTAGGTAGGTTATGCGTTGGTTTCCTCTGTCCCTCTTGCCTTCAATCTGTCCTGTGAGTATCAAATTTTCCAAGCCCTCTACAATTTCATGTCCTTTGTAGCTCTTAATAAAATTTATCTTTTGTTCCGCCATCCATTTACTCAATCTCGCTAGGTAGGTTATGCGTTGGTTTCCTCTGTCCCTCTGCCTTCAATTTGTCCTGTGAATATCATATTTCCCAACCCCTCTACAATTTCATGTCCTTTGTAAATCTTGATAAAATTTATCTTTTGTTCCGCACTCCATTTACCCAATCTCGCTAGGTAGGTTATGCGTTGGTTTCCTCTGTCCCTCTTGCCTTCAATCTGTCCTGTGAGTATCAAATTTTCCAAGCCCTCTACAATTTCATGTCCTTTGTAGCTCTTAATAAAATTTATCTTTTGTTCCGTCATCCATTTACTCAATCTCGCTAGGTAGGTTATGCGTTGGTTTCCTCTGTCCCTCTTGCCTTCAATCTGTCTTGTGTGTATCAAATTTTCCAAGCCCTCTACAATTTCATGTTCTTTGTAGCTCTTAATACAATTTATCTTTTGTTCCGCCAACCATTTACTCAAGCTCGCTAGGTAGTTTATGCGTTGGTTTCCTCTGTCCCTCTTGCCTTCATCGGTTCGGAACAGATCTTACGGAACAAGTCCGAGGATTCTGTCCACGCAACGTTGGGGGAGGACGCAAGGGAGGAGAGAAGGCATCCGACATGGAACAGATACTACAACCGTAGCATCTACTCCGACGGGAAAAACCCCCTTCTCCTCCTCTGACCTATCCGGAAGAAGGACCCCTCCTTGCCTGACTTCTCACATAGAACTGAGCCCCTGTTGTGTGGTAGACATTGTATGTCTGAGAACCTGAAAAAAGAATTAGTTTTGTAGTTTTTTGGATATTAAACATTTTGTGGGGTAGACAATCATGCTGTAACATGATTTGGACAATTTTGCTCTTACACCCGGGAGATATATTAAGGGTCTACACATCCAAAAGATTTAGAAAATAATTAACGATTCTTTTCTTTATATATTTATTTAACTAGAGACAAAAAAATAAATTAAATGTTGTTATAATAAATTAAAATTTATAAATTTATTATAACAATAAATAGTATTATTATTATTTTATTCCCTTTGATTTTTGATATGTACAAATTTCTATCCGGGTCCCGACGAGAGACCTAATGTCAGAAATGGCTTCATGACATTTTCCAGTGAGCAATTTAAAAAAGAAATCACACATATTTTACACAAATAAAGCTCTTCGTGGGCTGTATTCGCGAGAACAATTTTTTGTATCTCTTTGAGGCATGGGCTTCCAGGGATCCCTTCATTGAGTCTACTGGAATCTTTTCCAATCAATCCAAGCGCTCGAGCTACAACTGGAATTGCCGATGTTCTCATGTGCCGCATTTCTGAGATTTCGATTTCAAGGTCCTTGTACTTTGATAGTTTTTTGAAGATCTTCAACGATACATTGCAGTCTGCAGAGGGCACTTTTTGTGTTTGAGGTCTCTCATTACGATGTCTGGGCGGTTAGCTTTGATTGTTCTATTTGTATGTAATATGTAGTCCCATAAAATTGTAACAGGTCCTATCTCCGCAACCGGGTCTGGGTGGTGTTCATACCAATTTCTTTCAGTTTTCTTCCCCGTAGAAGTTGCAAATTTTCCAGTGCAGATACTGGTCCATGCTGTCATGCCGTGTTTTATATTCAGTGAGTGCCAATACCGTGCAAAATGATACAAGATGATCAGTTGTTTCGGAATATTTATCACAGAATCTGTATTTTGGACTAACACAATTTTTCAGTATGTGTTTGATAACTTCTAGTTAGAAAGCATTGGTCCTGTGCAGTTAAAATAAAACCTTCGGTTTTATCTTTTAACCCTGTACTACGTAGCAACTGATGGGCACGAGATTTATCTACATCAAATTGTTTGGAACGGGCAGAGTATTGACCGTGAATCGGTTTATCTTACCATCGTTTCTGTGTCTGTTCAGTTGCATTTGATTTCTTTTTTAAATATTTTGCAGCTTCAGTCGGTGTATTCTGCTTTACTTGTATTTCTGCACCCATTTGAAACTCCATTTTGAATTAAATGGCTTCCTTTATTACTGAATAATGTCGCTTATTAAATTTCATGTTCTTCATGGTTAATCATTAATTTGAACATTACAGGTGATGTTCTGACACGGACAACGACTGGTAACCATGCTAGTATGTAAATAAAACTGTCAACCATATCCTTTCACGTTGTTTTCCTAACTCCTAAATTAAAGATGATGAATTAACAAAGGAAAGAAGATGTTGCCTTTGGAACAAACAGCAGGTACATCATGTTTTCTTTCAGAAAATTCCAATTAGCGGAATTCATAAGCATAATTATAGAATTATCTGCTTTTTTTTTAATTTTCTGTATTAAATTCGATTAAATATAAAAGGGAAAATACAGTTTCTAAAACGCACAGCTGACGCACAAAGGAATCTATTCAAAGAGAGTAATATAAGTTTGTGACAAAATTTATCTCTGTTTGTCACAGAGTCAAAATATTGCAGCAAAGAGTCAGGGTAAGACTCAAGATGGGAGAAGATTGTTTACTAGTGATTCTGCAGCTGGCAACCAACCATAGGAATCATGGTTGGGACTAGTACGGAGTCAAAACAGTGTTGAGTGATGAAAGAATTTATTACAACGTCAATAATCTACGAAAGTCATTAAGAACCGATCTTATCAGTCAAGTTTTAGCCTTATCATATCTATCTATCTATCTATCTATCTATCTATCTATCTATCTATCTATCTGTTGTAACCTAGGGAAGGGTACTGAATAGAATAATAAAACGAAGGTTGGTAATGAACGATAATATTTTGAACACGAACAATACATGTAAGATTCGCCAGCAGTAGTCAACTGCTAGAAGTGAGTCAAGTGAATTCCACAATGAATCGACAACTGCAGACCAACATACAGTATTTACTACTGTATTTATGTGAATGAGGACATACCCATTATCGTCCGTAGGTATGCTACAACACTATTTATCTATCTATCTATCTATCTATCTATCTATCTATCTATCTATCTATCTATCTAAGTCTCTTTCTCTCTCACTCCTCTCTCTCTCTCTCTACACACACACACACACATATATATATATATATATATATACACGCATATATATAGCAAATAGATAAATATAGGTAAATGTACGAGCAAACGTTCGTCTACAAATACATATATATATATATATATATATATATATAGTGTAAGAAAAACATAATACGCTACATTGATTGCATAACTCGGAGTTTCATGCTCTCTGCAATTGTCAGGTTTTGAGCAACACTGTTTAATATTTCTGGTTATCGCGATATATTTTATTGTTAGAACGGATTATTTTATTTTATCTTTTATTTTATTTTTATTGTTATGTATTATTTTTAGTAGTATATTATTTTTATTTTATCATTGCATATTTTGTATTATTAATTTTATTAATATTATTAATTTCTTCATTGATTTTCATACGAAAAATAGAGTGATTTCCAAACTTTTAAAAAAAATATCAACAACGTCCGTTTTTAAATTAAAATTTATAATTCTTATTCTCAATCTTATTTTCAATCTTAAATGTTAATCTGGGGCTAATTCAAATCCAAAATTAATCTACAATTCACTTAAATAATTAACAACAATAATAATCCACACTAACAATAAAATATGTTATCGATAACCAGAAAAATTAAACACAAGAGCCACCCACAAAAATTCGAACCCGACGCATGTAGATGCATGAAACTCCGAGTTGTGCAAATCAATCTAAGGTTTTATGTATATTTTATATATATATATATATATATATATATATATATATATATATATATATATATATATATATATGATGAGATAAAAACAAATTGAACAAAATTGAAAAAAAAAATGAAACATGTTAGATCGATATACGTTTCCTATGTGTTCTTTATCTTACCATCCTGTCGGATTCATGTCCATATTTGATCTGCATTTGACATTATATATATATATATATATATATATATATATATATATATATATATATATATATATATATATATATATATGATTAAGACAATTTAGATATGCTGTGCTTATTTATCTTCAATAAAATCTTTCCGCTTTTTATTTTGTGATTAAAGACATCAAGAATTGTACTGTCGTCATATTCATTCATTTTCATTTTTTCCGAGGACATTCGATATTTTTCAAAAATCATCATCAGGTTTTTTATGACTACGACAAATAGTTGTGGTTTGTCCGAAATAAATTTTTGATTTTGTGGTTAAACCGTTAACATTTTAGATTATGCGCTAAAAACACATACATACATACATACATACATATACATACATACATATACATACATACATACATATACATACATATACATACATACATATACATACATACATACATATACATACATATACATACATACATATACATACATACATATACATACATACATACATATACATACATACATACATATACATACATATACATGATTACATATACATACATACATATATATACATACATATACATACATACATACATATACATACATACATATACATAAATATACATACATACATATACATACATACATACATATACATACATACATACATACATATACATATATTGTCATCCACAGACAGACTGATAGTGAATTTAAGCCTATTTATTTTTTGATAAATACGCCAATGACTGGGAGAACTCGATTCGTTTTTAATGAAGAGTCTCGTATTAGCAGCAGTAATAGACACTGTTTATATAGTCACTGTCTATATATATCTGTTTGTGTGTGTGTGTTCTTGTGTGTGCATCCATTATAGCAACAATATACGAGTCACTATTAACTTTCTCAGTCCATCTAATTGTAACATATCTATCTATCTATCTATCTCATTCTGTTCATATCTATCTATCTATCTATCTATCTATCTATCTCTCTCTCTCTCTCTCTCTCTATATATATATATATATATATATATATATATATATATATATATATATATATATATATATCAGTGTGTTCATATCTGTATATCTATCCGTCTGATTCGTATTACTTAGGTCTATTTAGCTCAGTGTGTTAAAATCTATCAATTTATCTATGCGTCCATCTTACTTGTCTTTATTTCTGAGATGTGGTATCGCAATTATTTACATAATTCCGACTGTTGTACTCATTCTTCACTGTCGTATTCACAACGTTTCGGCCGCTGTATGCTCCGGCCTTCTTCAGGCGACTGGAATTTCGAACTGAACCCTTTATTTCGTCCAACGGGGTAGATTGCTTTATTTCCGCCTGCCCTGCCTATCTATCTATCTATCTATCTATCTATCTATCTATCTATCTATCTACCTATCTATCGATCTATCTATCTTGATCTGTTCATATCGATCTATCTATATCTAAGTGTATTCATATCTATTTATCTGTCTGTGCCCGTCTCCGTCTGTTTATATTTATTTTATTCATCACTCAATGTGTTCAGTTTGTCTGTCATATCTTCACACTGATTTTTCTTTCTCCCTCTCTCTCTCTCTATCTCTCTATCTCTCTCTTTCAGCCTCTTTATATCTATATCAATCTCTTTCTCTCTCTCTCTCTCTCTCTCTCTATATATATATATATATATATATATATATATATATATATATATATTATATATATATGTGTGTGTGTGTGTGTGTGTGTGTGTGTGTGTGTGCATGTGCATGTGTTTGTTTGGAGAACTATAGTTTTAATGTGTGCTATATTTATGGGATAAAGGGCTCAATATCAGAAACAGAGCGTGTGGAAATTATAAATATAAAAGTGAACGGTCGATTCGGCAGGTGAGTTGTTACACACTCCTTAGCGGATTCCGACTTCCGTGGCCACCGTCCTGCTGTCTATATCGACCGACACCCTTTCGGGGATCTCATGGGCGTCGCGTTAGGCACCTTAGCCGGACGTTTGGTTCATCCCACAGCGCCAGTTCTGCTTACCAAAAGTGGCCCACTTGGCATTCGCATTCGTTTCTGTCACCGCCGCCGCCGCCGCCGCCCGCGAGGACGACGACGACGACAGGCAGCAGAGAAGTGGGACGGCTCCGTATTCGGAGGTCAACACTCAGATGTGACATAGTCAGGCTGATATATATATATATATATATATATATATATATAAATATAAATATAGGTAACTATATTCGTGTCAAAAAACCTTCGAACTCTTGATTTAACAACAGCCAAATCAATCACGAAGGAAAAAAAGGTTTTAAAAAAAGAAAGAGCCAGGAACATGAAAGTCTGTCGAAAATAATCGCACAGATACAGGTTCAAGGCCCAAAGAAAAAACCCCGATACGAGTAAACAACTAACTAAAGAGCTCAATACAAGCGTAGAGCAAACCTAGTCAAACCTAATGAGCCAGACACACCTACCAAGGTTTCACTTAGGCAGATCGTCAGGGTCGTCTCCATATATATGCCAGTTTCTGTTGCCTCTTTAGCCAGCCGACCCTGACGATCTGCCTAAGTGAAACCTTGGTAGGTGTGTCTGGCTCATTAGGTTTGACTATATATATATATATATATATATATATATATATATATATATATATATATATATATATATATATATATATATATATATAAGCATTTCACCCCAAGCAAGGCGGGATGCCACTAGTACGCAAGAGGTTAGAAAGTGGGACCGAGAGTAAAGAGACATGATGGAAGAAATGATGAAGTGAAGGACAGGGAATATGTCAAGGCATCTGGAGAGATCGATTGACATTACATTTGAATAGTTGGAGATTATAGCTATCGTGGAAACAAATAATTCGAAGCGAGTTCCACAGACAGGAAGTGCGAGGCATGAAGCTATTGGAGTAGAAGATACGGCGACATTTAACCGTTTCGACAGTGAAAGAATCGGACCAAGATGCTAGCCCTGTAGCACGCTTAAATTCATGTAGTCTGGGAACTAGCGAAAGTAGCTCGTAGGAGCAGTTACCGTGACATTATTTGTAGAGAAGACAGAGGGAGGCGACGGCTCGTCTGTGAGAGAGTGTCTGTAGACAAGATGACAGATCAGGACTAACCAAATTGCATATCCGTCTCTGGATCTTGTCGAGGACCTTAAGGCGAACATCGGTGGCACCAGACCATATATGACAGCAGTATTCCATGCAAGGGCGAATGGTTGATTTATAGATTTGAAGGATGGACTCGGGCTAAAAAAAAATTGGGGACGTGACACAAGGAACCAACTTTCCTTGCAGTAGATGAAGCTATTGGTTCAATGTAATTGTTCCATCTCAGGTCAGCGGGCAGTGTGAGACCAAGCAGTCGCAAAGAAGTGCTCTCATGGAGTTGAGCATCAGACATTCTAATGGGTGGCAGGGATGGTTCCCTGTGGTCAGTAATAGAGAGCAGGGAGTTATATATATATATATATATATATATATATATATATATATATAGTCGCGTATCATACGACTTTTGTTGACCTAATTTCGAAGCTAATTTTAAGAGGGTCGTATCATAGACGAGATATAATATTAGCCTATGTTCTGCTGACACTGGCTACGCCGTTCACCACACAATATATCCATTGACTGTAGTAACAAAGTACATCTATATTTAAAAATAATCATGATTTTGTTAAAACTGATGTTTTACTTAACTGTATCCAATAATAATGCATGTAATATTTACATATAAATATCGTATTATAAAATACAAACATAGCGAATATGCATTTTTTTCATTGTTTACGTTTATAAGATGTTTAGCTGTTTCTCGCTCGGTTGTTTAAGGCTGTACACGTTTACGCGTTACTAACAATACTTTTATCATTCTCTTTACTTATTTAACTCGAAGATGGTATAAAGAGGATAGAGGAAAAGAGGTTAGTCTATTGTAATTTGGTCTCTCAAAAGATAAACTCGCGTCATACACCAGATACATGTTTTGTAAGTGAAAATCTGGGAGTCACATTATACACGAGATCACGCGTGACACGAGTATATATGGTATATACAATTTTTATTTCTTTATCGATTCGGAACAGCATTTCTTTAGTTCTCTTCCTTGTCCCTCTGCCTTTGATATGGAGAGAAAAGCTTTTCTGTCAGGACAGCAACTGGTCGTAAGATATTAAACATTTCTATTTAATGTTTTTACATTTTAATAGATGTTTCTGTCCATTTCTTGACGTTTCTGTCTGTAATAAATGTACATGAGACTGCCTTCTACAGCCTAGGTCGTCCATATATCGAACATTTCTAAATGGCCGACTACCGAAACATGCTTAATTTATTTTACTCATTCAATTCACGAGTGGCTCGCCGCATTTCTAGATTCTGAAAATGAAATTTTCGAACTATTTCAAAATCGGATGATGAAATCAGTATTTAACAAAATCCAATATTTACACGATTTACATTTTTCGGACCAATGTCCTCTCATCTTTGTTGCAATATTTACAACCTTTCGGCCGCTGTATGCTCCATCCTTCTTCAGGTAATTAGAATTTCGAACTGAACCCTTTATTTTGTCCACCGGGGTAGATTGTTGTAGTTCCACGAGCCATACCTCTTCTGAATATCTCAGTTTCAGTTATTTACTAACTCAACTATCCAAGTTTGTGTTCATCTCTGCTGTGGCCAGGAATTGAACTCACAACTCTTTGGGTCAAGTTACTGGATTAATTCAACCAACGCTTTTTATCCACTAGGCCATGTGTCACTGGAGGCAAAAATATCCCGACATAAAATCAGAAGAGAGACGCGAGTTTAAAATTATGTTCCAAATGGGATGGGTCTGCTGTCTAGAAAATCATCGACCAAAGTTCTGGTTATCTAGCACAGGTACGAAATATGTCATTGTCTCAGACATTGGCCGGAAACTCGCTCGGGCGAGAGTATAAATGACCTCTGATACTGAGGTCTTTACTCTGTTGTGTCAAATGTTGGGATAGGTGCATTGATTCCCACAAGTAGTTGGAAATCCTCTAGAAAGTGATGTCAAGCCATGCTGTCGTGATAGCTATCCAGAGATTGCTGATATTTCTAGGTAGGGAACCTTGCATGCGATCAGACTTCTCCACTACGTCCCATAAATGCTCATTGATGTTCTTTCGAGCGAAATTGGTTGTCTCATCATTCGTCGGAAAGATCCTCAAGACAATCCTGGGAAACCTGGACAACTTGGGTACATTTCCACATTTCCCTGCTATCGGGTTTACAGGTAGTCCATGAATCGGTTCGGTGCAACATACTATTATGGCGATCATCACCCCCCCCCCACACACACACACACACCCTTACAAATTCAAATCTCCAACAGCATTCATTCATTGGTCAGGAAACAACGCTGATATCTGAAGCGACAATTTTAAAATCGCTATATTTTCATATAGTAAATTTTGTGCACTTTTGGGAGAATTGGATCCCAAAACTCATGCACTGATTGGTCAGTATCGACCAATTAGAATCTCTGCATGTGGAGAATGATATTTCAAATCGGTTATCCGAAAGTAACAATTCAAAGTATCACTGAAAATGGCTTTTGTGTGTCTACAGGGAATACCCAACCGCCGACTCTAGTATTTTGGGAGGAAATACCCTTGTTATGAATACAAAAATCGTAAAACCACATACGTTTTAGCAGGCAATTCGGTTATCCGAAAGTAACAATTTAAAGTATCACTACAAAGTTATTTGTGCACCCACAGAGAATACCCGGCCGCCGACTCTAGTAATTTAGGAGGAAATACCATTAAGTTATGAATACCAAAATCATAAAACCAATTACGTAATAACAGGGAAATCGGTTATCCGAAAGTAACAATTCAAATTCTCACTGAAAATGTCTTTTGTGCGTCCACAGAGAATACCCAACCGCTGACTCTAGTCTTTAAATTATGAATACCAAAATCGTAAAACCACTTAGGAAATAACAGGCAAATCAGTTATCAGAATGTAATAATTCAAAGTATCACTAAATGGGGCTTTTGTGCGTCCACAGAGAATACCCAACCGCCGACCCTACTATTTTGGGAGGAAATACCATTATGTTATGAAATTCCAAAATTGTAAAACCACTTACGAAATAACAGGCGAATCGATTATCCGAAAGTAACAATTCAAAGTATCACTGAAAATGGCTTTTGTGCGTCCACAGAGAATACCCAACCTCCGACGATAGTATTTTGGGAGGAAATACCATATACGTTATGAATACCAAAATCGTAAAACCACTTACGAAATAACAGGCAAATCGGTTATCCAAAAGTAACAATTAAAATTAAGTAGCCTCGAAACGGGCTTTTGCGCTTTTACATACAATATAGCCCTTAGGAGGGCCAGTGTTAAAATAAATTTACCATAGATGTACAAATAAACTGATCTCTTGAACCTCCCACATAATCATGTCTATGGGAGAAAACCGGTTCTGCAAGGTTAAGGACTACCACATCCAAGGACTGCCCCTGAGCTTTGTTAATACTGATTGCAAAACTCAGTTTCACCGGAAATTGCAACCGCTTGAACAGGAAAGGCATATCCCAGGGAATAAGTGGAATTTTAGGAATAAAAAAAGCCTTACCGTTTGCTTTGCCAGTCAGAATTGTCGCCTCCAAGACTGTTGGCATCATCATCTTAATTGTGAAATCGTGTACCATTGGAAAGCTTAGGTAGATACGGGTTTCTTAGCAGCATCACTGTTGCTCCAATTTTGAGGTGAAAATTGTGAGGTGGGAGGCCTGCTGGTGTTAGGCTATTCAAAAATTCAACTGGATAATTCACAGCTTCATTGGCGTTTAATACATCGTCAATGGAATTATAGCTGCGACCCTCACCTGACAACTGTTCCAGAAGGTTCAATGGACTGACACATTCTTTAGAGCTAAAATGGCACTGGTTCTCAGCCAACTGATTCCTCGGGTTAGGAAACATCCTTTAAATCAGATCCGATATGTCCAAAGGGCAAACTAACCCGGCCATCTTGCTCGCCAACCAAAGTGCCATTACGAACATCCAATAGATGCTTAGAAAAAGTACCAGCCTTCCCATCACCACTGAGCTGCACCCTCATGTTGGTTGTAAGTCTCGGCTTTTTCACGCTGCTCCACAGTTAAGGAGACTTTATACTGTTGTTTGCCTCATCAGCTCTTGATCCTTTCGGAATCACTGGAAGGATTTATCTAAAATCTCTCGCAGGCAAGACTACTGCACCTCCCATGAGCCGTATGTTCTCTCTGAGATCCTGAAGTGCCGTGTCGAGAGCCTCGAAGGAAACCTTATGGCTCATTGTCGCCTCATCTCAGATGATCAACTTGCAATCACTGAGGAGGTTGCCTGTTATAGAACCACCACTGATATCGCAGGTTGTCTTCTCTTTCTTGGACAGGTCCGAAGGGAGTTTGGATCACGAATGAGCTGTGCGGCCAGCACTTAGCGGAGTGACTGCTCTTCCACTTGACGCCATTACAAGAGAAATATGTTCCATTTGGTGCAGTATCGGCGGAAGTAGGTTGATGATAAATGCCTTGCCAGTTCCTCCTGGCGCTTCAAGTAAGAATAGATCTCCTCATTCATCTTCAATGCCCGAAATAATCGTCTTATAAACACCCAGTTTTTCCACCATCAGTTTCTCTTCGTTATCAGCTATATGCGCCGTCATTTTCTCGGTGTCATAGCTGTACTCAATCGCGAGATTGTGTGCTTCCTGCTCAGGTTGAGATAGGCCGAATGTAGCAATCCTTTGGCTTTCCATAGCTTGCACTCGGGTATCCAGATTAACTGATTTCTCATTGTAAATGGCATCATTGAACGTGACAATTTCCGCCTTTGAATTTTCCGCCTTTGAATATATATATATATTATAATATATATATATATATATATATATATATATATATATAAACCAAAACCTTTGATAGAACCAACGGACAACTTGTCAAAACTTAACACTTTTATCCAAATACAATCTTGAATAAAAACGACAATACTAAAAAAGAAAGCGAAAAAGGTCGAAAGGCAAACTTAGCTACGCAGTAAAGTAAAGTGCTCAAAGCCTAGATTGCCTGAACCGTTAAAGTCGTCTGAATATCGCGTGTGCATGAAACTCGGGTTATGATAAAAGCTGTCCTTTCATATATATATATATATATATATATATATATATATATATATATATATATATATATATATATATATGTATATATATATATATGAGTGCTCTTAAACAGAGTATATAAATATTTACTCAGAACGCTTCTTGACCTAAACTTGTAGATAAAGTACACAAAGTCTAACATACGATAGAATTCACGAAGGATGCAGAAACAAACAAGTAATCAATACTTTACCTTTCTTGAATATAATGTTACACCGTAATATAGAATCCCCTCAAACTAAGTGTCCCTCGCAAATCTACTAATAAAAATAATCATGAATTTCTATTCACAACATAATATATATATATATATATCACACCCATAGCAATATACAAGCTAACACATATCATACTCACTCACTCCCTAAAAACTAAATAACACACACACACACACACACTTACCAGAGACTAAATAACTAAATAACACACACACTAAACTAAATAACACACACACACACACACACACACACACACACTTACCATCCCCTCTCCAGGTACCAATAAAACTGCTGAACTGACCGAGGGATTTCAAACTAGCATGAATCCATCCAGCTCTTATCCGACAACTTAAAAGAGACTGTTTGACCAACACAAGGAATGTTAATAAACTCAAATTAAAAAGATAAAAAAAACAAATAAAAAAGCAAATGAAAACTACAGACAAAAGTTCATTTTCTCCATCAAGACATTCATTTCTGTAGTTTACTGCTACCAGCAAACAGAAACATTTTTTTCTCCCGATGATGGCCATGTTGGCTGAAACTAGCCGAGGAATCTAAATGAAATATTAATAAAAAAAAAAAACATAAGAATATTAATCTACAACCCAGTATGTCTGAAGATTTTAATTAATTTTTTTAATAATTTTTATCATTCAAAATATATATAAATTTATAAATATATGTAAATTTACATTGAGCACTATTGTGTAAAAATAAAAATATCTATAAGAACACCGGATTTTATATCTTACAGTTCTTTCTTTTTATATATATATATATATATATATATATATATATATATATATATATATATATATATATATCTGTAGTTTACTGCTATCAGCAAGCAGAAACATTTTTTTTCTCCCGATGATGGCCATGTTGGCCGAAACTAGTAGAGGAATCTAAATGAAATAATAATAATAATAAAAACATAAGAATATTAATCTACAACCCAGTATGTCTGAAGATTTTAATTAATTTTTTTAATAATTTTTATCGTTCAAAATATATATATATATATCGGTATAGATTTGGATAAATAAAAAAGAACAGATATGAGCAACCGTATATACGCGCGTGTTGGCGTGCATACACAGGCAAGCAAATAAATAATCGTCAAATTTATTCATGAGGTGTAAACATAGCAGTGCTCGATGTGGTTAGACAGAGCAACGTTAATAAATATACACATATATATATACCTACGTTTACGTGTGTGACTATAGTTTCGCTTGTTTTCCAGCTCATCGGGCACAAAGTATATCTACAATTCCTTACCTGCATCTTTTGTTCTATTTTATTTTATTTTTCGTCTATGAAATAGCGTTCTTTCCATGTGTCAACTTTGTGCCCGATGAGCTGGAAAACCAGCGAAACCTAAATCGCCCACCTAAACATTGGTATTTGTCTGTATATATATATATTACATTGCTATATATAGCATTACTTTATACGCTATGTTTCAGTTTTTCAATTGATACACGTGTAGACGACCCGCTTTTGTAAACACTGCGAATATATGTGTATTCAAGAATTCTTAATATAGATGGTCCATCATGTTTCGAACATGTAAGCCCCCCCACGCACACACACACACACACACTTGTAGAGAGACAACACGGTCTGATTCAGTCTGCTTTAGGCCGCTCAGCCATGGAGTGCTTCACAACTCAACAAGGTTAAGTTAAGTTTTTAAAGAAGATCTCGGAAGATCTGTTAAGATTATTTTAGTACCCGAAACATAAAATGATTCTCGAATGCACAGGCTGGTAGATGTAATTCAGACTGTATAAAAGAAAATCAGGGCTTCTACTAAAAAAACGAGTATCCTCTAAAATATAGCGTTCACAAGTAGCTAGAAATACCTGTGAAAATTCTATGGGTTTCCTATCTGAATTTTCTAATGAATTTTAATTCTTCAGTTAATGACTAAATAAGCTCATGGCGGATTCTGGGACAGTAAAATATCTGTAGAAATTTTCCTGTCACATCGTTAAATATTAAGGATGAGGATGATAGTCCGAATAATGTAAATAGTGTAACTTTACCGGTTTCACAGTCCTATGATTTTCAAAAGTTAAATTCAGATAGAGACATCTCATATATATATATATATATATATATATATATATATATATTGTGGTGTCCTCTCTCTAAAGAGTGTATGTTGGATTCTTCCGCGTACTATAAGATTAGTAGGAGAGAATGCCTTGGGGGAACAGTCTTCCAGACTGTTCATTGCTGTCAATCTGTCCGCCTCGGCGGAGAGGAACCCGGACGAGGATTTGCCGCAGGGTAAAGTTTCGTCCGGGGAGGTAAGACAGGCCCTGAACCCGTTTTACGAGTTCACAGGGAATATTTTTGGCCGAGGCTACGGGCTTGGAGAACCCACGCTAAACCGGCTTTGTGCCACATACACCCTTGTGGGTGGGGGGGCTGTTAAATATTAACAGTCGACCAAACTGTTCATTGCTGTCAAACTCTCCGCCTCGGCGGAGAGGAACCCGGACGAAGCTTTGCCGCAGGGCAATGTTTCGTCCGGGGAGGTAGACAGTCCCTGAACCTGTTATTACGGGTTCACAGGGTATATTTTTGACCGAACATACGGGCTCGGAGTACCCACAATAAACCGGCCTTGTGCCACACACACCCTCGTGGGGGGCTGTTAAATATTAACAGTCGCACAGATTGTTCAACTGTCAAACTCTCCGGCTCGGCGGAGAGGAACTCGGACGAAGCTTTGCCGCAGGGCTAAGTTTCGTCCGGGGAGGGAGACAGGCTCTGAACTCGTTTATACAGGTTCTAACGGAATATTTTTGGCCGAGCCTACGGGCTCGGAGAACCCACGGTAACTCAGCCTTATGCCACATACATCTTTCGTGGGGGGGATGTTAAATATTAACATAGATTGAACGCGAGGTCAACCGACACACACTCAGTAGTCGTGTAATACTCTTTTGTTGTACTTACTGTTTAATATATGATATATCTGCAATAGTTGTTTTGTTATTTCTTTAACCATTTACTCGTTCACAACAGTATATATATATATATATATATATATATATATATATATATATATATATATATATATATATATATTCTATTTTGCCTACGTCCAACTTGTCTGTATCCGTTTTTATTTTTATCTATCCCAATGTGTTCATATTTATCTTTTATTTACTTTTTTTTCTATTTATTTATCTATGTCTTCAAAATTATATATTTATCCCATTCAGTTGATCGCTACCAATCTAAATGTGTTCGGTTTTATAAGTATTTATGGAGGTGTAGCAATGTTATATAAAATTGATATGTGTTAATGTTATGTCTTTGTTAATTAATTATTATAAATAGAAGTTTCAAATCTTTGGTTTGAATTGGATGAAGTCTAATAAAAACACTTCTTTGTACAGAAATCAAAAGAAACTAAAGTTCGTTTATTCAAAAGAAAATATTTATTCCTAATGGTTTCCTATTCCTTTGTTGTACAAAAATTTTAATTAAGAAAGTATGAAAATTTTCTTTACGCTGAGGTAGAAAAGAATGTACTTATCCTGTGTTATTATCTGTATTTCAAACAAATTCCTTTAATATGTGCGCGTACGTCCATGTGTGAGTAAAGCTAGCCTGCTGACAAAGGTTATGTTAGAATTTACTGCTCAGCAGTATATGAGTAGAAATTGATTGAAAACAGACGACACCAACCGACAACTGACTTAATAGAACTGATTGCGGTGAAATATTAACAAAAAAAAATCGACGACTTTAACAAAGGTTAAGTTTTACTGAGAATAAATTATTAATCTGAACTCTAATTGGATGAAAAAAAAAATGGGCTTTTATATTGGATATAAAATATCGTTAACAGAATTTTCATACAAATGTTATGTTTTTATTTTTTTATTTTTTTAAGCAATTCACCCCAAGCAAAGCGTGTGTACCACTATCACGCAAGGGGTTGCAGAGGATTGAGAACAAGAGTAAAGAGGCGTGTTTGAGAAAAGTATAGAGAGAAGGAAAGAGAACAACCTCAAGGTGTCAGATGTCGATTGACATTACACTTGAATATTTCAAGATTATAGTCATCGGGGAAGCAAGCAATGGGAAGGGAGTTCCATACACGGGTAGTGCCAGAGAAGAAGCCGTTTGAGTAGAAGAGACGGTTACATGTAACCGTTTTGAAAGGGTGGGACCGAGTTGCCAGCCTGGTAGCTTGCTTAAATTCATGAAGTCCTGGAAAGTAATATAAGCCATATACTGCATGCGCTACATACATGGACCCTTCACCAAATGGGGTTTACGTCTTGATGCATTGTTTCAATTACTTTGGAGTCTCCTATTGTATCAAAGGCTTTTTTGGTAGTCGACAAATGCTATAGTATTTACTTATTTTATATTCTGTAATTTTCTCTTTGAGCTGGTTCATTGAATGTAAATGAGCATAGTAGAGTATCTGTTCTTGATACCTGCCAAGTGTTCTAACGAATGGTAATCACTTTGAAGGAAAAGCTTTTACAGAAAGATAAGTAAACTATTTGACATGCAGTGGTCATAACCTTTTGTATATCGCTTTTATGCTGCAACACTGTTTATTGCACTCTTCCAGTCTTATGAGATCAGACATTAAAAATTTAAATTATATCTTTTTACCATCAAATTAAAAAAGTTGAACTCCAAAATAAAAATAAAAACTCAAAGTTAAATTCTTACAAAAAGTTCAACTTCAAATTAAAAAAAAAAAACTGAATTTACAAATCCAATGGAAGAATACTAGGGCACCGTAAAGGCAGCGATGAAATACCGGACAGCTGAAACATTTCAGACTATGATGGATTCACCACCAGTAGTATTTACCCAGAGTACAGATTACGTTTCCTCGAAGAAGCAGTCGATGAAGAGATGTCTGCAATTACCTCACTACTGTGCTTGAAAACATGCAATCATGTACAAGCACATTTTACACCAACCTTGGCGCAACAAGATCTCTAAATGTTGGAGGAGAATGTATGACACGGTTAATTTCGAATTATTCGTCTGCGACCATATTGTTCATTCGTTTGGGTACATCGACGTAGTGTAATGATTAACAAGCTTGTCTGGCTAGATCCCATTACGACTCAGTAGTGAGTTCGAATTCCACTGGGCGCTCCATGACTTGGTCCTTGTGCAACATCTGAGCTAAATCGTCGAGCACTTCGGCGTGGTCTAATGGTTAGCATGCTTGTCTGGATAAATCAATTACGTCTGTTTAAAGAGTTTGATCCTCACTGGGTGCGCCATCCTTTCGACTTTGTGCTACAAGTAGGCTACGATTACTAGAATCAAGGTATTTCGACGTGGTGTAAGGGTTAGCAAGCTTGTCTCCCTAAATTAATTGCTAAATGCTCCATGCTTTCGGCTTCGTGCCACATCTAAGCTATGCATAGAAAATCCCTATATTGTTTGTTCGAACGCTATAACTTTTCGTATTAATAAAATGTTAATTCGAAATTCAGCTTTTGAGGTTTAGCTTTTTTTTTAATTTAAGAGTGAAAAGGTGTACAGGGTGCGATGGGTGAATTGTTGTCTAAATTATGCAGAAATGAAAATAACACTGACATCTCATTTTAACAGATATATTTACCAAAATTACACAAAAATACCTTGAAATAGTAAAGAGTAAAGTTATTTAATACGATCTCCATTGGCTTCAACCACGGCCTCCAGACGACTTCAGAACCTCCTGCATCTATTTTGGACGGTCTCCTTGTTTAAGTTGGTGAATGCCGCCATAATCCTTGCCTTCAGTTCATTTTTTGGTGTTACAAAGAGTTTTGTTGGTCTCTCGCTCAACTGCTCCCCACTCATAATAATAAGGAGGTTGCAGTCTGGGGAGTTAGGCGGCCAGATGTAAGGGATGATGTGGTCGAAGAAATTGTCTAACAATAATGACTGGGTTCTTCTGCTCATATGGCATGGTGCAGAGTCCTGTTGCCAGACATAGGGTATTCCAGCAGCCACCCTCTTGACCCAGACCAGTAGTACCTCCTCAAGGCACTTGATGTAGGCCTTCGTGTTGAATCTGACCCTCTGTCGGAAAATGAATGGAGGCATAACGTCGCCATCACTTGTGATCACTCTAAACACCATGATGTTGACTGGATCTATCATCCCATTCCGAATCCTATGCACACTCACTTTGAAATATTCGTATTGGAACTTCCGGCGTAGGTGTTAAGCAGTGCAGCATACCTTTTCCAAATTTATGGCGGAGGGAATTTTCTTCACATACGGTGAGCCTACTATACTGTACAGTCGACACAACCAACACCAAACAACGCGCATGCGAGAAATTAAAAATATAAAATGACGACAATTTACCCATTGCACTATGTAGTTCTTGGGTGAAGACATTATCTGACCCTTTAATCAGGTTGCTTGTGATGTCCTTTGATACCAAGTTTCTTTTCGGGTTTTTTGACAGTTTGATGGCGAGCGCCATCACCCACCGTATATAATTTCTGTGAAACTTTTTTGATATGGTGTCTCTAAGATAAAACATCTTTTTTCTTTTATCTACAGCCACTGGTTAGTATAATATAGTTTCTTGTAGAACACTTGACAATTCGTTACCTATCCGTTGCTAGGATTCAATTTTCTTCGTTAATTTGAACTGAACTGTTTGTTCTTTGTTATTTTGAAACAGTTTCCTACTTTCATCGTTAATCGCTGATACGATACGTTCTTTCTGCAAAAAGCTTTTCTTTTTTTGGGGGGGATCATTTGGAATGTTTTTGTTGGTTTCTATTGCTTCAGTCGTTTCCTTGATTGGATTGTTCGTTCCTATTTGAAATGTCGACGTTTTTTATTACTGGATTTCTGCTTTCTTTTAATAATCTATTAGCCTTGCCTCGTTTTTTGACTTGTACATGTTGGCAACTTCAGTCGAAAGAGACGTCGTTTTGTTGTTAATTTATTAGTATCAGATTCGATAGACTGTCCGCGGAGCTAATCTGTGGCAAAAGACATCAAGGCCGACCGAAGAAACGACGCGAAGACGCAATCAAAACTAACCTTCATTGGTGCAAGAGTGTGTACTGCCGATCGATCGATTTGCAAACTTCAAAGAAGCCCAATTTCAAGAACTCATTGCTAAAACAAAAGAACAGCGCAACCCTCAGTGGGCCCCAGGAAGTACTTTGATGGAGGCGGCACTTTGATGGGAGCGGCTTCTTTTGTGTTTACTGTAGGGTATTAGCCTATATAGACTGTATTGAAATAAAAGTGGTTTTAATGTCGGGACATGACTCAAAGTTGAAGGTTCTTTTCGATTTCAAGTAACTTAAACTGTGGTATATATATTGACCTATAGAGCGACAATTGACAGATAGATTTTGACGATGCCATTGAAGAATTTACCAACAAAAATTAAAGAAAAGTTACTTTGCAGAAAGTTGTACTTTTCATAATAAATTAATCAATTTCATAGATTGTATTTTCTGGGTTTGTTAGAAACTTCTATCTCTTCGAACTGAAAAGTTGGAATGAGATCTCGGTACACTGGAATTATTTATAGCTTGGTATAGAATATTTTCTTGCTTATTTATTGGTGCTAATTTAGATTTTACATCTCACCATTGTGTAGTTGCATCTATCATTGATAATTTTGTTTTTTCTGTCTAAAATTCTGCGATGATGAGTCAAAATAATGTCCTCGTCTTTATTGTTACTATCGAAGAAACCGTAATTAGGGATGCGATAAAATCAGGCATGGCTGGTCATGTATGAAGAGAAAAGAGTAATTTATCAACGGTTGTAGAATTAAGCAAACATATTAAACAGAGTAGAACACAGGAGAATCAGATGTTTGGAGGAATCAGCGCGTATACTACGTAATGACAGACTCTGTACTAGGCCTAGCATAGATATAAATGGCATGGGCAACATGGCGACAAGACTGAAAGGGTAAAGGAACGCAATATAAAATAAAGAGGAACGTTTTTTTCTACAAATACTTTAATAAACAACTGTTATGTCTAGCTTTTTTCCCAAGTATCCCGACTACATGGATTTAACCATGCTACTAAATTGGTATCTAGATCCCAGTGTTTTACTGTTGAAATAGCTAAACATAAGCGGCACTTCTATACCAAAAGTTTCTTTTCTAGCACTTCCTACCTATGGAACTCCCTTCCGTCTACTTGCTTCCCTGATAACAAATATCTTCAAAAAGTTTAATGCCATTTTATTCGCTATCTCCTTGAATCCTGTTCATTTTTTGTCCTTTCCTCAATCCTGTCTGTAATCAGTCTTTTCTCTCACTTTCAATCCCTGCAACCCCACAACGTAGTAGAAGAATTTCCGCCTCGTTTTGGGTGAAAAATTAATATATATATATATATATATATATATATATATATATATATATATATATATATATATATATATATATATATATATATATATATATGTTGTGGTGCGAGTGTGATTCTTGCCATTTATATCATTAACTTCACTATCTGATTTTTGTATGAATGATTCATGTAATGCAAATTGAACTGCACCACATACTTGATATATATATATATATATATATATATATATATATATATATATATATATAGAGAGAGAGAGAGAGAGAGAGATAGATAGATAGATAGATAGATAGATAGATAGATATGAACAGACCATAGATAGATAGATAGATCGATAGATAGATATCAACAGACCATAGATAGATAGATAGATAGATAGATAGATAGATAGATAGATAGATAGATATTGATAAATATAAATATAAATATGAATTAAATAAAAATATATGAGAAACAATAGATGCGTTCGATTATGTTCATATACAAATTTGCAAATAAATAATTATTTAATTTTTGGTATAATCAAAACTGTGCTATGAAGTATATATTATTAACTATACATATTACATACGTCAGTTTGATGTGTATACAATCGTTAGGTGCTAATATATATATATATATATATATATATATATATATATATATATATTGTTGAATCTCGACTAATGCATGGAATGATAATGCAACACAAAATGTACTTAGAACAAGAATGTATTATAACAAGAAAGTGTACACAATATTTACATATAGTATTTCTGTATATTTCTGGGAAGACCGTTCCTGGAGAATGTGTTGACTAAGTCGCAGTCGGGCAGAGTCTCTAGCTGGATCTCTGTATTCCCTCCCTGTCTTCCGGTACCAACCATTATTTATATAGTCGGTAGTCACCTATGAAACTTAAAGCCCAATACTCTAAAAATTCAAGGTGTACGCTTCAGACATTATAGAATCTGGGTTTGTTGATCGAATACGAGAAATGCGCATTAGGACAGGCTGATTGTTTGACTTATTTTAAAAAAAAAATTGCACTCGGTGTAAAAGCTTGGATTTGGTGTGGTAATTACTGACACTAAAATATAGATTCATTTTGTGTATTTAATTATGTTGAGGGATCTCCCCTTTTTACACAAATGGACTCACCCAGGGAATACATATACTACTGCCAGTGAATACCCGAAGAGTCAAGTCGAGTAGTAGTGGTAGAACGTTGATTCGGTCGAGTAGAACAGTAGAATAACGCAGCGGCAAGAGTCACAGTAACGAGCCCGTAGACTCAGTAAGAAGTCATACAGCGATACGTCGATATCAAAGAATATCTATATATTATCCTACTAACCCCGCATTCCTGGAACTACTAACCTGTATTACCAGTTTGTATTATTACGTTAATACATTTATTTTCCTATATTCATTCTTGGCGTTTGTTATTATTTGATATCGGATTTCATCCCGGAATCCACAACAAATTATAAATCGCCACAAGCAAAATATCCATTTTTTTTCTGTATTCGATAAATAAAAACTGTAAAATATGTAAAAGATTACAAAAAAGGCTATGAATAAGATTTGTTAGATCATCTGTGTTATAACCTATAAAAGGTTACTGAATGAGGAATAACCAAAACGGAGGTTAGAAATGAATATGGTAATCTTTATAACTTCAACAAAATACAATACTCGCCAGCGGCGTGAATAGGTAAATCACTGCTACAGGTGAATTACTTAGACAGCATATTACCCCCCCCCCCCACACACACACACTTAAAATAGTGTTCAACGTATTTATGAGGATTGGGACATACCCATTAGTGTTCATAGGTAAGGTATATAACAATTTGTTAGTTCATAATTAATAAAAACAAAAAATACATAAAGGTGTATATAACACCATAATACTAATAGGCACAAATTATAAGACAAAATGTTTCAAATTCTTCATTGTTTATTGCAAATCACACTAACATATTACATCATATTATAGCTAATTTGTTCAGTATAATTTCTCTTTGAAGTAAATGAAGCTCTTATTTGATGGTACAAAGATTTAGTAATTAATATGCTGGTGCCATATACAATTTTTAAAGCTTCATTTAATTATAAATTTTATGAAGCTGTGCTATAAAACTTTTACTAATCACTGGAATGAAATTCCAACGATACGATTTTGAACCTAAACTTAATCTTTAAACTCGTATCCTCAAAAAACTGCAACGATTTTGAAAAAATATTTTGTGTCGTTATTTGTCATGTTAAACATAAACTTTCAAATCGGGTGCCATACCGCGCTTCCGAAATCGACCTCCTCTTATTTGCATGTGATAATGATTGGATGATAATAATCTTGAAGGTTGTCAGTTGGCTCATAAATTTTGCATGCATTCTTTTTTTATCGACATCACAATACATTCAGGTTTGTATTTCTCCGCGTCCCTTTTTCCCGTGAATACGACGACTTCCAAGACAGACTTGAATGGCCACAGATATGCTCCTAAAGTACATTGACGACGAATTCTTCAGGATTCTTGGTAAAAATTCAGCAATTTGATTATTAAATAAGTTTCTTATTTCTCCTGCTTGCCAGTATATATATATATATATATATATATATATATATATATATATATATATATATATATATTAAATTTACGGTTTTAACGCATAAGATATCCATATATATGTAATCCCTTAACATGGTCTCAGATGAGATTGAAAGTACTTGGGAAAATAAAAATTATTTGAAAGAAAATTTAGGTATTTTTCTTAATCAATTTCCTACAGCCACAAAGAAATTAATTCGTGGAATTGAAAGGATTAAAACTGAAATAAATAGACATCATATGTCTAAACTATTTAACCAAACACACGCACACATACAGACACGTGTATATATATATATATATATATATATATATATATATATATATATATATATATATATATATGAAATAGATTGATTAATTTGACTGTTTAACTGTATATAAACTCCTTATGGGTCATTTAGAGCCGAAATTTAATTTTCTTGGAAGATTTGAAGTATCAAAACTATGATATGTGTTATTCTGCTTTCGCAATTGAATACATGGTAGATGATACTCAACTTGTGTATATATACATGTTTGTGTGGGCTAAAGTCGATGATATATGTATATTATATTGGGGGTTTGTTGAAGTTATATTTTGGAATACTGTTTGATTTAAGACATTGTAAGATATTACATTGCTTAGTATCATGAGAGTTCTTTTAAGTTGGTTGGTAGTATTTTAAATGGATTGAGCTGAGGTCGCTATAATTTGTTAGTATGTATGTATTGTTGGTAATTTATATAAATGATATTGCTGGTATTTTTACTATAAAAATGTATTTTTATACTTTCATAGTATTTTGTTTTTGTTTGGGGTGGGGGGTACTATTTGCCCAAAGATGTGACCCTAACAAGTGCTACCACCCCAGGTCAGCGTGGACCTGCGAACACAGCAATTAAGAGATGGTTCCACGCGTCTCAAACGCTCCAATCTCCCGATCAGAGGCCCTCCTGCCGGATGTTGTTCATCGTCATACCCAGGACTAATATATATGAGATAACTATATAATCATTTGTATATATCAAGAAGAATATTGGGGAAAATGTATGACAAAGTAGAAAAAGTCCTTAAGGACTTCATCGGACTAAATTTTTTGCGTTAAACGAGGGATGCTGAGAATTTTAATTTTTTTTATTTTGTTATATAATCTAGTCGATTTCATTTAGATTCTTTTCCTTTTTTATTTTTTTGTTTCTATCACTTTTATAATTAGATATCTCACGCGGTGATAATAGAAGTTGAAAAATTGTAAAAGTAAAACCCCGGGGGTAAATTTACTGGGGATGACCTTGTGATCAAGGCACTCTCTAGACATTTTCGTCGTGGTGGAATTTTTCTCCTTTCATCAGAGTAGCATTATTTATTAGTGTTGTGGGGCTCTCCCCCTTTTACACAAGATGGACTCGTCCAAAGTATACTTATTTTGACAGAGTGGAGATACGTTGAGTACACAGGGTGTTGACAAAGAGATAAGCTGATATAGGATGAGATACGTAGAGTCCACAAAGAAAGAGATAATTACGGCTCCACTTACGGAGACTTGTACATATACTTTCTACTAACCCGTATTCCTGGACTACTAATATTCATTTCAAGTTTGTATTCTTACGTTCAATACACTTATTTTCCTATTTCAATTACTGGCGTTGTTTATTTATTTGTGCAGGATTATATATATATATATATATATATATATATATATATATATATATATATATATATATATATATATATATATTGCATTAAATATCCCAACCGGTTATAATAGAATTGCTACGGACAGTGAAATGTTGTAAAAGCCTGAGTGTAAATTTACTGTGGATGATCAAGGCACCCTCTCGACATTTTCGTCGTAGTGAATAGTTTTCTCCTTTGATCTGAGTAGTATTTTGTATGTCAAAGTTATATAAAATACAAGGTAACCAAAAAAGTTCTGTCCGTATTTTGATTAGTCATTGAATGAAGTTGAAATATATACGAAATGCGTGTAGAAATTGTTTTCAAATTCGGACAGCCGAAAGTAGGAACATCAGACGTTATGAAAAACACGCGCAATGTGCCCGGCCATCAGTTATAAGCCGGACAGCTGTGAGAAGGGTGGAAATGTCTAGAGATCTCATTCGCGGCTGTTTGCTTTACGACTTCAAAGTGGGCTTATCAGCAGCTGCATCAAGTCGCCGCATATGTCAAGCGTTTGGGGATAGTGCTGTGCATAAACGTACTTCAAGGCGTTGTTTTCGAAAATTCAAGTCGGGAGATTTGTCTCTCCATTATGAGCCTCGTAGTTGACGACCACAGGTCTTGAATGACGGAGTCCTGAAGACGGCCAATCAAGAGTCTAACGTGTGGTGAACTTGCAAGACAGTTCAAACAGTTAGACTTCACCTGCACCGCGTAGGTAAGACGTACAAACTGAGCAAGTGGGTTCCGCAAGCTCTGTTGGGGGTCCACAAGGGACAACAAGTGGTAGCCTGCGTATCGCTGCTTTCTCGCCACCATACCGCATCCTTATTCAATCTAGTGCTAACCAGTGATAAAAAGTGGGTTCTGTACGAAACTCCCAAGCGTTCCAGACATTGGTTGTCTCCTCAGTATGCTGTCTCTCACACCGCAAGACCGCCTATGCACCCACGCAAGATTATGCTTTGTGTCTGGTGAACAGGTCGTCAAGTGGTTCATTATGAACGGCTACCAACGGGCCAAACGGTATTTATGGAATGACCCTCGTATATATATATATATATATATATATATATATATATATATATTTTCACTATTTAATTTCTTCCGTTGTTTTCTTCCGTTGTTTTTTAATGCTTTGAAAATGATGTCTGTTTACTTTAATTGTCAGGTTATTAAAACTACGTATCTACAATGGAAGGTAATTAGTAGCGCATGCGCATTGTGTTGGCGGACTGTCAGAATCGATAAATTTCTTGCTAAAACGGAATTCTATGCTTGATTCACAAAAAAAGAAAGAATCATTCCTATATTGTCTATAACTCGGTGAAAAGTCATTATCGTTTAAAAAACTGTTCCGATTGTTCATTCTTTGTTACTCTCGTCGTCACCAGAACTAGGCCGTTTGATTCTCCAGTCTTTTCCACATGTGCAATCGGTACGAAAATATAATGTCTATTTTTTCTTTTTACAGAAAAATGATGACAAATAAAAATAAATGTCCAAAAATAAAAAAAATAGAAAATAAATTAAACAATCTCCGGATTATTGAATTCGTTCTCTTCTCTATCGCTGTTGGTACTTCAAAGTTTTGGTCAATGCGTTCTACAGAAATATTTACATTTATAAATATATGCCGGAAACGAGATGATCTGATCAGACGAGGTGGTCTGATACACTGATCAGCTCGTCTCGTTTCCGGCATATATTTATAAATGTGAATAAACTTTGAAGTACCAACAGCGACAGAGAAGTGAATCAATTCAGTAATCCGGAGATTGTCTAATTCCAGACGCTTTTCAACGATTATTGTCTTTAATCGGTCAAGCCGGCAACAATACTTGTCTGAATTCAATATCGAATTTCGGGGTATTTATTGATTTGTTTATTACGGTTTATCAACCCTTTTTCTGTTATTTAAAGCCGAAACATATTTCACATTTTCTGTCTGAATTTTTGGCATCAGAAGTTATCATTATTTACACTATTTAAATTCGGACTATTGTCCTCATCTTTGTTGTTGTTATCACAACGTTTCGGCCGTTGTGCCCTCCGTCCTTCCTCAAATGTATATCCATCTGAGTAACCTGCAGGGTATTCTGAACTGTACCCTTTATTTAATCTACGGGAGTAGACTGTTCTCGTGTCACTGCTCATGTCTAGTGATATCGTCTGGTTCTTATTTTTATTTAGTACTGCTCAGTTATTGTTCGCCCGTTTACACCGAATACACACTGCCCGATACAGGGATTGAACTCACAATCACTAGGTCACCAAATTCACAAAGTAACGCGTTTACCAACTGGACACGATTAAATAACATATGATCCTGAAATGTTATGATAACATCAAAGATGAGGACAAGAATCAGAATATAAATGGCGTAAATAATATTTCACATTGTAAAGATCAATTCTTGTCTTCTTGTAATGGATAGCGGCTCGGACTGAGGAATCGGATGAGCCGAGTTCGAATTCCAGTCGAATCCATTACATCCACTTACGTGCTAATACTTTTGAGAAAGGTATGAATCCTATTCTTCTGCCCCCAACTATGGGTAAAGAGCTGTGGGGGGGATGAAGAGCTTTCAGCTATACATTTAGCCATTTTCAAAAAGAACATTTTTTTTTTATAATTTATCATCCGAAAGGAAAAAATTATTAGATCACAGGAGAAATTATATAAAACCCTAAAAAAAAACAACATGGCCGCTGTATTCAATGAAAGTAGGATTGATGCCTAAATACACATTTTTTAAAATTTATTAAATTTAATAAAACTATATTTCTTCATTCATATATATATATATATATATATATATATATATATATATATATATATATATATGAATGAAGAAATATAGTTTTAAGGTGTACTATATTTATGGGGTAAAGTGTTCAATATCAGAGATAGACCTATGTAAATATAAATATAAACGTGAACATTGAAGTCAACACTCAGAGGCGACAGGCTAATTCATGCTAGACGCAATCGTCGCCTCTGAGTGTTGATTCAATATTCACTTTTATATATATATATATATATATATATATATATATATATATATATATATATATATATATATATATATATATATATATGTATGTATGTATGTATGTATTAAAAAGAAGCTTCCCCTCTCCTTCGCGCATATGTGTTGTTTTTCCTCGTTAGTGGCAGTTGCAGGTCGTCCAGACACTGGGTCATCTTCCTAAATTCTCTCCCTTCCCTTCCTAAATTCAGCCTCCCACTTTTGCACTCTTGATAAAGCTGGAACGTCATCCCGTAATGTTGCAACCATATCAGCATCAATGTTCTTGGCGGCGAAACTCCTTTTGACATGCACTTGATAACACCACGATACCAAATTTTGTCTTTTTCAAGAGAAGCCGCTAATCGTTACTATTGAAGAGTTCGTTGCACAGTCAGATGTCTGTTTACCGGGAAAGAATCAATTCAGTTATTAATAAGAAGAATTGAAATTAATACATGTAAGATTTCACAGCTCGAGAAACACTCCTTTATAGCATATGACATTTTCAGCCCACCGTATGAAATTTTCAGCTCACCGTATGAAATTTTCAGCCCAGCCTCGTATATGTACTTGTGCGTCTGTCAGAGAATAAATGCAGGATTAAAGACATTTTTGGTTATAATGTGAAATTTTTTAAATATATATTATATGTTATTTTCCATATTTTTTTTTTGCTACACAGATTTCAGGTCTTGCAACCCTCATCAGGCGAAGAGTGGTATTTCCACATATTATTTAAAGGAATTATTTCTTTTTCCTTGTGTTTTCTCATGTTTAATCATTGCCTTTTGTGTGTAGCGATAAGAGGATGAGCCCGAAATGCGATTTGCAAAGTGGGGAACACTAGAATCAAGCAGACGCGGGAGTTTAAATACCTGGGAAGCGTCTTGAGAGAGGACGGTAAGTGCGACACTGAGATCCGTAGGCGTAATGCGATGACCAAGGACACATTCCAAAAGCGGGGCAGAGCATTGCGAGACAGGCGGATATCTTTGGTAACAAGAAATACTGAACAATTACGTGACATCTGTCCTTCTCTTCGGCAGCGAATGTTAAACGAATTCCTCAAAGATGAAGAAGAGACTCGAGGCGACGGAGATGTGGTCCTACAGAAGGATGCTAAGCATATCATGGACCGATGAGAGGTTGCAAACAAGGAAAAGGCTTATACTTACCATCAGGAAGAGGCAGCTGAAATTTCTAGGACACATAATGAGAAAGGAGGACCTGGAGAATCTGATACTCACAAGTCGAATAGAGGGAAAGGGAGACAAGGGAAAACAGTGCGTGACATACCTGGCGGACTTAAGCAAGTGGATGACAGAATGTGGTCTTAAGCAGAGGAAAGGAATTTGTTGAGAGCTGCAAGGAACAGAGGGAGGTGGCGAGCCATTATCGCCCACGTCCTGAAAGGACATGGCACATAAACAGAAAGAAAGTAATCCAAATGTTCTTGGATTTGTGGATAAACTCCTCTTCTGCTTAAGGGGTTAATAAAACAATTAGGATTGGTCAGAGAAAAGGGGAAGGATGGGGGTGATTGTTCTTATCTTTCTATGACCCAGGTATCTTTTTAAACATAACTCCATTTTGTGTATTGTGTGTGTTTTTTTGCCAGTATGTGCATGCATATTCCTTCTTCATACATATATATTGTTTTATTATAAGAATATAGTATATATATACGCACACTTCATATGGTGTGTAGGATTCGTGTGTGTGTGTGTGTGTGTGTGTGTGTGTGTGTGTGTGTGTGTGGTCCGACTTGTGTGTTTTTTTTGCCAGTATGTGTGTATATATTCCCTCTCTATAGATATTTCTGTGTGTGCATGGTCCGTCTCGTGTGTTTGTTTTTGCCAGTATGTGTGTATATATTCCTTCTCCATAGATATTTGTGTGTGTGTGCGTGTGTGTGTGGTCTGTCTCGTGTGTTTGTTTTTGCCAGTATGTGTGTATATATTCCTTCTCCATAGATATTTGTGTCTGTGTGCGTGTGTGTGTGGTCTGTCTCGTGTGTTTGTTTTTGCCAGTATGTGTGTATATATCACTTCTCCATAGATATGTGTGCGTGTGCGTGTGTGTGTGGTCTGTCTCGTGTGTTTATTTTTGCCAGTATGTGTGTATATATTCCTTCTCCATCGATATTTGTGTGCGTGTGCGTGTGTGTGTGGTCTGTCTCGTGTGTTTGTTTTTGCCAGTATGTGTGTATATATCACTTCTCCATAGATATGTGTGCGTGTGCGTGTGTGTGTGGTCTGTCTCGTGTGTTTGTTTTTGCCAGTATGTGTGTATATATCCCTTCTCCATAGATATGTGTGCGTGTGCGTGTGTGTGTGTGTGTGTGGTCCGTCTCGCGTGTTTGTTTTTCCAAGTATGTGTGTATATATATTCCTTCTCCATAAACATTTATGTGTGTGTGTGTGGTCAGTCTCGTGTTGTTTGTTTTTGCCAGTATGCCTGTATGTATTCCTTCTCCATAAACATTTGTGTGTGTGTGTTTGTGTTTTTGTGTGTGTGTCTTTGGGTCTGTGTTTTCTGTCTATATACCAACATAGATACGCTGGAGCGACGGCATTAAGCCCTAAAAGTGGGAATTATGTTTTACTCGACGTCAGTGTCAGTAATGGGGGGGGGCATAACCTTTCATTTTAATGGTCCGTGATCGTCTTTCTTTATCATGCAACGGAAAGTACATTCTGAGATTTACGTCTGATTTTTCCTTAGCTTTTGCTTAAAAGCGTTTGCGGCAAATGCCGTCGCAGAATCGGACCATTCATAAAAGATTCCAACAGAATTCAAGTTCTTCGTGGTCTACTATTTCAGTTGGCTTCCTTTTAAGAAATATTTCTTGCGACATGCTCTCAGCTAAGCGAAATACCTTTTGCTCGAAAAATTATTGGGTTACAACAAAAACCTTTATTTTCACTATGTGGCGTTTGAGCACGTGATTTAGTTCCACACGTGATTGACACTCATGACATAAATGCATATCCTGAAATATGACAATTCAACGAGATTTTTTTTGTATAAGGTTCATTTGCGGAAAAAAAGTGTAAATGAATTACAAAAAAGATGCATTCTCGTTATTTGGGGCTCGTTTATTCCCGGAAAGACAAAAAAAAAACAAACGCTTTACAAACAGCAAAAATATATGTGCCGTTTAATGATACTGTTCCGTAGCTGAGAGCACTGTTTCTAAGTGGCTCGCTAGGTTCAAAAGTGGAAATGTTGATCTGGAAGACCGAGAACGGTCCAGTGGCCTACAGTCAGTGAGGATGACAAGATCGAAATGCTGATCGAAACCCTATTTTCACATAAATACAGTAGTCAATACTGTATGTTGGTCTGCAGTTGGAGATTCGTCTCCAGCTGTGCTGGTCAAACTCTCTACCTGCGGGCAGAGAGGATCCCTAGACGTGGCTATGTCTAAGAGTAGAGTCAGAGTCTCGCCTGGAGAACCCGTTTTATACGGGGTCTACGGAGAATTTTTGGCTCGGAAACCCCACATTAAATTCGGCCTTGTGCCACATTTGACCGCGTGGGGTGGTTGGTAGATATCCTACAGTTGGAGATTCATTGTGAAATTCACTTGACTCACTTCTAGCAGTTGACTACTTCTTCTACGCGCCGCTGGGGAATCTTATGTGTGTTGTTCTTGTTCTAAGTATTACCTTTTTAGTCAACTGTAAACTTGACCAGTGTTTACATGTTTTTGACTCTAATGCAAACCAGACCTTTGTCTACCTTTTTTATCAACTGTAAACTGGGTCAGTGTTTACAAGTAGTTGACTCTAACACCAAAACCAGACCTATAATTACCTTTTTTGTCAAGTATAAACCAAGCCAGTGTTTGCCAGTATTTGACACTAATGCACACCAGATCTATGTCTACCGTTTTAGTCAAATGTAAACCGGGCCAGTGCTTACCAGTATTTGACACTAATGCAACCAGGCCTGCCTACCTACCTTTTATGTCAACTGTAAATAGGGCCAGTGTTTGCCAGTATTTGACACTAATGGAAATCAGGCCTATCTACCTATTAAGTCAACTGTAAATCGAGCCAGTGTTTGCCAGTATTTGACACTAATGGAAATTAGGCCTATCCACCTTTTAAGTCAACTGTAAATAGGGCCAGTGTTTGCCAGTATTTGGCACTAATAGAAATAAGGCCTATCTACCTATTAAGTCAACTGTAAACAGGGCCAGTGTTTGCCAGTATTTGACACCAATGGAAACCAGGCCTATCCACCTATTAAATCAACTGTAAATCGGGCCAGTATTTGACACTAATGGAAATCAGGCCTATCTACCTTTTAAGTCAACTGTAAATAGGGCCAGTGTTTGCCAGTATTTGACACTGATGGAAATCAGGCCTATCTACCTTTTAAGTCAACTGTAAATAGGGCCAGTGTTTGCCAGTATTTGACACTAATGGAAACCAGACCTATGTCTACCTTTTTAGTCAATTGTAAACCGGTCCTGGTTTTACCTGTATTTGACTTTAATGCAAACTAAACATATGTCTACCGTTTATGTCACCTGTAACAGATTTAGATCTACCTTCTTATAATTCATTTTGCTTTTTGTCTTATACGATTTATATTCCACATTCACCTAACAGTTTTTTATATACCCTTCAATTAACCAACCTATCCAAACTTTATTTCCATAGTGTCCGCACTTGCTGACCTCCTGTACTCTATCATGCCCTATTGCTGCATTTGCATATTTACGCAGAATTCTTTGATGGTCTTCGTTGAAAACGGAGCGACAATGATTCTTATCGAATCTTCCTCGTTTTCCCCAGAAACACCATTCGCTTTACAGCCTCAAGTCTTCCACGAAAGTCTAACTTATCTAATTGATTCATTGTGTCTTGCCAGACAATTTTTTCTCGCCAGAATCTGTCTTGCATATTTATAAGTCTACCATTCGTACATGCATTGAATATTGATTTCCCATCAGGTCTGTTGCTTCTGTTATGTATTTAGAGATTCTTGATAAAATCCAAACAGGAATTTGAAATATTAACGATCCTGACCTAGCATCTTGGCTTCAGTCACTTCCCACCATCTTGACGTAGCTTCTCTGTGCCTTTTCTTTCATGGCAATCGTTTCCTCTCTGACCTTTCCTCTCTGGTTGTTATTTTTCCCCATCCCCACTAATAAATTCTACATATTGGGACTAGTAAGGACTTCATTGAGTATCTGAGGTATTATGGTATTTGCAGTAAACATCGTAAGTAAGAATGTGTTATTCTGATGAACTTTCATCTATGGTACCTAGACTTTAGGAATTTAAACGTACTACTAGATTTGTGGCAAGGCCTCAGCTTATAGTTGAAATGGCGAGATGTAATGTAACCGTAATTTCTATGCTAACAGTTTCTTCTCTCGCTGGTGAAACTCTCTTGCATCTTCTTGCTTTCCGGTTAACTTTAATCTTGAAAAAAATTAAATACACAATTTACACTATTCAGACTATTGGACTCGTCTTTCTTGTCATATTCACGATGTTTCGGCCGTTTTACGCTCTGGTTATCTTCAGATGATATATATATATATATTTTCGAACTGGACCCCTTGTTTAGTCAATGGGTAGATTATTCTCGCTCCACGTGCCATGCCATTTCCTAACTCAATTCTCTCCGAGTTTTTGTTCACCTCTGCTGTGTCCAGGTATTGAACTCTCAACTTTTTAGGTTACCGGTTACTTCAACCAACGCTTTCATCTAGTGCGCCAAATGTCCCTGGGGACAATGTAAATAGTGTAAATAGTTACAATACCTTATTTCATAAATATAGACAGATGACAATGTCAATCGTTATTTTCTGTCTTCTTAATTCCTGTTCTTCTATTGTTCTCTCCTCTTAATAGTATTCTTTTATTCTCTAACACTCAGTAACCTCTTGCGTCTTAGTGGCTTTATTGCCCTGCTTGGGATGAAATAAGTTTAAAAAACGATTCTGAATCTGTTTCAAATGCATTTCTTATTACGAACATCATCTTAACGTCCATATTTCTTTACTCAGCGCCGCCTTTTCTTCCATCTTTAACATCCTCATCTCTATTGTGCAGGTTCTCTCCCTGGTTCCCTTTTACGCCCTTCTTCTCATTATGACTTATTTTCTTTGATGTTTTTTTTCTCATTTATCGTTATGTAGAACGGCACTGATTTTAAGATGAGGGTTAAAGGATCATCATTGTCATTTTTTATGTATTGCCTCCCCCCCCTCAGTATCCTCGATGGAACCCTGCACTGCTTTTTCGTTCTTTTTTGTGTTTTTTTTTTGGGGGGGGGGTTCAATTCCTCTGCGAATCTGTAATTCGTCCGATCTTACCTCGAATATTTTTCTGGCACGATACCCATTATGCATCAATCGACACAACTCTCATATTGTACGGGAGGGAGCCCTTAAAATCTTCGGCTCGTCCGACTTGACGAAATCAGACCAAACATGACCAAACGACAGAGTTTTCCCGATCGAGTCGGAAACATTTTTTTTTTATTGAGATGCAAACTTTTCAGCACCTTCTCTTACAATTTTTTCAGATCCCCCTTATAATATATTATCATCATGCCCCTCTCAATTTTTTTTTTTTTTTTTACTTCGTAGAGGGTTTTCTTTCTCTTCACCTTATACACTACTGACAAATAAATTGACAAACAGCTTTTAATATTTTCAGCGTTTACACAAGTCGTAACTGGAGACTTATATTGGAAATCAAGTTACAACTTGTCTATTCAATATTCCAGCATTCTCTTCGGGGTTCCTTTCAGTAATGCTGTCAATTACGGTAGAAAAAATTTAACAGGTAATAAAATGAAAAAATAAATATCAGTGTACAAATAATCAATTGTATATAGGAAAATGTTATAATAAAATGTAAATATATTGATTTGATATGAAAAAAGAAGG
>OZ038501.1:28852864-28882864 GCA_964036315.1 Acanthosepion esculentum | reverse complement strand
TGTTTGGGAAGATAATTAAAGCTATTTGTTGAATTTTGGGGTTGATTGTTGTGGTTTGTTCTGACTATTATTTTGGTGGGAACGGTTTTTAATTTATTTATTTGAATTGTTTATCTTTATTTGTTTGTTCTAAACGGCTAGTTTATCGGTATCGGTTGTTAGTTTATTTATATATTTGGATGTATTTAGATCAATTTATTATTTATTTGTTACACTGTATATTTTCTCTTTTTGGTTTTCGATTTTAAATAACGCAGTATATTATTTTTTATTCATTTTTTTATCGTTATATAACAGTTATAGCTATTTTTCGTCCGATTTTTTGTTTTGATTTTTTATAGTCTAATTTTTTGGTCATAACAGTTTGATAATTTGTTTATTATTTACTTTATTTATTGATTTTGTTCCTTATCTTTTATTCTATTTCGGCTATTCTAACAGGTGTGATTTATATATATATATATACATACATATATATATATATATATATATATATATATATATATATATATATATATATATATATACAGTTGCGGACAGAATTATTCGCTCCCACTGAATATTTGCATATCTTCTTTTGAATAATTAGCGAATTATGTTAGAAGCTTCTATCTATTATAACAATATTTATAGATTTTTCGAAAAATTAGTGCAGTCCAAGATTATTCGCCCCCCCCCCTCTTATGGAAATTATGAAATAATATTACTCTATGGAAATGGTTATGCTATTTTCTTAATTTAACATTTAATGAAATATTGACCTGATTCTATAACATTCTAAAAAGTAATGAACAAGACAATATGTGAGTGCTACGTACAGCGATAATTCATTCGTTCTGCAACCATGGCGAAGACGGCTGAACTTGACAAGAAGCCCCTATGGAGATAGTTAATGCGTACCAACAACGTGATGGATATACAACACTTTGCAAGCACTTAAATGTTCTTCGATCGAGAATTCGTAGCATTATCAAGAAGTACAACGTGACTAATTCTGTTGAGTATAAATTACTAACTGACACAAAACATTTAATTTCTCATAGAATGGAAAGTAAAATTGCTTGAGATGTCTCGAAGCATTATCACTTTTCGACACAAGACATTATAAATGATGTAAAGACATTAGGATTGAATGTATCGACGAAAACAATCACTAGATGCTTTCATCGAGCAGGACTTTGAGCTTGTCGCCCATGTAAAACTCTCTTGCTTAAGGCTAAACACCTAGAAGCCTTCTAAAACATGGAGTTAATATTGGAACTTTGTTCTATGGTCAAATGAAACCAAACCAGAATTATTTGGTCACATAAACCCTTGTTATGTATGGAGGAAAGTGAATGAAGCTCACCAACCAAAAAATACCTTCCCTACAATTAAGTGATGGGAGCATTCTGCTGTGGGGATGTTTTGCTGCTTCTGGACCAGGAGAACAAGTGAGAGTTCAGGGTATCGTGGATAAAGAGCGGTATTTGGATATTCTTAAAAAATAATATAAAATGAAGTTCACGAAAGCTCTATTTGGGACATCACTGGATGTTCCAACATGACAATGAGCCGAAACACACGCTACAAATTGTTACAAAATAGATGGCAGCAAATTGTTACAAAACAGATGTCAGCAAAATCAAGGTATTTACATAGCGCACACAAAGACATAATCAAAATCGCATTGAAAATTTATAGGCATATTTGAAGAAAATGTAAGAGAAAGAAGTCCTTTGAATTTGGAAGAAGGAAAAGCGATTGCCAAGGAAGAATGGAGCAAAATATCTATCAGTGTGTGTAGTGATCTTGTAAAGAACGATCAAAGATAATTAAAGGCAATCATCAAGAATAAAGGTTACGCAATATATAATCGAGGCAAGAGGGCCAATAATTTTGTCCTATGTTAAATCTTTTGGAAGTTTTTTGTCTAATTGAGATTAAAACAATTTTTTTTTTGTGGGCATCACTAGACATTCTTTCAAATACATTATCTCATCACTGTGAAAAAATGCGCATGAAGTTTCCATGGAAATTTCTGGTATTACAGTTTTATTTGGAATTATGGAAGGCGAGGTGAATAATTCTGTCGAAACTAATTTATATATAAAGGCCCGTAGAACAGTTGGTAGGGTGTTCGCTTGACAACCTAACTGTCAGGGTTTCAATTCTCGGTAGTGGATGCGCACTGCTGATGAGTCCCAAATATAGGACGAAACGGCCGTCCAGTGCTTTCTGCATTCTGTGACAGTGCTTTCAGCATTCTGTTGAGGTTTCAGACTCGATGAATTACTTAATTACATTTATCAAATCCTCCTAATTATTACTTATATAAATATATATACTTATATGTGTGTGTGTGTGTGTGTCAGTCACTGTGTTTATCTAAACATAAATACGCTTAAATTCTCACATACAGTTTTGTCTTTCTTTCATTTTAACCTGAATAAGCCAAATAAAACAGATGTTCTCGGCAAAATGCGTCGTCAGTAAATTTCCCACTTTGTTTAATCATCCTCATATATATATAAATATATATATATATATATATATATATATATATATATAGAGAGAGAGAGAGAGAGAGAGAGAGAGAGAGAGAGAGAGAGAGTATTGGGACAGAAGATCATTATTCAAACATATATTGATAAATATAACAGACAATGGATGTGTATTATATTTGATCATGAGCCGTTCTAAACTTTGTATGGTTGCTTTAATTTCGGGAGAAAATAAAGACAAAAACTGTCCAACATTTGGATATTTTTTATTATGCTGTTCCTTGATCTAAGCTTTCGGCTAATATGAGGCATCTTCAGAGTGGTTATGCGGACATTTAAACAAAGATATTCACCATCAAATATATTCTGTTATGTTGACATACAGGATTGCTATGCAACGATAACGGCCGCGGAATAGCAGACACAGGTCGTAAATTCGAGATGCAGTTGTATGACGTCGTAGCACGAGAGAGAACGAAATATTAACAACATAACTATATGTTTAGATGCAATGTAATGTGTTATGACTTGTTCGAAATATATATATAAATATATATATATATACATACACACACACACACACACACACACATATATATATATATATATATATATATATATATATATATATATATATACAGTATACCTAGACAGTAATAGACAGTGGTCTACGTCTAAATCACCAAGACAGTGGAGTTGCGCTACCCAACAACAGGACTTTGCACTCCACTAATAAAGTAAGTATTATTTCATAATTTGCATAAGAGGGGAGGACCGAATAATCTTGGACTGCACCAAATTTTTGAAAAATCTTTAAAAATGAATATAATAGATCGAATCTAAAAAATTCCACTAATTATTCAAAACTAAATACAGAATCAACTATTTATTTACATATATATTTATATATATATATATATATATATATATATATATATATATATATATATATATATATAGTCACCACAGACAGACTGATTCGCTGTATTACAGCTCATCATTGTGGCCAGGTTCGAAATCCGACTGATTTGGCATCAGTCAGAGATTCTACCCCGAAGCACGGCAGAGTTGAAGAGAAATTTTAACGTTTTTACTATGCTAAAGACAGGAGAGCTCGATTCGAGTAGAAGAGCATTGCATTAGCAGTATCAGCCACTATATATATATATATATATATATATATATATATATATATATATATATATATATATATATAGTGCCTGATACTGCTAATGCAATATATATATACAATATATATGCCACATAATACTTTAAAGAGAAAATACATTGAAAACATAATAACATTATTACCAACTATAAACACACGTATAAAACATTACAGTGCATCGCCAGTCTTTTTGGAATAAATAAATGCTAATTTTGAAGCATATATCGTTTGGTTTCTACTTTGCGTGAACGAGAATGTTCGCATTCGTTAGTTTTCCCAATGGGAATTGATAAATTTCAGAAATATCTTCATCCTGGTCGCTATGCAGAATTCGAAGGAAATATTCGACATTTTTAATACTTTCTAGACGGAAGTAAATCGAAAATATGACTTGTTACTCAAGGACAAAAATCGTCTTGCACACCGATCACTTCCTATAACTTTCCATTCTTGTTTAGCTGGCGAATATATCACGTTAATTCACCGGTTCTCGTACGATCACCAAAGTTAAGCATCATTGAGCCTGGTCAGTACATAGATGGGTAATCACTTGGGAATATCTGGTGCTGTAAGCTTGGATGTGCGGGTGGTGCAATGGATAACAGTTCGGAATTGGATAGTTTTTACACACGCTTAATTGTCATGATAGAAAAACTTTACAAAATATACCTTGTCCTTTCAAGGAAACACACATGCACACACACACACACATATATATATATATATGAATTGGACACAGTCCGACAATTTAAGGCACATCACGCGAAATGATGGTTCCGTATAGGATACAGGTATTTAAGCAAATGTTCTGTTTTATAATAAACAGTATTAAATAACATTTACCGGCCTGAATGTCCGAGAAATCTTCATAGAAAATTTTCGCTCTCCGACAGGAATCGAACCTGTATCCTATACGGAACCATCATTTCGCGTGATGTGCCTTAACAGTTCTATGATATTATAAATGTCTTTAAATAAATATATATATATATATGTATATTACTTGAAAATGAATATAACAACATTTGAAAATACTCGGAAAATATGAACTTTCAAAAATTGCATAGACAGAACTTGGCGATATTATTCAGCCAAACATATCTGAAAGAATCCCTGCTGTCCAAAGACACCTTATATATATATATATATATATATATATATATATATATATATATATATATATATATATATGGGAAAGAAAGATGGGATATTTGACACTACAATGGGAAGCTTTGACGGTGCGGGACATGCGAAATCGTAGGTATTTACTTACTACACGAAATAAGCAAAATAATAGATAGAAATGACACAGGGCTCTACAGAGATGACGGTCTCATAATCTTAAGAAACTGCAACAAACAAAAGACAGATAAAACTAGAAAAGCAATAATTAAAATTTTCAAAAATAACGGATTCGAGATAGATATAAAAACTAACCTAAACGAAGTAGATTTTCTAGATGTCACCTTCAACCTAAGAAAAGGCACACACAAACCATACAGAAAACCGAATGATAAACCGCAGTACATACATATATACTCCAACCACCCGCCTTCTATAATCAAACAGATACCTAAATCGATTAACCGCAGGCTTTCCGACAATTCTTCCGATGAATCTATATATATATATATATATATAAATGTGTGTGTGTGTGTGTGTCTGTGTCTGTGTGTGTCTTTAATTAGGCAGCAATCCTTCTTACATGCACATTTCATTGAATACGACAGACAAGGTGTTATTTTATACAATTTCTCATGTGATCTAATAATTTTTTTCTTTCCAATGATAAATTATATAAAAAATGTCCAACATTTCTTTTTATCCGAGCGCTTTCGGCTATATCTTTAGCCATTTTCAAGGTTGAAATTTATTAATTGTTAACAAGAAATATCTTGTTGTATGTATATATCCATAGGATGTTTTCTTTTAAAAACACGGTCAAGATATTGTGTCCGTGTTCATAGTTGATATTATTAAGTGTTTTTTTTTTGGTTTTTATTAATAAGGCTTCCATTATTTTTACCCTTTTTCTTTTGCATGTAGATGATGCTATTATATTTGTGTTGTCAACAAGTATGTTACGAAATAGGGTCCACTAGGTCTCCATGGGTATATATATATATATATTTATATATATATATATATATATGTATGTATGTATGTATGTATATTATAATTAAAAATATGGTTCCATTAGTAAATTTATAATATTTATGCTCTGTAGATTTGCATTGAGCACTGTTTTGTAAAAATAAAAATATTTAATAAGAACACCAGATTATATATCTTACTGTTCTTTCTCTTTATTATAATTGTTGTGGATTCCGGGATGAATCCGATATCAATGAATAACAAACGCCAGGAATGGATAAAGAAAATAAATGCATTAACGTAATAATACAAACTGGTAATACGGCTTAGTAGATCCAGGAATGCGGGTTAGTAGCAATAATATATATACAGTCTTGGCATTGAAGTATCGCGGTAAGACTCCTTACTGAGTCTACGTGCTCGCTAACTGTGACGCTTGCCGCCGTCTCTGTGTGTGACTTACTTTACTACTACTGAACTCTACTACTCTTCTGTCGGTCCGTCTCAAATCCTTCACTCCTCTGGTATTCACTGGTAGTAGTATATGTATACCTAGGGTGAGTCCATTTGTGTGAAAATAGGAGAGCCCTTAACAATAATATATATATATATATATATATATATATATATATAGATAGATAGATAGTAGTAGTAGTAGTAGTAGTAGTAGTAGTATACAAAATAATTGCCGTAACTCTCTAGTATTTTCAACGCTTAAGAGAAGAGCGTGATTTAATAAAAGAAAACAAATAGTTTGACAATGTTAAACAATATTTCGACACTATTTTCAGGTGCAAAAATATATAAATCTATAAGTCTTTGTATAAACGTTGCTTGTCTTGTAAAGGAAAAAAAACGACTGTGTTAGTAATCAAAGTGTCAAAAAGAATGAGACCCCGCCAGCGTGAAGGTATGCAACTGAAACATGCTTAATATGGTAGTGATGTTGCTCATCTTGGATTTTTCCGTTAGTGTTGTACTATTATTATTATTATTATTATTGCTGGATTTTCGTACTAATTGTGGATAATGCTTTTCACCGACGATCGTTTGACCGCAATGTATTATTGTTTCGTGGTTTTTGCCCGTCTCTGCGATTTACGTCTGTTATTCCAATGATGTGAGAAAAGCTTCCAAGTGAAAGAATTGTTTCTGCTTTCGTCCTCATTACATATTCTCTCCACGTTTGTAAATATTTGGATTAAACTGAACGCCAAAGACAACACTTGCTAACTTATGTCGTCCAGGTGTTGTTATCGCTTCGGTTTTCGCAGCGCCTGAAATTTCGCACAATTGGCGAGTATTCAGACTTTTGCGATGCAATACCTCCGGGGATGAGTCGTAAGGTAGGTATTCGTTTAAATATGCATGAATTCGTCCACTCGCGCGTGCAACAACCACCACAAACACACTCATAAATATAAATATATAATACATATAGATGTATATATATATATATATATATATAATACATATATATATATATATATATATATATATGTAACGTTTTACGTACAAACCGTTTGATTTAGAGAAATATACGCTAGATTCTTTAAGAAAGGTTTCATTAAAAGTTGGTGATGTAATATAATATTTTTGACGTGTCTTTGTAGTGGATAATATTTTTATTAGTAGTCCTTTGAAGTACTTTCTATGTAAAGCATTATGTTCTTTCATTAGAGTGGCATTTGTAAAATTAATGTTATGGACAGTTTCTCTGTACTACGATAGAGTTTAGATGGTTGTCTAAACGCAAATCTCTTTTATGTTCGTAGATACGGGTTTTTAAACATCGTGATGTCTCACGGGCATAAATTATTTTACATTGTAAGAAATTTATTTGATAAGTGCCGGAATCTGAATGTGTGTAGGATTTAATTTTCTTCCTAATTATATTCCTGATTGTCTTGGAAGTGGTCGTGATGGTCATAGTATTACGTATAACTAATTTATTTACGAATTTAATAGAAAGTCTCTTAGAGGGTAGGATTATGAATTTGTGTTGTTGTTAGAAGTACTAATGGTGGTGTCTAGTTTTTATGATTTATGGATTTTGTAAGCTTGTCTTCTAGCATTGAGAATGAGTAGTGTAGAAGTTTAAATGTTTTTTTCGATGTATTTCACTTTTTCATATAGGTATTCTGGGACACATATTCTAATGACTCTGTGTTCCTATGACTAATCCTGACTTTTTTTTTTGGATTGTGGTTGAAATAGAAATTAATTAGATCGTTTTTGTTAGTGGGTTTAAAATACACTATAAAATCTAATTTGTTATTGTTACATATTAATAAGATGACGAGAGTAGGTGGAGATTTATTTATTTCAAATTAATTTATGAATTTAATGGTCGATTCAATTTTATTAAGTTAAATTAAGTTTCATTATTATGTTTATCTTATTAGCCAATTCCGACACGATTATTATGCCTAACAGATTTATATTATGAGAATATAATAAAAGAACGTCATCAATGTATCTTAGATAAGAGGAGTTTTTAGGTATGATGGACCGGACTTTAAAGTTCTAAGAAAAGACAAGCAAGAACAGCATTGATAGGTGATCCCATAGGTAAACCGAATTTTTGCTTACGAAGATTTTTATTGAAAGAAAAGTATAGTGATTAGTGATTAATTTACACGTTTATAATTTCATGGACAGGTAGGGAAAACTTTTCACTGGAATTTTGATTTGGTTTCGCAATATTTTGGTGCATTTTGTATATAATGATTTGATATCTAAACTCGTCATACTTTCCTTTCCATGTTTATGTTTTGCATTGAATCACTAGTGTTTAATGTGCGTTGGGTTGATGGTGCCTAAGAACGCAGTTAGGATTTTTGCAATAGCTGATTTGTGGAGTGCACTGTTTATTCTGGAACACAATCGGTAGGTCTGGTTTGTCCAAGCCGTATTAGGGCGGTCCAGGATTAGTATTCATTTTAATAGTTTCTTAACTGTTTTGTTGGATTTTTTTGTGTCTATATTTAGTGTTTGTTCATTGAGTTTTTTTTAAGTATTGTCGCTATACTAATTTTTTTAATGTAGACATTGATATCCATAATGATTATTCGGTGCTACTATAGTATGATATCTACGGTCCATTGCCTACTATAATATGATATCTACTATTCAGTTTCTAATATATGATATTTGGTTGGAAGTATGAAATATGCCAGGGTTAGGGCTAGGATGAGGAGATGGGGTTAGGGTTAAAGGTAGAGAACAGTGAACTGGTTATGTATTAAAAATTATTGTTTTTTATACAAAACATCATCACATAGTAATTTTAATAAAGGGTGTTTCATTAAGGCGGATCAAAGTCAACAGTAAATAAATCAGTGTTATTGGTGAAAACTTATTTTTGGATCATGTTATTTAAGTCATGGCAATTATGTGAGAAAAATAATATCGCCCAAATGTTCGCCAAATCTGAAAGTAAAAGAAAAAAAATCATTAGACGCTTAAACTTAATTCACATTTAAAATAGGTCCAAGATATTGGAACAAATTTTATTTGTAAACTGATCTGATGTCATTTAAAAAAAAAAACAGTAAACAGGTTAACGCTTTGTTTGAGCATTTTTCAGCAATTATGAATGCACTGTCATTTACGGTAGGTCGCAAATGCATCGGTAGATATCATACTATATTAGCACCGATTATTCCGCCTCCTTTATTGGATGGGGTTATGATTATATATTTATTCCAGGATAATTGTTTTATGCCGGTAAGTATCTTGTAGGTAATGTAGTTTCATCGGTTATTTGTAAGAGTTGCTGCTAAGATACATTCTATGAAACATTTTTCAAATTCTGTGTGGTTGAATCTATGTTTTTTTGTTAATGCTGTAAGAATGTAATCTTTTTTTAATACCGTGGCAAATTTTAAGCCAAGACATAAAGCCAACGTTTCCCTGATAAAAGTTTGAAATTAGAAATGTTGTAAACGAGATTTGGGTTTGCATTCGGGTCAACTCCCAACGGCGACAGTCTCTTTCCTACTTAAACGAAATCTTCAGGTCATGGTATACATTCGTAATACTAGGATCTTCACGACCACTTCCAAGACAATCAGGGATATAATTAGGAAGAAAATTAAATTCTACACAATTTCAGATGCCGGCACTTACCAAATAAATTTCCACTTTTATATTTACACTAGCCGCATGGCCCGGCGTTGCCCGTGCTTGATTCAAAAATCGTACCACTCATACAGCAATCGCTATCACTTGACTTAAAATATGTTTGCCCTTCCTTGCCTTTAAAGAAGTGCCCTTTGCCGTGCTGATGTTGCTACATGCCTTACTTCTTGCCTATCTCACACTGTGAATTTTTTCTAAGCTCTATACTAAACATTAAATCTGTTACGAAAAAATATCTAAACAAAATGAACACAAAACGATCAGCTTCAAAAAAGGACTCGTAACTGGAAAAACCGAATGAAAAAAGAATGTTAACAACAAATACTTTTTCACACCCAACCCAGTTCTGCGGAATCAGAATCAACGTTGACTTTAAGCAAGCGAATGAGCCAATTGGAGTAAAATGCCATGCAGATTTAAATTTTTCCCACTTGTGACGAATGCAGCTATCGATTTTTTTGCATGCTAGTTAACATTCGTGTCAGTCAGCTGTTGGCTCTCACGCTGGCCAATAGAATCTACTTGCCTATTCGATGGCAGCCAGCTATAGGCTCTCACTCTGGCCAGTAGAAAATGGCCGCAAAATACATGAAAACTACCGCAGAAGCATGAAAAAATTGATCATTTCCACAATCGATGGGAGTTGGGAAGTGCAAAGTCGGTCTTATTCACTGAGGATCAAATACCTTTGGGAATGGTATGAGTCCACTTCATCTTCCCCCAGCTATAGGTTAATTAGTAGGACTTTTGTCAGTAAAACATTATCATCTCCATAAAACTCTTACGATCTAAAAATATTTTATGGATTTAAATAACGCAAAGGGCCGATAAGGCGTAAAAATATCAATTAATAAAAAGATATTAGAAGTACTTCTCACATAAATAGAAACGATTTGCCCTAAATTGCACTGGGTTTATTTTATTTCTTTGTTGTTGTTGTTGTTTTGCTTTGATTTTTTTTGTTTTTGTTTTTTGTTGTTGTTTTTTTAAACATAGCCAAGGTGCTATAGTTCTGTTCGGAAACTAAACGAGAACTTCACTAAAAATATTTACTTATTACTACTCTCACACGACACAGGATAGGAAACAAAAACAAATAAACTAATATTACTAGGAAAATCATCCCCACTCTTGAAAATCGCTTCAGAATTATACGAAAGCGTTAAGGACAATAAATATTATAGATAATTTCTCCACACACCCAGTCCTGGAAAGGCACAAGAAAAATTAAACAAAAAGCTCACAAGCTATTCTTTGTCCGTCATATTTAACGAAACATGTATAAAAGAAGGTTTGCTGCAAAACATACAATATTTATCTAAAAGCACATGTTCTTTTCAAATTCTTGTTCGAATATTCTAAAATGTAGAAGTGACATTCAGATATATTCGACAACATGGCTGCAACTGCATAATGATGTCGCTGTAAGAGGGGCCGGGCAAATTTAAATGACGTTTTTGGAACAATAGTGAGAACTAACGAGGGACATTGTTGCATATTGTAACATTGTACACATATATAAATATAAATGTGTGTGTGTGTGTGTGTGTGTGTGTGTGTGTGTGTGTGTGTGTGTGTGTGTGTGTGTGTGTGTGTGAAGTAAAAGCGTGTGTGGAATGCCGCGCGAGATACTGAAAAAAATCTATTACTTTATATTACTAATTGTCTATTATGTTATCTCTTACAAAACATAACAGCATTATATAGCTAGTAGCATTATATATATATATATATATATATATATATATATATATATATATATATATATATATTTGTGTGTGTACGCACGCACATACGTAAAAAAAAATGTAAATTTACAGTCCGTAATAATTTAAAACATGTCAATGACATGTACGCATGCATATAAGCTGAATTTTATATTCAAAATGTACATACAATATATCTATGAATCAGATCCATGATAATGGTAATGGTAATATTAGCCGTTTCCCTATAAGGAAATATTTGGCATTCACTGACCGAGCAGCCTGTACCATTTCGGTTGAAATTTATAAAATCTTTGTTTTAAAACATTTAGGAAAACAGTTTTCTCCTGTCGATTAGCTATTATAGCTCTTTCCAGTATTGATGACAGTTTCCTTCCTATCCTTTTGTTTGAAGTAGTTTGGAATGCTAACATCTTGATTCTATCATTATTTTCTCTTCGAGTTACATGTGCTATCCATCTTAGTTGTTGGTGCTGTCAGAAGTCTTCAAGTGATGTGGTTTCTATTATTTGGTACAGTTCTTTGTTTGGGAATATGTAGCCCCGCTTTCACACGCTCAAATCTTAACCATTGATCTTAGAAAGAAGTTGTATACAGCTGACAGTTTAGATATTTCTGAACGAGTTTGGCGCCATGCATGATATTCATAGGAATCTTGATTTGACGGGTCTATTTACGAACATAGCTCGAGGTTTCAGGTTGATGTTTTGGCTCCGTAGCCATTTCCGGAGTTGAGCCAAACTACCTCTGGTGCGACCTATTCTATGTGCAATTTTCTTTACGTTTTTTTTCAATTTCTTTTTCTCCTATACTTAATTTGTTATCATAATGCTATATCCGAAAAATGACGCCTTTGGAAATAGTTTGCGATTCTTTAATTAGGCGCGTGAAATCAATTGACCTCCGATGGAGTACTTCAGCCGAAGTTAACGGATTTCCTGCTGATTTCAGGGCTCATTAAAAACACCGATCTTTCGTCTTGAACGCGTCAGTATTGCCGATTTGAGGCAAGAAGGTAAGCAAAGCTGCGACATTTTCCGACGATTGATAAACAATTGTTTAATCGACATCTTCCAAGTCTCGCGTCTTAAAATAGTTTAGTCAACATTACAAACTGAACAAACAACGGAACGTGAGCAAAAGTAATTCAAAACTTTTTGCAATTCAATAATCTGTCCTTCGGAGTTAACGATTGTATGTCTCCAAACACGCAAACGTGACGTCGTCACCGAGACGAGGCGTAAGTAAACGGACAATGATATTTGACTCGACATTTCATAAAAAAAAATAGAAATGGGCAATTACAAAATTTATTATAGGAAATAAAACAAAGCAAAAAAAAAAAGAAAATGAAAAAAAAGCAGTGCAATCATTTCACAATGCCTCGTACTCCGGCAGCAAGTAATTGATCCGATTTCAATATGAAATTCTGATTGCCCTTATAAGGCACACGATTGTGAGATTTACGAATTTAAAAAAATGGGAAAATTCTTTCTCGTTTAAATTTCCATATGGAGGTCTTTAAGCATTTAGAATAGTTAATTTCAGTCTCTATGGGATTGACTGCAAAACACTTTCCCCTTCCCTTTTATAGGCAGAAGCACACAAATGCTTGTTTCTGTTTTCTTAGCCAATAAGATTAGCCAATAAGGCCGGTTTGCAACTTCATATGACTCAGTTCCGATCTGTCATGTTCTGAAGTCAGAACGCTACGTTCGTTTGTCCAAACTTGCTTTTGTGTGTCAAAACCAATTCTTAGTTTGTGAATATTTTTACATATTACCGTTGATTTATCTTGCTTATATATTGTTTGCTTGCTTTATATTCTTTTTAACTTGTTCCTTTCTTTTCTTTCTCTTATTATTCCAATCTTTGTCAATTTTGTTTGTTGGTCAGTTCCGTTTACATTTGACCATGGTTACTCATCCAACAATACAAGCATTACTTGTAGAGGAAAGCTATTTTATAGTACAAGTTAAAGGAAGATGATACGAAAAGAATCTTTGGCAAGGTGTCGGCCATGCATAATCTAAACTGCGTTGTTTTCAATCGTGTTGGGGAATGACTGCAAAGCACTAGCCCCACCCCTTTATAGGCAGAAGTACACAAATGCATGCTGGGATTTTTTTTAACAGACAATAATATAGGCTGGTTTGCAGTTTAACCTTAATCTCTCGTGTCTGCATTCGATTGTCCAAACTTGCTTTTGTGTGCCAATGTCAATTCTTAGTTTAGTGAACTTTTTGACATATTATTGTCGATTTGTCTTGCCTATATATTGTTTGCTTGCTTTATATTCTTTTTGTCCTGTTCTTTTCGTTCTCTTGTTATTGCTTATTGCAATCTTTGTCAATCTTGTTGGTTTGACAGTTCTTTTATTTATTTTTGCATTTCACCATCGCTACTCACTCTACAAGAATGGTAATGCTAATGGTGAAAATAGCCGTTTCCACACAGGAATCATTAGAACCGAACTGTTAATATTGGTTGAAATATACGGAATTTTTTTTTGAAAAGTTTTTCAAGAAATAAAACATCACTAATCCACTGTTGTCACAAACAAAAGCAAAGGTTTTTTCTCGTTTAAGTTGATTTCAGCTATCACATATTATAGTATAATTTTATAAGTGTCTTTTCATTAGCACACATTTAAAGACAAACGGAAACCTAACAAACTCATCTGCAACGTACTCGTAAAAATACGATTATAATAGCCTCATCCACGTGTAAAAAATGCTAAAAATAATGAAAGCATTAATAATAAAAAAAACAACACTTAATAACGTCAACTATAAACACGGCCACAAATAAAAACATTCCCAATCACTATATATACACATATATAAAATACTACATAATCAGTTAAAAATTAAAAAAAAAAAAACGGATATATAGAACATTTGAACAGTTTTTACGCACTATGTTAAAAAAATAAAAGACTTATACAAATACAAGAAAAATTGAATAAAAAGCTTATCGCAGTACCTTGTCAGTCATCTTTATGAAACTCAACTCTCTCTCTCTCACTCTCTCACTCTCTCTCTCTCTCTCTCTCTCTCTATATATATATATATATATATGTATATATATATTACTTAAACGTGATTTTTTAGTGGATACTCGTATTTGAGTAGACACTCCTGGCTCATAAATTCTCTGTGGACCACTAGAAATTGTATGTGGACCACTGGTTGTCCACCTAGACCACGTTGAGAATCACTGATTATTGAGAGGTCTCCCCCTTTCACACAAATAGACTCACCCAAGGAATACGACTACTGCCAGTGAATACCCGAAGAGTCGAGACGGAACGATGGAAGAGTAATAGAGTTCAGTAGTAGTAAAGTAAGTCACCCACAGAGGCGTCGGCAAGCGTCACAGTTAGCGAGCACGTAGACTCAGTAAGTAGTCATACCGCGATACTTCAATACCAAGACTGTATATATATTATTGCTACTAACCAGCATTCCTGGATCTACTAACCCGTATTAGCAGTTTGTATTATTACGTTAATACATTTATTTTCCTTATCCATTCCTGGCGTTTGTTATTCATTGATATCGGATTCATCTCGGAATCCACAACAAATTGGCGACGAGGAATTCGAACTCACACGGGAAGAAGAAAAAAAAACAATTCTCCCTCGTCGACAACAAATTGGAAAAGAGGAATTCGAACTCACACGGAAGGAAATCGAAACAAAATTCTCCCTCGTTGTCCACAACAAATTGACGACGAGGTATTCGAACTCACACAGAAAAAACACAAACAAAAGTATCCTTTGCCCTTTTTTGGCCAGTGTCCACAACAACTTGGCGACAAAAGATTTACGAGGACTAAAATACGGAAAAGCGAGTTTTTTGCAACACTTTTATCATGGAGGATTTTAAAAATATTTTAGTAGAACTTGTAAAATACCAAAATGAACAGCAATTACAACTCCAGGAAAGAATGGAGGAAAAATGGCAAAACAATTACTACAAACGCAGGAACTAATATTAATGATAGCAGGTAACAAACAAAAAAATATCGAAAAAGTGGCGACTTTTTCCCAAGAATCAGTGTGAAATACGATAGAAACTTTCAAATACTCTCTAGAAGAGGAAAAAAATTTCGGGGATTATTTTAGACGCCATGAAGACATCTTTAACATCGATGGTCAAAACTGGACAGAAGCAAAGAAGCTACGTCTGTTGCTCAGAAAACTAGGAACTGAGGAATACACAAAATTTCTGGATTACATTTTTCCAAAAAAGACGAACGAATTAACGTTTGACGAAGCAGTTACATGTCTCACAGAGCTTTTCAGTCCAAAAACGTCACTCTTTCACAAGAGGTGGAAATGTCTTAACCTGGTAAAGGGCGAAAATGAGGACTATTCCACGTTTGCCGCAATTGTGAATAAACATTGCGACGACTTCAAGTTGGCAGAATTAACACCGGACAATTTCAAGTGTCTTGCCTTTGTTCAAGGGTTAGTCTCAGCAAAAGATAGTGAAATAAAGAATGCTTTCAAAACTACAAAATGAACCTGGACTAACACTACAACAAGTATCAGAAGATTGCCAAAAATGCCTGAGTATGAAAGAAAGACTCGAAGAACATTGAGGAGTCAGGAGTATCACATATACGTAAGTTAAACGAAAGTTTACATTCTTCACCCTCCACGGAAAGAAAACAAAAATTCTATAATAAGGGGAAAAGTACAAGATATAGAGAAAATTATGATGAAAATCGAAGCAAATAACCACCAAAAGACCAAGAAACATTTTTAACATTTATCTCGATGGCATAATTATAAAAGCCAGTGTTCATTTCAATGCGTCAAATTTATTAAAAGTTTATTTTCTTTTCATTTCAATATAAATTACTATTTTGTATGGCCATCTTTCGTCCTGATAGCCAAATATCTTAACACGGTCGGGAAGTACGACACTGAAATAAGAAGTTGGCTGTCAGACAATTTCTGCGACCACATCACCACTTAGACCAGGGGTGGGCAAACTACGGCCCGCCAAACGATTTCGTGCGGCCCGCTTTAAAATGTTATTTCTTAAAACTATATTTTTCCTTAAAAAGCCCTTTATTTTGCCAATTTTAAATATCAATTATTTTGGTTTGTATATACTATGCGGCCCGGTAAAACTATAATTTTTTAGAATGCGGCCCTTGTACTAAAAGGTTTGCCCACCCCTGACTTAGACTAACTCCCCCGGCTGCAACCCTCTTCTTTATTATGTGGGGATCGCAGTTGGGCGAGAGACCAAAAAACATCTTGTAACACCGAAGATGAACTGAAGGCAAGGATTATGGCAACATTCACCAACTTAAACAAAGAGACCGTCCAGAAGAGTTGCAGGAGATTCAGATGTCGTCTGTAGGCCGTCGTTGAAGTAAATCGCGATTTACCAATTTGTTAATTATATATATATATAATTAACAAATTGGTAAATCGCGATTTACTTCAACCACGGCCTCCTAATTTGTTAATTATATATATATATATATATATATATATATATATATATATATATATATATATATATAATTAACAAATTGGTAAATCGCGATTTACTTCAACCACGGCCTCCAGACGACATCTGAATCTCCTGTATATATATATATATATGAATCTCCTATATATATATATATATATATATATATATGTATATATATATATAATTAACAAATTGGTAAATCGCGATTTACTTCAATCGGAGCCATATTTTCTGAAGTCTCTGATTTGTAAAATAATTATTACTTGCTCTGTTTACTACATTGAGCTCTCGAGATTTATGTCCTCCCTGGAATTATCCATACGGATTTACGGATTACCAATTAATTTCATTTTATATATATATATATATATATATACATATATATATATATATATATATATATATATATATATATATATATATATATACCTCCAAAAATTCGCTAAAAATGAGTATACCATGATGTAAAATACGTCAAACTTAATAAAAAAACAAAGTTTTATCATCGAAATCTTTGTTATTATCAAGAGGAAAAACTTATGTTATCATTAAGAGGAAAGGCCAAAAGAGTTTTGTGCTGATAGAACATCTGCCTGAAAGGGGAAATGCTGTAAAGCCCTTGACGTGAATTTACTGTGGGTGATCTAGCGATTAAAGCACTTTTTATACATTTTCGTTTTTTAAATTAAAATTAATGTAAATTTTCTGCTGAAATCTTAATCTGTCCTTTTTTTTTCTTTGAATTTGTACAACACCGGACTAGCGCAAACCCAAACCGAAACTAAAACTCTTCGCTCCTAGTGGAAAAACGAGATTTGAGATAGGCCTCAACTTTTGGGCATGGCTTGAACTATGACTTGGCCTTAAGTAAAGATTGCTGTGAACCAAGAGTTCAGTTTTAGGGCTGAAATGCTAAGACTGACCATACAAGCGATTTGATTATAGTGGTAAAGGCTATGTGACGTAGTTCATATCTATCTATCTATCTATCTATCTATCTCAGTCTGTTCACTATCTATCTACCTACCTATCTATCTAACTATTTATCTCAATCTGTTCATATCTATCTATCTCAATTTGTTCATATCTATCTCAGTCTGTTCACTATCTATATACCTACCTACCTATCTAACTATTTATCTCAATCTGTTCATATCTATCTATCTCAATTTGTTCATATCTATCTCAGTCTGTTCACTATCTATATATCTACCTCTCTACCTACCTTCTATCTCAGTCTGTTCACTATCTGTTTACTCTCTATCTAACTAACGAATTAACCATTTTGTTTATACATACGTAAATCATCATATCTGTCAAGATCAATCTATCTATCTATCTATCTATCTATCTATCTATCTATCTATCTATCAACTTATTTTGTTTATACATACATACATCTCTTCGTATCTTCCAAGATCTCTTATTTTCTCTTTATATCGATCTGTTTATCTAATTCTAGCCATGACTTGCACAATGACTTGCACTTAAATAAAGATCGTCAAAGATCAATAGTTTTCGAACTAAAACGTTAAGATTACCAACAAAAATGGGTTTAATTATAGTGGTAATATCGTATGTACAGCTAGCCACATTTTACTTGAGAACTGATAACAAAGAAATGGTGTATTCAAACTAGACTAGGTCTGTTTGGTGCCTTTTGGGCACCAAACAGACCTAGTCTAGTTTGAATTTAGACTTTTCCTTCTCTTCTACTGACTGCCACCCAAGGACAAGAGAAACTACACCGATGTGCTATATAATCCATAGCTGAGGGAAGATGATTTCATGCTTTTTTTCCAAGGCCATAGTACGGCGTAAATGAAATAGAATCGACTGGAGCTTAAACTGGGTCTGACGATCCTATTTGCAACACCGATAACCGTTACCCCAACCGCACATTATATATATTCCTCATCCTTATAAACGTTATATGTAGTGAATACGCGTGTCTGAATAAACATCTGAGTTTTTAAACAGAGTTATTAAAGTTTGCTGACCTGGAGTTTTCAAGCAAAATGAATTCATACTAGTTTTATTAAATTCCAGCGACAAGGCCTCTTTTCGATTTTTTATTACATCTTTTCAATTTCTAAAGGGTACATAGGGATTGAAGTTATGAATAAATTGTCCAAAGATCATCGTTGATTTTTCTTGTTACATTCAACTACTTTTGACGGTTACAATTATTGTCAAGAACGGGTGTTCAAAGTATGATTAACAAAATTTATTTTGCTTTTTTAGCATTTTTAGATCTATGTCAGATTTTCCCGTCCTTCTTTATACATACGTCTGCATTTCAAAACGTTGGCAGGTGTCTATCTTCGTCTTCATATATATATCAGTCTCTTCATACCTATCTTCACATTTTATTATGCATAGATAACTTTAATCGTATCTATCAGGATCTCTTATTCTCTGTCTCTTTCGCTCTACATCTATCTATACATTTTGTTTATATAAACATCTATTCGTATCTAGCAAGCACTTCCATTCTATCTATCAATGTACACGTTTTGTTTATATAGACATCTATTCATATCTAACAAGCACTTTTTTCTATCTACCTACCTATCTGTCTATCTATCCATATATCTATCTATCTACACATTTTGTTTATATAAACATCTATTCGTATCTAGCAAGCACTTCTATTCTATCTATCAATGTACACGTTTTGTTTATATAGACATCTATTCATATCTAACAAGCACTTTTTTCTATCTACCTACCTATCTGTCTATCTATCTATCCATATATCTATCTATCTACACATTTTGTTTATATAAACATCTATTCGTATCTAGCAAGCACTTCTATTCTATCTATCAATGTACACGTTTTGTTTATATAGACATCTATTCATATCTAACAAGCACTTTTTTCTATCTACCTACCTATCTGTCTATCTATCTATCCATATATCTATCTATCTACACATTTTGTTTATATAAACATCTATTCGTATCTAGCAAGCACTTCTATTCTATCTATCAATGTACACGTTTTGTTTATATAGACATCTATTCATATCTAACAAGCACTTTTTTCTATCTACCTACCTATCTGTCTATCTATCTATCCATATATCTATCTATCTACACATTTTGTTTATATAAACATCTATTCGTATCTAGCAAGCACTTCTATTCTATCTATCAATGTACACGTTTTGTTTATATAGACATCTATTCATATCTAACAAGCACTTTTTTCTATCTACCTACCTATCTGTCTATCTATCTATCCATATAGCTATCTATCTACACATTTTGTTTATATAAACATCTATTCTATCTATCAATGTACACGTTATGTTTATATAGACATCTATTCGTATCTAACAAGCACTTTTTTCTATCTACCTACCTATCTGTCTATCTATCTATCCATATATCTATCTATCTACACATTTGGTTTATATAAACATCTATTCCCATCTAGCAAGCACTTCTATTCTATCTATCAATGTACACGTTTTGTTTATATAGACATCTATTCGTATCTAACAAGCACTTTTTTCTATCTACCTACCTATCTGTCTATCTATCTATCTATCTATCCATATATGTATCTATCTACACATTTTGTTTATATAAACATCTATTCTATCTATCAATGTACACGTTTTGTTTATATAGACATCTATTCGTATCTAACAAGCACTTTTTTCTATCTACCTACCTATCTGTCTATCTATCTATCCATATATCTATCTATCTACACATTTTGTTTATATAAACATCTATTCGTATCTAGCAAGCACTTCTATTCTATCTATCAATGTACACGTTTTGTTTATATAGACATCTATTCATATCTAACAAGCACTTTTTTCTATCTACCTACCTATCTGTCTATCTATCTATCCATATATCTATCTATCTACACATTTTGTTTATATAAACATCTATTCGTATCTAGCAAGCACTTCTATTCTATCTATCAATGTACACGTTTTGTTTATATAGACATCTATTCATATCTAACAAGCACTTTTTTCTATCTACCTACCTATCTGTCTATCTATCTATCCATATATCTATCTATCTACACATTTTGTTTATATAAACATCTATTCGTATCTAGCAAGCACTTCTATTCTATCTATCAATGTACACGTTTTGTTTATATAGACATCTATTCATATCTAACAAGCACTTTTTTCTATCTACCTACCTATCTGTCTATCTATCTATCCATATAGCTATCTATCTACACATTTTGTTTATATAAACATCTATTCTATCTATCAATGTACACGTTATGTTTATATAGACATCTATTTGTATCTAACAAGCACTTTTTTCTATCTACCTACCTATCTGTCTATCTATCTATCCATATATCTATCTATCTACACATTTGGTTTATATAAACATCTATTCCCATCTAGCAAGCACTTCTATTCTATCTATCAATGTACACGTTTTGTTTATATAGACATCTATTCGTATCTAACAAGCACTTTTTTCTATCTACCTACCTATCTGTCTATCTATCTATCTACACATTTTGTTTATATAAACATCTATTCTATCTATCAATGTACACGTTTTGTTTATATAGACATCTATTCGTATCTAACAAGACTTTTTTCTATCTACCTACCTATCTGTCTATCTATCTATCTATCTATCCATATATGTATCTATCTACACATTTTGTTTATATAAACATCTATTCTATCTATCAATGTACACGTTTTGTTTATATAGACATCTATTCGTATCTAACAAGCACTTTTTTCTATCTACCTACCTATCTGTCTATCTATCTATCCATATATCTATCTATCTACACATTTTGTTTATATAAACATCTATTCGTATCTAGCAAGCACTTCTATTCTATCTATCAATGTACACGTTTTGTTTATATAGACATCTATTCATATCTAACAAGCACTTTTTTCTATCTACCTACCTATCTGTCTATCTATCTATCTATCCATATATCTATCTATCTACACATTTTGTTTATATAAACATCGATTATTAGATAGATATAAGTTGCAAAGAATGCATGCTTAAAGAAATCAACCATAAATTAGAGTCCCGTGACAACTGATGCGCTGGTTGACCACACAATGGTGGAGGCATTAGAACTACCACTAGACAGACACACATACACAATTAACATCCGATGCCCACTTAGACACACAAGAATCTTCACAAACTTACATACATATAGAATTATCTACGGTTTTAATGGACGTGAGACATGTCTGACAAATGAGAACTGAACCAAATAAAATTGAATATACCTGAGTTTCTGACATTTTTACTGTTTTTCTCGATCTCTAAGAACGCTTTAATAAGAGTGAAACATGTTAGATTGATATACATTTCCTATTTGTTCTTTATTATTCCATATATCTATATATAATAGCTGGCTACTCGTATTCGAGGATATTCGGCTACTAGCGCGGCTAGCCAATCCCTATTGCAGACGCTCGCTCAGGCACATTTGTCTTTTGCCCAACACCCACCTGTGCCTTATACTACAACTATGCTGAAGTCACCTTAGTTACAGTTATCTCCTGTTAATTCACCTCTCCAAGTTCTACACTGCCTTAAGAATACATGGCACAGTGGGATAAAGGCGTTGGTTAGATCTAGTGACAGGACCCAAAGAGTCGTGAGTTCAATACCCGGTTTTCTGCTACCCAGGTCCTGATGGTAGCAACTGTCAGGGTCCTAGTTATGGCCAAAGTGTGAACCCCCCTAACAAAATCAAAACGCTATAAAAGTATAAATATAGTAAAAAAATACCAGCAATGCCTTTTTATAGAAAAATTACCAACAATACATTTTATTTGTAGTTAAAGACATAACAATTGCGTTCGAAATATATTATTTGAAGCTATAAAATTATGTTCAAAATATTTAGATTTCGGCATTAAATAACCCATGGAGGTGTTGATATGCCCATTAATCCACGACCATTTATTTTTTACGAATTATCAACTTTTACAAGTTATTTAAAGCCAGAAAATATTTTTAGATTCTAAGAATTTTTGGGAGATCATAACGATTGTACAGTATAATTATTTATGAGTTCAGTTTGATCAGGTACACAGTTTCCTAATGGGCATGTGAACTCGTAAATAATATCGGTTCTCTGTAATTTAAATTTGCAGGTGTATTGTTATTGTTGATGATAAGGTTAATTTTTTGTAGTAGATAATTTAATTTTCTTGTTCTGGTAGACTGAGTTATGGATTTATTTATGATATTTCTAAGAGAATATTAGCCTTGTTTGTAGTTAACATGTATTTGACATCTTCCACTACAGTACAGAATATCTGGTGCTATTATGACCCAAAGGGGTTAGGGGAGTGGTGATCGTGAAGTAAGAAACATCATATGGTATCTCGTTGACTTCAATAAAAGAACAGAAAAGGGATCTAAGGAAGACCCGACTTGTAACATCTGTGGCCGTATCTGCTTTTCGAAAGCAGGTATGGCCAGTCATATGAAATCACACCAAAAGATACCTGAAGCTGTTCCGTATGACATTCTGCATGACTTTTCGTGTACTATCTGTGGTAAGGTATGTAGTAATCCTAGTGGCCTAACAAGGCATTTTAAATTAAAACATACATCCCCTCTTCTGGGGTTGGTCTTGGGGCGATGGTCTCAATTAATATACTGTTGTATATCTTCTCTCTCCCGTCTTCTCCGGACCGGGTGTCGAAATGTTTTTCGAATAGGGAGGTGAAAGAAATCAACAAAAGGGATATTGAAAACTTAGCTATTATTTTATTAAAAACGTCGACACATTTCTAACTAGCCAGTGTGGTCGGTCTATAACCCCCAGTTTCCAGACACGATTTTAACACGTCTACAATATCCGACGTGTTAAAATGAACTCCCTGAAATCCCTTTCTGCATCCCGACTAGCTTTAGCTAATCAAAACGACTTCCTTTATTTTCCTGTATCTGACCTCAAAGGTAAAAAAGAGGTAGTCAGGGGAGAAATACAATTCTCTATTCTCTTTTCTTTTACAGTTTAAACATAAGTTTCTTTCATGTTTCTTGTCGCGATTAGGATTTTAGTTGTGTTGTATGCTTCCACATTGTTTTTAGAATTATTAAATTCATTAATTAATTGTAATTGATTCAAGTATTCTACACTTGCTTCTAAATTTATATCATTTGCTGCTGTGGGATCTTATGTTTGTATGTAACGTCATACATGCCTTCAATTAGTCTTAGGATCAATTCATCTTCTATAGACATTTCTCTCAAAACCAGTTTTTCAAATTCGCAATATCTTTCAATCTGTGTAAATATTGCATTATAGTTTCATTTGGGTTCTGTCTATTTTCCAAAAAGTTTGTTCTTTCTGCAATACCACATGAAGGAATTTTACATATATATATATTTTTTTTTTATGAAGGACAACATGGCTAATAAATAAAAGAATGGGAAAATTATATTTATGTATATACAGAAAAAGAAAGAAAAATATTTATGGAAATAATGCAGTGTGTGTGATGTCCATGTGGTTTGTTTTAAATTAAGCAGTCAGTTTGTCAGGTGGGGTGGAAATTACTTTTTCTTAATTTGGGTTAACCCATTTTTCCAAGACATTCTTTCGGATCAAAGTAACATTGCTCCGCATGTCAACCGACATGGGAAAAGTTATGCCATTCAATTTTACTGTCTCTTCTTTTTCCATATGTTCTTATTGAATATACTTCTGTCTTTTCAGTACGAGTGTTTATATTTTCTATTCTCTTATATCTGCACGCAGATTCGAAATGGTCTTTAAACATAATTTTCCTAGCGCTGGACATATTTTTTGTTTCTTTCGTCTTCTCTGTCTCTATATTTGCACTTAATTAGGATTTCTGTTGTGTTGTATGCTTCCACATGGTTTTTAGAATTATTAAATTTATTAATTAATTCTAACTACTGTAAGAATTCTGTACTTGCTTCTAAATTCATACCATTTGCTTGTAGCCGCTCCGTGATCTTATTTTTGCATGTAACATAATCAATCCCTTCCATTAATCTTAAAAGAATAAATTCATCTTTTATAGACACTTCTCTCGGACCCAGTTTTTCAAATTCGAAATATCTTAACGCTTCTTTCAATGTATGTAAATACTGCGGTACGTTTTCATTCGGGTTCTGTCTATTTTCCAGAAATTTTGGTCTTTCTGAAGTAACCAGCTTTTTTGATTTTTTTGTGGGGGGGGGTGCATGTTTATATTTATAACGGTTGAAATTTCCTCATACGTTAAGTATTTCAGTGATTTGAGGTACACCATAATGGATATTTTCTTTATGGCTTCACATCCTGCCAAAGCCAAAAATAAATCAGTAATTTCATTTTCCCCCTCCAGAGGCTTTCTTGTCGTTTAGTTTCTTTACTGTAGCCAACGCTGCGAAACATCTAATCCAAGTTTCTAAGTGCTCCGGTCCATCCAACGTGGTTAGGAATCCTATTGGTGACGCCATATTGTTATGAAGCAGAGTAAGCTCTGGAAGAGACGTTGCCAGGTCAATAGATGGTAGCTCAATTGGCATTCGCTGTGGCATTCTGCTTTTATAGTAGTACATTATTTAAATGAAAAGTTTCAAAGTTTGGATTAATTCTTCTTTAAATTTTTTCCTCACCGACTCATGCAAAAAGTGAACGATGTGAGTTCCCAGGCTGACGGTTGTGGTCTAAAAATATTCCTGGCTTTATTTTCTGTCAAGCAGCCTTGCTGGACACATGAATATCGTTGCCTGTCTCCATTGTATGTTTGTGTTGCGAGACCGATACTTCCCTACAACATGGACTCTCCCAGTATTATATTATTATGTGTATCATGGGAGGAGTAGCACAAGGAATGCGCAGCCGCGTGTTCTGCTGTCGAACTCTCTGTTTGGCAGAAAGGAACTCGAACGAGGCTTTGCCACAGGGCAAAGTTTCGTCTGGGGAAGTAGACAGTCCCTAAACTCGTGTATACGGGTTGTAGATGGGCATATTTTTGGCCGAGCCTACGGGCTCGGTAAGCCCACGTTAAACCGGCCTTGTGCCACATTCGCTCTTGTAGGGAGGTTATTAAATATACCAGCAATGCGCAGCCGCGTGTTGACGAGTTAACGGTGGAACTCTGCCTCTGAGCGGAGAGGAACCCGGACGAGCCTCCGCCGAAGGGCAGAGTCTCGTTCGGGGTGGTTGACCAACCCGATTCTGTTTTTACAGTTACTACGGGCATTTTTTTGGACGAGCCTACGGGCTCGGAAATACCCCACTTTAAACCCGGCCTTGTGCCACATCTATCCTTCATGGGGCGGGAGGTCAGTAAATACAGTAATTCGCAGCCGCGTACGATACCAATACCGGACACCACTGGATAGTAAGCTCTGCTTACACTATTCTTTGTAACTTTTCTGTTTAATATATCTTTCTTACCTCTAACCCGTGTTCCGTGTTTCCCTTCCGTGGCCCCTACTTCGGGTCCACATCAGTTTGTCTTCAAAATACAGTACTAATTTAATTTAGTATCTGTCTATATTTCTGAGATGAGGTATTACGTACACAATTTACATTATTTCGACTATTGTCCTCATCTTTGTTGCCATATTTATCACAACATTTAGGCCGTTGTACGCTCCAGCATTCTTCAGGTCGTTGGAATGTCGAACTGAACCCTTTATTTCGCTCACTGGAGTAGACTGTTCTAGTCTAATGGATGTCAGTTATCAGTTATCTCCTGCTAATTCACCTCTCCAAATTTTCCACTGCCTTAACCTGATATTGAACTCACAACACTTTGGGTCCTGTCACTTGATCTAACCAACGCCTTTATCAACTGTGACACGTGGAACTAGACAGTCTACTCCAGCGAGCGAAAAAATGGTTCAGTTCGACATGCCAGCGACCTGAAGAAAGCCGGAGCGTACAACGGCCGAAACGTTGTGATAAATATGGCGACAAAGATGAGGACAATAGTCCGAATAATGTAAATAGTGTAATTTAATTTACCTTCATTTTGGTTTTTGCTCGTACCACTACATTATGAAATGTTTTTTTCTCTTTTTTCATTTTTATTTATTGAATTTTTTAATTTTTCTTATTAATTGAAGTGAATTGAGTTCTGTCTGTTTTCGAAAAGTTTGGATTAGTTTCTCGCTGACTCATGCAAAAATGAACGATATGAGTTCCCGGGCTCTCAGGTGAGGAGCTCATTGCACTCATGAAGTGCATGTATGGACTTTAATTAAGTTAAAAGTTTATATTTCAGTTTCAACACTGAGTACCTTGCACGCTGTTCTTGGACTTCTTGTAAGCTGCTTGTTTGTCTTCTTTTCTGTTTTTACTTACTCTCTTGTGTGTGTGTGTGTGTGTGTGTGTGTGTGTGTGTGTGTGTGTGTGTGTGTGTGTGATAGGAGTGGGTAGGCTTTCCTACTGCCCGGTCAATACTCCTCCCCCTTGAACAAGAGTAGAGGTTCTTGTTTAGTATGGGGTTCCCGGAACTTTTCCTTTCCGTCTCTCTGACCTCGGTAGTAGTATAACTGTCATGATTCACTTGTGCAGTCTGGGGTAACGCCTCTTCATTCTGAGTGTACCGGATTGACAGTTTTCTGGTTGCTGTTCCCGACTGGTGGTTAGGAGCGTAGCGTCTTGAGCGTCTGCTCTGATCAATAGTTTATAATATCGGGGTCCCTGTTGTGCCATGTCGCTCATGGAAGGCTGAATGCACGCACCTCCGGTGGGCAACCCTAAGGCCCCATTATGTTCCAGGCTGCGTCAGTTCCTTTCTTCCCATGTCACATACGATGACCGTCTGCTAGTTCTACTTCAGGCCTTCTCATTTTCACTACCAACATTACCCAACATGGCAACAAATGATCAAAATAGTTAACATATACCAGCTCTTAAAAATCACTTAAACCCTTTAACATTTCATTTTCTAACATCCGTGGCATTCGAACCAACTTCTGCAGTATGGAATCGTTCTTCATTGAGAAGTCTCCTGATATACTGTCTATCTGCGAGACCAACCTCGACTAGTTTATCTCAGGTTACCTTCCTCTCCTTAGAAAAGACTCTCAAACCCACATGCATGGCCTGGGAATTTACATCAAGGACCATCTCTCTCTCTCTCTCTCTCTCTCTCTCATCCCCAGACCATTCATACATGTGTCCCCGTCTATCTCTCCTCAATGCTGTTAGTTACTTCTTCTTCCTCGATCGCTCTCCATCCTCCCAAGACTGAGGTGTACTCGATAGCATTTCCGACAATATATAGACAAGGCCATCTCTCTTCATCCGTTTGCACATATATTCGTGTTAGGGTGACTTTAACGCCCACTATACCAAGTGGCTTAAAAACTCTATAACTGACCTTGCTGGCATACGAACCCTTAACTTTTTAATCATTCAATCCCTCACACAAATGGTTGACTTCCCCAGGCGTTTCCCCAATAACCAGGACGATAAGGCTTCCCTTCTCAATCTCTATTTCACCTCCATCCCCGAGTCTTGTCGGGCCACGCTGCTCTCCCCTCTTGGCAACTCTGATCATGCTGTAGTTTCTGTCAACATCTCCTTCTATTCCACCATCAGCAAAGAAACTCCTACCAACAGAACATCTTTCTGTTATCAACGAGCAGACTGGGACTCGTTAGGTGATATTCATTCGCAATGTCCCCTGGAATGTGTTCTTTAACCTCCACGTTCAAAAGTGCGCTTCTGGGGTCTCCTCCTGGGTAAAAGCTGGAATTGAGGCTTTCATCCCCCATAAGGAAATATAAGGTTAAATCGTGCTCATCCCCTTGATTCTCTGCTGCATGCTCAGCTGCCATTGCCCATAAGAATCACTTCTTCCGCCTGTACCGTAGCGACATGTAAGATTGCAACATACATCTCTTTGTCTCAGCCTGTAATGAGTGCAAGCGTGTCATCAATGAAGCAAAGTCACTATTTGCTGAATTTGCTGAAAGAACGTATTGCATTTCTCAAATTAGGTTCCAATGATTATTGGCGTCTCTACAAGAGTATACTAAACAACAGCAAACCCACAATACCTCCTTTATTCAACTAATTTGAGGTCATCACTTCCTCAGCTGATAATGCTGAGTGTTTTGTTCGGAAATTCTCATCCAATTCAACCTTTCGACTCATCCGGTGTACCCCCACCTACAACTGAGGCTCTATTGAGCGAGCTGCATATAGCTCCATCGATGTTATTGGGCATCGTCTCTAAATTAGACTCCCATAAGTCTAGCGATGGGGACGGGATACCAGTCGTTGTCCTGAAGAAATGTGTGCCTGAACTGGCTCCTGTCCTCTCCAAGCTATATAACTACTGCCTCAACGACTCTTGCTTTCCAGCCTGTTGGAAGTTCTCATCTGTCGTACTTGTCTTTGAGCACTCTGGACGTCCTTCTGACCCATCTAACTACCGTCCTATCAGTCTCCTAACACTCTTCGGCATAGTATTTGAAGCTTTAATCAACGCCGAAGTGCTTAAGCACCTTATATCTCATGATCTCCTCTCTGGCAAGCAATACGGTCTTCGCTTTGCCCGATCTACGACTGATGTGCTCACGGCTATAACTGAATTTGTTTACCAAGCACTTCACAATAACGGAGAAGCTCGTGCCATGGACCTAGATATCTCTAAAGCGTTGGATAAGGTTTGGCACACCGGCCTTCTTCATAAGTTTCAGGGACACGGAATTTCAGGACGATTATTTGACTTAGTACAATCATTCCTGTCAAACCGTGAAATGAAGGTTGTCCTGAACGGATTCTCCTCCAGTTCCTTTCTCACGAACGCAGGTGTTCTCTAAGGATCTATACTGGGCCCTACACTGTTTCTGATCTTCATTAACGATCTTGCCGATGTCATCAATTCCCAAGTAGGCATCTATGCA
>OZ038501.1:28822864-28847864 GCA_964036315.1 Acanthosepion esculentum | reverse complement strand
TAAATGACTCGATGTCTGCATACTTTCAGCTTTTATAAGCCATTATTAAAGTATTTGTTTAGTGTTGTGTCAGTTTCATCTTCTTCTTTTTTTGTAATATTGATTACACAACGACTACTTTATTGCTCCAACTAACTTTCCATTTATCCGATAATTGTTCAGTAAATGCGCATATCACCAAACAACATACCAACAAAATACAAGAAATCCGACAACTCTTTAAAATTATACAAAAAGTACATCAACTGTAAAATTGTAATGTTACTATTAACCGTCTCCTTATAAGGAAACATTTGTCATTCATTGAGTGAGCAGTCTGTGCTGCCGTCAGTTATAATTTATAACGTTTACTATTGAAACATTTTCCGGGAAATTAGTTTTCTCAAGTCCAGTAACTGTTATCGCTCTTTTCAGTATTGATAGGAGTTTCCTTTCTAAGCTTTCGTTTGTAGTACTGTAGAACTTATTCTCTCTTCCTGTTACATGAACTATCCATTTTAGTTGTTGCCTCTGTTGAAAGTCCTTGAATATGTGTGTGGTTTCTGTTATGTGGAACAGTTGTTTGGTTGTGATTCTGTAACGCCATTTCACGTGGTTCAAAGAAGGATTGTCCTCGCTAAGACCTACACACTTCACTCGCCAAAGCTATTTTTAACTACCGATCTGACCTGGTGGTTGTATACAGCAGACAATTTAGATATTTCTGAGCATAACTTGACACCATGCATGGTATCCATATGAAATTCTCAATTTGACGCGGTTATTTAAGAACGTGGTTAGAGTTTTTAGTTTAATGTTTTGGTTCTGAAACAACATGTGGTATTGTGTGAAACTATCACTAGCACAGAAATTTGGCTGAGAAAGAAAATTCCGTTCAAATTTGAATTCTCTTTCATTGTCATAAGTCGTATCAACATCCTCTCATATGTTATTTTCTTAGCGTTCCTTTTTTTTTATTTTGTATCTGTGTAATTTTGAACACACTCCTCTCTTTCTTTTGCCTTTCTTTTCTTTCTATTCTCTTGATAGTAGGGTTAATTTATAATGCTTTCTTTTCTTTCCTCTTCCTTTTCTTTTTATTGATTTTTAATTGATTTTTTATTTTCTTTCCTTTTTTTTCTTTATAAAAATCTTTTACCGTGTACGGAAAATTATCCAAAAACGGAAAATGAAATGATGTTTCATAAATTGTAATTTTAAATGAAATCGTTTATTACCATCAGTGTTAACTACCTGATGAGACGTATTTTATTAAACGTCGAAACAGAATGTACAATTATGTAGTAGTAACTTCCATGTTCTAATGTAACAATGTATAATAATATATATACATATGTGTGCGTGTGTATATATATATATATATATATATATAGTCAAACCTAATGAGCCAGACACACCTACCAAGGTTTCACTTAGGCAGATCGTCAGGCCGACCCTGACGATCTGCCTAAGTGAAACCTTGCTAGGTGTGTCTGGCTCATTAGGTTTGACTAGGTTTGCTCTACGCTTGTATTGAGCTCTTTAGTTAGTTGTTTACTCGTATCGGGGTTTTTTCTTTGGGCCTTGAACCTGTATCTGTGCGATTATTTTCGACAGACTTTCATGTTCCTGGCTCTTTCTTTTTTTAAAACCTTCTTTTCCTTCGTGATTGATTTGGCTGTTGTTAAATCAAGAGTTCGAAGGTTTTTCGACACGAGTATAGTTACCTATATTTATATATATATATATATATATATATATATACATATATATATATATATATATATATATATAGCCGTTGGCGCACGGCAGGGATGAATTTAAGCATATTTATTTTTAGATAAACACGCCAGTGACTGAGAGAACATAATAAATATGAAAGTTAATATGATTGAAATGTTTTAATTTCCGAACACTGTCAGCATATTCTGGTCGTGTTCATAATTAGCATTATTATAAAAACGAATCTACAGATTAATAAAGGAAAAAGTCATCCTCGATAATGGCTAATAAATTAGCCGAAAGCGTTCGGACCCAAAGATCATTTGGACAGCTCTTAGACATTCCACGTCCCAAAAAGATATCCCTTATACGCATGCAGGAAAAATGTAATAAAAACATAATCGCAGTGCCTTCTCAGTCAACTTCAATAAAACTTGTATAAAAGTGGGATTGCAGCCCAAATACACAATATGTATGTATGTATGTATGTATGTATGTATGTATGTATGTATGTATGTATGTATGTATGTATGTATGTATGTATGTATGTATGTATGTATGTATGTATGTATGTATGTATGTATGTATGTATGTATGTATGTATGTATGTATGTATGTATGTTACGGTCAAATCACGCTGAACACACCGGTTCCCGTTCGATCACCGAAGTTAAGCATCGTAGAGCCAGGTCAGTACTTAGATGGGGGACCGCTGTGTGGCTGAGTGGTCTAAGGCGTTGCTTTAGAATCACGAGGCTGGAATCCTGGCTGGAAATAATTTTATCGGACTCCAAGCACAGGGCACCTTTGGCAAGTGTCTGTTCCATAGCCACGGGTCCACCAAAACCTTGTGAGTGAATTTGGGAGAGGAAACTGTGTGGAAGACCTCGTTGGCCAAAGCTAGCACGATATCACAAAAACACCGTGATTGCGAGTTGAGGTGGCCAGCCTTGTTCATTTATGATCACGCTGGGTTCGCACCAACGCTCTAAAACCGTTAATTGGTTCTGCACACGCCAATAACAGTATAAACTGCAGGTGGGCTCTGTGGGCATTTCCCAGTTGGGAAATTGCAAAAATGCCTGTGCGCTACCTAGCTGTCCATTGCAACGGGTGTCCTCGATATCGAGTGGCCAATTATTATTATTATTATTATGTATTTATGTATGTATGTATGTATGTATGTATGTATGTATGTATTTATGTAGGTATGTATGTGTGTATGTATGTATGTATGCATTTATGTATGTATGATGCCTGCTAAATTTTAACAAAATTCGTTCATACCTACAAATAAGCTTCCATGTATTGATATTAAATGATGAGAGAAATGTGCTATAACGGTTTAAATTTATTTTCATTTCCTAAGTACTTTCGATCTTCTTCCAAGAGCATCTTCAGGCGTGCAAGTAGTACAAAACTATATGTTGTTGATGGGTACAAGTATTTATACAAAGCCGTGCGTTGCTATCCATTAAAGTAACTTGAAAGTAAAAGAAACTTAAACATTATAGCACATTTCTCTTATCCTTTTAACATCAATACGCAGAAAGTTATTCGTGAATATAAACGGATTTTGTTAAAAATTAGCAGACATAATGTCTGTAATGTATTCAGTCAGACATTCCTAAAAGAGAATTTGCTGCCTAAATACACAAATATATATATATATATATATATATATATGTGTGTGTGTGTGTGTGTGTGTGTGTGTGTGTGTGTGTGTGTGTGTGTGTATGTGTGTGTGTGATAAGTGTTATAAAAAAAGTTCAACGAATATGAAAAGTCCGCCAGAGCCTTTTGACTTTGTTTTTGTGGGCCGATATCTTTATAAAGTAAGGAGAGTACCTCGAACAATACGGTGCAAATTATGTGTTATTGTAAATCGATTTGATGATGAAATTTCTGAAAATTTTCCAATATCGTATGTCGTGTTGACAGGCAACATCAGACAATGTTAGCGTGTTCAAAATCGCCAAACAATACTGCTTTTAGGAACATATTGGTCCAATTAACTCAGATCAGAATGGATTCTATTGTCATCAGAAAATGGAAGATCCTTTTATTATAACGTATTTAATATCTCTCGATTCATCATATTCTTTTCCCGGGAGATAGTTTAAGAAAATAATTTGCCAACTGAAAGATTTCTTAGAGACGTCCATAATGGATTCCAGAATTTCGATTAAACCTGTGATTACAGATTGTTCATTGATTTAGAATTATAACGTCGCATTGCTTGCATTTTAGTTGTTACTGCTGTTGAACGTTCTTGACAATTTGTGTGGTTTCCGTTATGTGGAACAGTTCTTTGTGATTATGTAACGCCGTGCCACGTTGTTGGGAGAAGGATGGTCCTGACTGAGCCCTACATACTTCACTCGCTCAAAGCCATCGATCTGAGAAAGCGGTGATATACAGACGACAGTTTAGATATTATTATCGCACGTGTTTTGTTTCACGCATGATAGCCATACAAAAGTCTCCATCTGGCGAGACCATTTAAGAATGTGATCCTCAGAACATATATTTCGTTGAGAAAGGACACAAGCGTGTATCAATAATTTCGACTTTTTAACATTCTTTTCATCATACTTTTTTGCCTAAAGGACTAACAATATAGAATTACTATTATTATTATATTATTTCCTTTCATTTCTGGTGTATACACATTTCTTTCTGGGTCACGACCAGAGACCTATGGTCAGAAATAGCATAATGACATTTTCCACTGACCAATTAAAAAAATCACGCACACACATATTTTTACATAGATATGTTTCCTGCGTTGTATCCTGTAGAGCCGGGTCCAAAGTGTGGTCCTCAGGTCTTACAGGAGAATTGGCATTTAATGGATGGCACTTTTCTTAGTATATGTGATGTTCCTAGTAGGGCGATTTTCTGGACCACCTGTATGTTGATATTACCTGAGACACTGTTAGTAAAATTGTCCATTCCTTTTCTCACGGGGCCCAGAACTCCGATTACTATTGGTACAGTCTCAGACTTCATTCCTTACATCCTGTTAATCTCGATTTCCAGGCCATTGTATTTGGACAATTTCTCGATAATTTTCACGGAGGTGTTTCTCTCAGATGGCACTCCTATATCAATAAGCATACACTTCCTGAATTTCTTGTCTTTTATGATAATATCAGGTCTGTGGACTTTTATTTCATTGTCAGTTTGAATTGGCATGGCCCGGGGGATAGTTACATCGTTATTTTGGGTAACTATGTCTGGTTGGTGCTCATACCATCTCTCAGTGGTTTCGATTTCATGCTTCTTGCTTATCTTACAGTGCACATATGTCGCTACCTTGCTACGTCTGTGGGTATATTCATTTTTTGCTAGTTCCGGACATTCTGAGACAACATGGTCGACAGTTTCATCATATATTCCGCAGATACTGCATTTCAGGTTTGTTCCATCTTTGATTATGTGATAGGATCTGATTGTGAGGTTTTTGTCTTAAGTTGCAATAATTAGGCCTTCTGCTCCAGTTTTCAAACTGTTTTTTTTTTCAATTCTATTTGGCCAACTTATTTTGCTTTCTGTTTTACTCGTTTGGCATAGATAGTATTCGCTTCGTTTGTGTTGATAGGATGTCAAGTATATTAAGCTGTTTTTTGAAGAGTACAGCTTCTTTGTTGATGGAGTGGATTTGGTGTTTTACTATTTGTAGAAGAGGGTCATTGGATTTTTTCTTCCAATCCGATTGTTGTAGATTTTAGAGTTAGTTCAAGTTGGATTAGACCTCAGCCTTCTAAAGCTCTTGGTAGGCACAGCCTAACATCTGATCTCGGGTGGTGAATCCTCATTCGGATAAGCATTTTTCTTTATCATTAATATTTTTATTTCCTTTGATTTCTGGTGTATACACATTTCTTTCCGGGTCCGGCCCAAGGGCCTAAGGTTAGAAATGGCATCATGACACTTTCCACTGACAAAAAAAATTACATAGTAAAAGCCCTTCGTAAAGTGTGGGCTGAACTTATGCGAACAATTTTTTTGTATCTCTTTGAGGCATGGACTTCCAGGAACCCCTTCAATTAGTCTACTGGAATCTTTTCCAACCAATCCTAGGACTCCAACTACAACAGGGATTGTTGATGTTCCCATGTGCCACATTTTTGAGATTTCTATTTCAAGGTCCTTGTATTTTGACAGCTTTTTGAATATCTTCAAAGATACATTGCAGTCTGCAGGGACTGCCATATCAATAAGGAGGCATTTTTTTTGTTTGCGATTTTTAATAACAATGTCTGGGCGGTTGGCTTTGATTGTTCTGTCAGTGTGTATTGTGTAGTCCCATAGAATTGTAACAGGTCCTATCTCCGTAACCGAGTCTGGGTGGTGTTCATACCAGTTTCTTTCAGTTTCCTTCCCGTAGAAGTTGCATATTTTCCAGTGCAGATATTGGCCCACTCTGTCATGCTGGGTTTTATATTCAGTGGGTGCCAATATCGTGCAACCTGATACAAGATGATCAATTATTTGTGGATAACTATCACATAATCTGCATTTTGGGCTAACACAATATTTTAGTATAATTGATAATTTCTAGTTAACAAAAATTGGTCCTCTGCAGCAAGGATTATTATTATTATTATTATTATTATTATTATTATTATTATTATTATTATTATGTTCTCTTCTTCAGCATCTTGCATTATGGGTATTTTCTGTCAAGTCGTACCAACTCAGACAGATAGGATCTTTCACAGAATACTTGCAGAGTCAAGCAACGCAGTTTTCTGAAGCGATAGAATAATAGGCTTTATTCCGATCTTTTTAGGTAGGTTTTTAGGTACGGTGATTTAGACCCCAAACTCCCCATTGACAACTAAAACTATAATGGCTTGAACGGCCCACATTCTGGCAATCTCAATCCGGAGGTGGGGGTCAGTATGCTTTTTAATCTTTTTATATATCTTTGAACTTCATATTAGGTTCACCAGGAACATTCACATCGATGAGAAGGCATTATTTTGTTTCTTTTTGCTTTTTTTAAACATAACACCCCGTGCAAGGTAGTAACTCCACTAAGTCACAAGGGGTTACAGGCTGAGAAAGAATTTTAAAAAAGAGAAACGTTATTAAGGAGCGAGAACAATATAAGAGTAATCAAGAAGACAGTAGATGACGAGCAACATTACATTTGAATTTTTGAAGATCAAAGTTGGCTGGAAAACATGGAGCCGGAAGGGAGTTCAACAATCGTGAAGTGCGAGAAAAGAAATCCTTAGCATAGAACTTACGGTTACATCTAGCCAGCTCAACTGTAAAATGATGAGACCTAGCCGCCAATCTAGCCCTGCGCTTAAATTCATGAAGTATAAACCATAGCAAAGGGTTCATACGAACAATTACTATGAAAGTATTTACAGAAATAGCACAGGGAGGCTACATTACGGCCGTGGGGAAAGTGACTGAAGTATAATATATATAAATAAATATAAATAAAATAATATATAAATAAATATAAATAAAAGACAAAAGGAAATGCATGACTATAAAAACTTTACATATTTAAAATAAATAAATTCGTGTATAAATAATTAAACAAAATAAGCGGCAATATATAGAAATAAATAATAATTACATGAAAAACGTAAAATAAAATAAAAAATCAACATTTACTCACGTTCGTTTATAAAGCAATAGGTTACATCCTCAACGACACATGGCACAATGGATAAAGGCGTTAGTTAGATCCAGTGACAGGACCCAAAGAGTCTGAGTTCAATACCTGGTTAAGGCGGTGGAGAACTTGGAGAGGTGAATTAACAGGAGATAACTGACATCCATTAGACATGGCACGTGGAACCAGAAGAGTCTACCCCAGGGAGCGAAGTAAAGTGTTCAGTTCGCCATTCCAACCACCTGAAGAAGGCCGGAGCGTACAACGACCGAAACGTCGTGATAAATATGGCAACAAAGATGAGTACAATAGTCCGAATAATGTAACTAGATTACATCACTTAGCTTCATCCATAGTTTGCCTTGACTTACACAACATGCTTTAAGTATTTTTTCGAGCGTTTACAATTAAATAATTAGAAAGTTTCATATTTCGCTCCGCGTTACTTCTTTGTATAAACACAAGTAGAGAAATAAAATCTCCATATATATTTTCATAATATATGTGTGTGTGTGAAAGACATATGGATATGTGTGTCTTAAAAACATATATATGTGTGTGTATGCATGTGTGTGTGTGTGTGTAAGACATATATGTGTGCGTGTATGTATGTGCTAAAGATATATACAGGGTGCGATGGGTAAATTATATATTTAATTTCGCGCATGCGTGTTGTTATTCATTTTGTCGACTGCACAGTATAATAGGATCAGTTGGACACTGCCTGTGAGAAAAAGAACACCATGACGCAATTCCCTGCACCGGAAATTCGGAAACGTCATGCTTTACTGCTTGGCATTCGCGCCGGAAGTTCCGATACCAACATTTTAGAGTGTTTGGTTGTGAATGTGAGGACAGTGCAGAGGATTCGGAAAGAGTTGGATGAGTCTAATGGGGATTACGAAGGTGTTTGGAGAGATCACTAGTGATGATGAGGTTATCCCTCAATTCATCTTCCCACAGGGCCTCAGATTCAACACGGAGGCATACATTAAGTGCCTTGAGGGGGGAGTGCTGTCCTGGCTCAAGATGGTAGCTGTTGGAAGACCCTATATCTGGCAACAGGACTCTGCACCATGCCACACACGCAGAAGAACCCAGTCATGGCTATCAGACAATTTCTGCAGCCACATCTCGCCTTATATCTGGAACCCCTAACTCCCCAAACTGCAACCCCCTGATTATTATGTGTGGGTCGCAGCTGAGGGAGGGACCAACAAAACTCCTTGTAATACCAAAGATGAAAGCAAGGAGTATGGCAGCATTCACCAACTTAAACAAGGAGACCGTCCACAAGAGATGCAGGAGATTCCGGAGAGCGCGGTTGAAGCCAATGGCGATTTTATTGAATAAATTTACTTTTTAGTATTTAAAGATATTTTTGTGTAATTTTGCTAAATATATTTGTTAGAATGAAATATCACATTTTGTTTTATTTTTGCGTAATTTAGACGACAATTTATTCATCGCACCCTGTATATATATATGTGTGTGTTTGTGCGTGAGGAAGATATATAATGTGTGTGTGTGTGTGTGCGTGTGTGTGTTGTGTGTCTGAAATACGAAAAGGAAACTTTTCTATATCAACGCATTCCGTCCCTTAAGGAAAAATAGGAAATAATAAAGCTAGCTCCTATGGAGGTCTCTTAATTGGGCTTCTACCACGATGTGTAGGGAGGAGTAGATGCAATAGGCATCAATAAACTACAGATGAACTCAAAACTGATCGCCGCATTTAAATATTGCTTTAATATTTAAGCTTACCTTTTAAATGTACAACGATAATTCTTCTACCGCCACTTAATTTAAAGACAATTTGATGTACGTAGGTCCTTACTTTCCGTAAAAACAATTATTTTTATTTCATGGGTGACTTTCGCTGGATTTCGCAGTTAATTTCCATTATTCGCAAATGCATTTCCAAATTATAAATATTGTCATCGTTTCAAAAAATTCACATAAAATCGCCGAAAACAATCGCAGTAATGAAAAATTGCGGGTCCGGTTCCATCCCGAAATGTTTTTAATTTACTCACGGAGTCAGCCTGATTTTCAAAATGGTATGATATGTTGGGCTACGGGCTCTATGAGTAAAGTTGAAAAAGTGCGACACAGTGACAACACTGACATTGGCATTTATTATATAGCAATTTAGAGTTTTGTCCCTTTAATTGAAAAAGTGTGGCACACTGACATTGGAATTCATTATATAGAAGGAGAATATTTTAGCCTATATCCTGATATAAATCTATAAGATCACTTTGGAGGAAGTCAACAAATAAGAAATCCTCACAATGTCCCCTTGATACGATAGGCTGTCGTCAATGAAATTATTTGAAAGTGGCATTAATGTAATCCATTGATGTACAAATAACTTGGCTTGCTTGCTTCATTTCTATTAGCCGAGTGAAGGTCGCAAATCCTTAACCGGTAAAGACGCTCTGAGGAAAGGTGTCAGTGAAACACATTCCAAGTATTCAGCATCTGCATCGCTTAATGTTCAAAATGCACTAAGGAAGTGATTTTATATATATATATATATATATATATATATATATATATATATATATATATATATATATATGGCCCTGCACAAAGCCTTCAGCACTATAATCAAATCCTGTGTGGGTGTCGGGCTTTCAGTTTCTGGGAACTGATCTGCCTAACCCTCATACGTCGAGTTCGACGGGACAGTCCATCATATATATATATATATATATATATATATATATATATATATATATATATTGCGTATTTAAGCAGCAATTCCTCTTTTATACAGCTTTCGTTAAAGACAACTGACATTTTTCTTGTTTTTTCTTGTACGAGTGTTTTCTTTTCTGGAAACAAAATCTGTATAAAAATCATAGGACATTACCAACCATATATAAAATTCATAGGAGATTATCAATAAAAATCATAGGAGATCACCAACTATATATAAAAATCATAGAAGATTACAAACCATATATAAAATTTATAGGAGATTACCAACTATATATAAAAATCATAGGAGATTACCAACCATATATAAAAATCATAGGAGATTACCAACTATATATAAAAATTATAGAAGATTACAAGCCTTATATAAAAATCATAGGACTTTGCCAACCATATATAAAAATCATAGGAGATTACCAACCATGTATAAAAATCATAGGAGATTATCAATAAAAATCATACGAGATCACCAACTATATATAAAAATCATTGATTACCAACCATATATAAAAATGATAGGAAATTACCAATAAAAATCATAGAAGATTACCAAGCATATATAAAATTTATAGATTACCAACTATATATAAAAATCATAGGAGATTACCAACAATATATAAAAATCATCGGAGATTACCAACCATGTATAAAAAAAAAGAGATTGCTAATAATATATAAAAATCATAGGACATTACCAACCATATATAAAATCATAGGAGATTATCAATAAAAAATCATAGGAGATCACCAACTATATATAAAAATCATAGATTACCAACCATATATAAAAATTATAGGAAATTACCAACCATATATAAAAATCATAGGAGATTACCAACCAGGATACGTATACGGAAATATAAAAATACATAAAACTGGATAGACACTAGAACCAATCATTTCCCAAAACCCATTCTCTTTTAGGCATATCTGGTTGAATAAGGCAACAAATGAACATTACAGTGCATTGCTTCAGACCCTAAACAATTTTACAGGCGTGGCATTTATAAGCTTCTTGAAACATGGAATGGTGTTCTAGAATGCAAAGGAGGTTTGTTAACGAATAAATGTTTTCATAATCATGGGCGTTTCCATTTTTAATATAGACCTTGAAATCGGACATTACTTTGGCACCAACCTGATATCTATCTGTTTATCTATCTAGAACTGTTCATGTCTATTTTCTATGTCCGCAGTCTATTAATATCTAAGTATGTTTCTCTCTCTCTCTCACTCTCTTTTCTCTCTCTCTCTCTCTCTATCTCTCTCTATCTCGCTATCTATCTATCTATCTATCGCTCTATCCATCCAACTTACATTTCAATATTAGCATTTCTAAAGATAGACATCAAAGTATTGATTATTGGAAGTTGGCGGAGCTGAAAACCATTTGGCACTTCTTCGTATCTACGTTAATACCGCCCTTCCCTTTGAATCTATTAACACCTGCCATTTTTACAAGGGTTTGCCATTTCACCACAAGTGACACCACAAATGTTTCATATGCACCGTGTTGTAATTACCTAAAAGCCTTATACATATAAGAGAAAATTAGAATGGTTTATTAATAGATAGATAGATAGATAGATAGATAGATAGATAGATAGATAGATAGATAGAAAATAGCGTACAGTGAGTACTAATGAAATGGTGCTCGATGTAAAATAACAGAGATAAAATTATGCTATATATAGTTTTCAAGTTGTACGTAGCGATGCCACGTGCATACAACACAGAGTTGTTTCAAACGGTGACGAATAAAAGCATATTTATTAGTAGATAGATAGATAGATAGATAGATAGATAGATAGATAGATAGATAGATAGATAGATAGATATGAACACAATGAGATAAATAGATAGATAGATAGATAGATAGATAGATAGATAGATAGATATTGAGCAGAATGAGATAGATAGATAGATAGATAAATAGATAGATATTGAGCAGAATGAGATAGATAGATAGATAGATAGATAGATAGATAGATAGATAGATAGATAGATAGATAGATAGATAATGAAGGGACCAAGAGAGAGAGACAGACATGAAGAGACATAGATAGATAGATAGATAGATAGATAGATATGAACAGAATGAGATAAATAGATAGATAGATATTAAGTAGAATGAGATAGATAGATAGATAGATAGATAGATAGATAGATAGATAGATAGATAGATAGATAGATAGATAGATTTGAAGGGACCAAGAGAGACAGACAGACATGAAGAGACATAGATAGACAGATAGATAGATAGATAGATAGATAGATAGATAGATATGAACAGAATGAGATAGATAGATAGATAGATAGATAGATAGATAGATAGATAGATAGATAGATATTGAGCAGAATGAGATAGATAGATAGATAGATAGATAGATAGATAGATAGATAGATAGATAGATAGATAGGTATGAAGGGACCAAGAGAGACAGACAGACATGAAGACACATAGATAGATAGATAGATAGATAGATAGATAGATAGATAGATAGATAGATAGATAGATGTGAACAGAATGAGATAGATAGATAGATAGATAGATAGATAGATAGATAGATAGATAGATATTGAGCAGAATCAGATAGATAGATAGATAGATAGATAGATAGATAGATAGATAGATAGATAGATAGATAGATAGATAGATAGATATGTCAAAAGTCATCATGATAGCTGTATGTATAAATAACGCTCGTTAGAACAACCGTATCATGAGTTCATGTAAATATCAGTTATACTCTGACACCTGATGAGTTTGAGTGGATACTGGATTGATTGCTCATGGTAACGCCTCGTTTATTATAGGAATCCAAACGAGGATGTGAACATGAGTACCAGGTGGATAGACCTGTTCTGATATTGTAGGGAAATATAACACCTACGGTTACAGATTGCGGAGGCGGAGCTAAGATAGCAAACAACCAGTTTGAAGTCCTCGTGGGTGTGAAATTCTGACAGCTAGATATTGCCTTTGTCCTAAGTTTCTGGATAAAAAAAATTCCGAGCCCGATCCGGGCCCGCAATCCTGAAATGCTGAAATTTTGGATTCCCACGTTTTCATTACTGCGATTCTACTGATAAAAACAATTAAAGGGACACAACTCTCTAACTTTGAATAGTTCATGTACAAATAGAAAAAAATACTGTTCTCAAATTACAGTGTATCAAAATAAAATTGTCCGTGTTTTCAACTTTACCCCTGGAGGCCGTAGCTCAACATAACGTACTATTTTTGGAATTAGGCCGGCGAAGACTTAACACGCTTTCCATATCCAGAGTCCTTAGAGAGACTAGGCCGCACGCGGCGAAATTTCAAGCCAGGGATCTTTTTTAGCTATTTCCTAGAAGCTATGCTATCACGTCTTTCCCACGCATATAATAAAGTCTTGCCCATAGTATGGTCCGTTGACTTTCACATTATTACCCTTGAATCCATCTATTTTCTCCCACCCCAAGAGATATGGGATAAATAGTAAGGTAAACTCGAATCTCTAAGCTTTGGATGGCAGCCAGTCTAAGTAAAGGAAGATTCTGAATTCATAACCATGGAGAAGTCAACTGAAAATTGAATAGTTTAAATGTCAACATTTTAGGACTATGTGAACCTAAATGGCCGAAACAACGGAGATGTTGTCAATGACAACCACAGGATTATATAAGCAGGCGGATTCAAAAATGAAAAAGAATTTGGATTGATAATAGATCAAAATATGAAGAAATGTATTCTGGGATACTGTCAATTATCTGAAAGAATTCTTGTAGTTAAACTGAAAGGAAAGCCTCTCAACATCTCTATTATAACTGTGTATGCATCGACAGCACAAATTACGGAAGAAGAATTAGAATCTTTCTATTCCATGCTAGACAGAGCTGAGGACTAGAGCGTATTACAAGAGATTACAATTATCATGAATGCCAAAGTAGACAAGGAGAGGGATGGTGAAATAACTGGCAAATTCGGACAATGACCAGCAACGAACGCGGAGCAAAATGGGTCCAATAGTGCAGGGCCAATGACCAGGTAATGTCCAACACCTTGTTCCAAGAACATCCAAGACGATTATGGACATGGAGAATGTTGAACATGTTCACCGTAGTCTAAATGTAGAAACCCAACGTAAGTAATTTGTTCAATGAAACAACACCAATATCCAGTAGCAGCTGTTCAGTAATTCTTACGGCCTTCCATATCAGAGGTTGGCAGTGAATATTCGGAGAGAGTAGGAAAGCGTATTTCTTCAAGTCTTTCATCTGACAGGTTAGCAGTGGATATTCCGAGAAAACAAAATGGCGGCCTTTATACACGTCGGATTGAATATTTCAAGTCTTCTGATTGGTTAACCTTCTATTGGTAGACTATAAAATGAGTCAGCTCATTTTGGTTGGCTAAAAACCAAATCGACTATATAACGATCAACAAGAGATTCAAGAATGCAGTTCACTGCAAAACCTATCCAAGTACAGACTACGCAAGCCGTCACCTCCCTGTTATATGTAAACTAAGAATGAAATTACGGAAACTGAAGAATCCTAACGCAGCACCGAAATTGCAATACAACAGACTCCTGAACGACCCAGACCTGAAGGAAAAATATGTGGGCAGTGTGAGAAGAAGATGCGAGGGGTAAAATGGCAATGGAAATTCGAAGTGGGACACACTAAGATAATCTTTAGTGACATCAACAAACGAGTTCATCCCAAAGGAAAATGGACGAAAAAAAACGAATGGATGACAAATGAGATTCTCGACAGAAACAATGCCAAAACACGGAACGGAATACAGAAAACTAGACAACGAAATAAGGAACAAATGCAGACAGGCTAAAGAATAGCTCGACGAAAAGTGTGCAGCAAGAATAAGAAGTATGACGACAAAGTACATCCGCGTCCTGCGTAAGACAATGAACTACATCCGCGTCCTGGGTAAGATGATAAACTATGACCAACAGCAAAGCCTCTGATCAGGAGGTTTTGAGGGGAACCACCTCTTAATTCCTGGTGTTCTCAGGTTCACCATGACCCGGGGTAGTAGCATCTGTTAGGGTCCCAAACTGGGATCAAAACAATATGTATGTGTAAAAATAGGTTTCAATACCAGAAATACTTTGTAAAAAATAATTACCAGAAATAAAAATTTTGTCGGCATTAAATAACCCATTGAGCTAAAGCAAAGCAAAGCAAACCAAATAATAAGTATCACAGGTAAAGGAGACACACATAAAATATAAATAGGACAGAAGACATGCTCTTCAAAATGCTGCATAATATCCAAGAACGGAACGCTGATATTAGAGAAAGAGAAAATACTTCAGAGATGGAACAATTAGAACGGAAAACTCTTCCCCGATGAAATAGCACAACCGGCAATACACAGAAATACCGATAGGCCGGAACTACTAAAAACCGAAGTGGAAGCTGTACTGACCAAATTGAGCAGAAACAAAGCGGCAGGGCCAGACGGAATTGTAATAGAAACACCGATAGCCTTAGACGACTATGGCATAAACAAGATCACATAACTAATAAATGAAATATACAACAGTGGGGATATACCGGAAGATGTCTGCAGATCTATTTTTATAGCACTGCCTAACAAACCAGGGGCAAATGAATGTGAACTCCACCGAACAATCAGCCTCATGAGCCACATAACAAAACTCATCATCCGGATTCTAATGAATAGAGCTCGCAGCAGAATCAGGCCAGAGATAGCGCAAGAACAGTGCGGGTTATTTAACAGATGAATTCAAATTACGTTTCGAAGGCTAAAACATAAAGTATTCGGACGTTTTCTTTTAAGCAACTTAAGAAACGTCATTGTTTTATGACTTCCCTCTGATTTTTCTACAAATATTTTCATAGAAACTGTCCTGGTGAGCTTTTTACCCTGATGTCCCGACTACATGAACTTAAGTGTGCTACCAGATTGGCATCTAGGTCACACCCTTGACCTATCTAGATGCAACCGCCACTTATAACTTTTAACAGTTTCTTCTCTCGCACTTCTCACCTGTAGAAATCCCTTCCGATTTCTTGCTTCCCTGATAACTACAACCTTCAAAAATGTAAATGCAACGTCAATCGGCTTCTACTGTTTTCTTAAAAACTGTTCCTTTTTAGTCCTTACCGCAATCCTCCCCACTAAAGTCTTCATATTCCCTTTCACTTACTGTAATCTCTTGTGTCTTAGTGGCATTATCACCTTGCTTGGGGTGAAACGATTAAAAAAAGGCCCATAGTATTCAAATATTTTCTGTTAAACCGATAGATTCAAATTCAAATGAAGCATCAAATCTTAACTAATATACGCAAAATGCACGATAGGGAGATTAGGCTTAAATTGAGTTGATGGAACACATCAGCCTGGGAGAGTAGACCATAAAAGAGAAAGAAAATTTTGATTTCAAGCCATAACCAAACAAGGAAAAGTGTTCGATGATAAAATCTAGAGCCGAAGTCCCAAAGGCAGTCCGACATAACATCTGACCTCGTTCTGGCAGCTCCTAAAATGGCGGTAACGGGCAGAGAGATGTACTGCATGCGCAATTATAGATCTCACCCAAGCTAAAATATTCTATCCTGGTTTGCTCCCAAGAGAGGATACTCTAGCGTCGCGTCATCGGCACGTTTGGTAAAACAGACACTACGCTACAACTACATTGTTCTGATGAGTGGGTACTGGGTGTTAGGGAATATGAGACAAAAACATTATTAATGAGAGGGAACAATAAAAGAAGAGGAATTAAAAAGAAAGTACAATTGACATTGCATTTAAATTTTTGAAGATCAAAGTTGACTGGGAAGCAAGAAGCAGGAAGAGAGTTCCACAATCGAGAAGTACGATACAAGAAACTATTAGCAAAACCTTACGGTTATATCTAGCCTTTTCAACTGTAAAATGGTGGGACCTAGCTGCCAATCTAGTACTGCGCTTAAATTCATAAAGTCTAGGTAGTAGAGATGGAAGCTCGTCAGAACAATTATCATGAAAGTATTTATAGAAAAGGCCCAAGGAAGCTACGTTATGGCGGTGGGAAAGTGACTGAAGCCGAAATGTCAGGTCAGGACGAATAACATTGCAGATTCTTTGAATTTTATCAAGAATCTCTAAATACATAACAGAAGCACCAAACCAGAAGTGGCAGCAATATTCAATGCATGAATGGTAGACTTATAAATGTGTAAGACAGATTCTGGAGAGAAAAATTGCCGCGCACGCCGCAATTAACTGCCTTTCTTAGCTGCAGACTTAGAATGGTGGAGGATGAAATTTGGTAACGCTAAAAGAGATGGAATGGACTAAATACTGACGACTGATAATGTCTTTCAGGAATTATACTTGATGCTGTAGAATATGTCTGTCCCCTTGCTATCAATGATCTCAAACATCTGGATGCAACAAGGGTGTTAGTGAATTCCTACGTACAAACAAACTCAGGGGTTAGAAATTTTTTGATTTTAATTATGCGATGATCATGTTTGAGACAAGATCTTAGTAAACCGATTGCAGGGTGATGTATGCCGTCTAATAGATGCGGAACAGTCTTGTGTTATAAAGAGTAGAACTATCCAAAATTACTTACATTTGATACACATAATCCTAGAGGAAATCGACAAGCAAGCCGCTATGATTAGTTTAAATCACAGGAGCGTTTTGCAGGATTGACCCTTGTTTCCTCGAGGGTGTATTGTCAACGGCTGAATTGAACCCAGGTTTTCGCTCATGGATCTGCCTACTGCACGTGTAAAAATATGGCGATAAGAGATTCACTCTAGATCGACAAATGGTTAAACAGAATGTATCTACTGTGATAATCTGAAGGAATGTATTGGGAAAAGCGTTTTTTGTCTTTTTGGGGGGGCGGTTGTTTTTTTTCATTCAGCTGTTGTTCGGTAGTTGTGTAACCTTCTTAATGGCGTCATAATCGACAGTAAAAACCTATTTTATGCGTAAACCGCAGAAATAACACCTAAATAGTTGAGGCTAGGGCCCTATATTCCACCGAAAGTTTAACAAAACATAACATAAACATGTTTTTTCTACTTGCTATGAAAAAAAAAACAACAACAAACAGGTTGAGGCTACGATCCAACGCTTCACAAGGAACTCCACAGTTTTAACATATAAACATGTTTTTCTACATTTTTTTTTTTTTTAATAATTTCACCCCAAGCAATGCGATAATGGGTTACTGGGGATGAAAGAGAATTAGAAAACTTTTCTGAGAAGAAATGAAACTAAAGAAAAAGTTTCGGGAATAAATCAGATGGCGATTGGCACTGCATTTACATTTTTGAAAATTGTAGTTGGCAGAGAAGAAAGAAATTGGGACATACGGTCGTATTTAGATAACTCAATATTAAAAACGATGAGACCTAATTGCCAATCTAGTAGCACGCTTAAATTCATGCAGTCGAGACATCAAGGAGGAAATCTCATCAGAACAATTGCCTTGAAAAGAAAGTTACTGAAGTTGAGAACATAGGAGAAGATCGATTATATTACTTTGAATTGCTAGGGGGGCCACGGATACAACGCCGAGTGTGTTGAGGCTGTAGTATCAATGCTTCCCAGCCGTCGACAGATTTAAAATAAATATAAACATGTTTTTCTAGGTGCTATGGAAATCAGATCTACAGCACCCAGGATGGTGAGTATGTGACCCTACACTTACAGTCTACGGGGTTAACATAATATAAATAGGTTTTTCTATTTCATATGGAAACGACAGCTGCAGCACCTAGTGTGATGAGGTTGTGGTCCCTATACTTCACATGCAAGTCTACGGGGTTAATATATTATAAACATGTTATACTAGATGTTATGGAAAACACACCTGCAGCACCGCGGGTTGTGAGGCTATGACAATGCACTTACAGGGAAGTCTACTAGGTTAACATAATATAAATTTATAATTTTTTTCGATTTGCTATGGAAACCACAGCTGCAGTACCGAATGTGGTGAGACTGTGGTCGCTATAATTTACAGGCGAGTCTACAGGGGTAACATAATATAAACATGTGTCTCTTGTTGCTATGGAAATCGCATCTGCAACACTCGGGATGGTGAATATGTGACCCTACATTTACAAGACAGTCTACGGGGTTAATATAATATAAATATTTTTTTCCTATTTACTATGGATAACACAGCAGCAGCAGCACCTAGTGTGATGAGGTTGTGGTCCCCATACTTCCCAGGTGTTAACGTATTATAAACATATTTTTCTAGGTGGTATGGAAAACACATCTGCAGCACCTGGTGTTGTGAGGCTATCACACTACACTTACAAAACAGTCTATTGGATTAAGATAATATAACTAGTTTTTTTCTGTTTTATGGAAACCACAGCTGTCTACCAAATGTGGTGAGGCTGTGGTCTCTATGACTAACAGGCGAGTCTACAGGGGTAACATAATCTAAACATATGTTTCTTGTTGCTATGGAAAGCAGAGCTGCAAAACCTTGAGTGGTGTGGATGTGGTACCGATACTTTAAAGGCAAGTCTACAGAGCTAACATAATATAAAAATGTGTTTCTATTTGATATGGAGACCACAGCTGCAGCAGACAATGTGGTGAGGCGGTGGTCCCTATACTTCAGAAGCGAGTCAACAAGGATAACTTAATATAAACATGTGTTTATACTTGCTAAGAAAACCACAGCTGCGGCATATACTGTGGTGAGTCTGTGGTCCCTTTACTTCACAGGTGAGTCTACGGGGTTGACATAATATAAACAGTTTATTTCTGTTTGAAATGGAAGCCACAGCTGCAGTATATAGTGTGGTGAGGTAGTAAACCCTATACTTCAGAGGCGAATCTACAACATTAACATAATATAAACATGTTTTGCTAGGTTCTATGAGAACCACACCCGCAAAACATAGGTGGTGAGTCTGTCACCCTACAATTACGGGAAAGTAAACAGTCTGAACATAAAATAAACACATTTTTCTACTTTTTATGGAACCCACAGGTGAAGCACCTTGTGTGGTGAGGTTGTGGTCCATATATTCAGAGGCGAGTCTACAGGGTTAACATAATATAAACAGGTTTTTCTACTTGCTATGGAAACCACAACTACAGTATAGAGTGAAGTGTTACAGTTTTCTTATACTTCACGGGGAAGAATACATAGTCAACATTTATATGAACAGGTTTTTCTACTTGCTATGGAAACCACAACTACAGTATAGAGTGAAGTGTTACAGTTGTCTTATACTTCACGGGGAAGAATACAGGGTTAACATAATATAAACAGGTTTTTCTACTTGCTAACATTCATAAATTCGCAACTTCATTCTTTTGTAGGTATTTTTGCATAATTTGAATGTTTATATATATAATAGTTTATCTGGTATCTAGCATGAAACAGACTCTCGCCTCTAAGTGTTGACTTCTATATTTACCTTGATATATATATATATATATATATATATATAGGTTTTTCATTCTTTCCGCCTCCATGTGTTGATGCTTATTCTTTTCCAATGAAAATAAAATGAAAACCAAGTGACGTCACTGGCTATATATGTCGTTTATGTTAAGAGGGATTTGGTAAAAAAAATATTTCCTTATTAATCCGCCTTTATTCAGTCGTTCTGTAATCGCACTGGTGAAATAGAAAGACACTAAAGATTGGCAGGTTTTGTCCTCCGCATTCCTCTATATGTTGGTTAAGTAGTATATTCCTGTTGCCGATGAACTGTCTTCCTTTGCCGGATTGACTAGCCAGTTTGGCCAATATAATGTTCGTGGCAAACTTTACATGTAATTATGTGTATTAAATTCTCTGAGACGCACGAAACATCATTTTGAATTTTAAAACCTATCCACGAAGAACCAGAACCAAAGTAACAAAGTTTATATCTTCTTATATATTATAAATAAATATCTCTATATTAAATATTATGTGCTTGTTTCTAATCCAATCATTTCAGTTTATATATATATACATACATATATATATATATATATATATATATATATATATATATATATATATATATATATATATATATATATATGTATGTATGTATATTCAATTCGAACCAAATGCAAATCGGTGAACTGCTATACAGTGTGGATTGCAGCTGTTCGAATTCCAATAAAATTCGTTTACCGATTATTTTGTATTGACAAAATATTGTTTTCTGATACAAGAATCTTTAGTTACGTTGTCTCTAAGCAGCGCTATGGTATTTTTTATGTTTGCATCTTCGTTTCTTTATATGTGATTTTTCTATTCCAAGAAAATTGATTTTCCTTTGTTAACATGGCTACTCTTACTGCCAAATACTTTTATGAAGGAAAAGGCGCATAGTTCCAAATTAAGAAAGATACAGCAAAATATATTTATGAATTCAAATGCTTTCTCGTCGAATTTTTATTTAATATTTTTCTGTCTTTTAACAGTGGTACATTTAGTGCATGAAATGTGTATGTATGTAAGTGTATCAGCTATTGTGGGGCAGCGGTAGCAATTGTCTACGATCTCGAGGTTCCGTGGAAATTCGACCTGTGTTTCATAATCGGCGCTACACTTAGTGTAAGAAAAAGCGACTGCAAATGTATCAACTATTATGGGACAATCGTAGCAATTCTTTACGAACTCCTGTTCCGTAGAATTACGACACTGTCCCATAATCGGCGCTACTCTTAGTGTAAGAAAAAGTGACTGCAGATGTACCACCTATTATGGGACAGCTGTAGCAATTCTCTACGATCGCGTGTTCCGTAAAATTGCGACCTCTGTCCCATAATAGGCGCTAGTTTCGTCTTTATTTGTAAGGCGATTGTCCATCATTCACTGCCACATAGGATGGTTGATATTGCATAAAAACTAATTACTCGTTTCTTTGTTTGTAACAAGATTTTCCTGTTTCTTAATACTTTACTTTGTTTTGGAAGGCATCTTCCGTCATCCCAATGAGCCTTCGGATTTTTGTGTCGCAGTTTCTGTACCCTGTTACAACGCTTCCCAGATATTTAAATTTTTGTAATTGCTTAATTTTAGCATCTCCAATTTGCAATTCGCATGTTGAGCCCTTCATTTTGCTGACAGCCATAAATTCTGTTTTCTTACACTTGCTTTTTTTTCTTCTCTCTTTCTTTCCTTTTCTACTTTTTCTGTTCCTTAATTATAACGTTATAGCGAAAATGAAAGTACGATTTAAATCATCCCACGAGTTTAGCATTCGTTTTTTGCATTATTAATCAATGTTTGTTGCATTGTGTTTTTAATCTAATGTCGGAAGAAACACGGCTTAATCACTATGATCAATTCGTACTATTTTCTTTAATCGACCATGTTTGCAGTTAGTGTCTAAAGAATTGTCGAAAAGAATCATTAAAATATAGGACGCATTAAAAATGATTCATTATTTCAGAAAGATATAGCTAGTAGCATGTCGGAATTAATTACGTTCAGTTTGTAGTTCTGGAATTTATTTTCTCTTTTCTCATCATAAATCGGACATAGTTAATTAAAAACATCACAAAAGAATAACGCAAGTTGACGTAATATATTCAAGCAAACGATTCGTCGATTTTTGTTCAGTATGCGCATGCGCACGATATCGTTTGTAGGTATGTTGCAGGTTTCTTCATTTTTTTTTCTTCTTATTTTCATTTCTTCCTCTTTCTTTCTTTCTTTCTTTCTTCGTTCTTCTCTTTTTTTTTCTCCCCTCCTCCAAACATCCTCCCATAGATTAATCTCACATATTTTCAGTTTTCTCGCGCTTTCTCTGGTTCTTTTTGTGTTCTCTTTCCTGGTGATTAGCATAACGATTATTTCTTCTTATATTCTTATACACCAGTCTGCTCTGTTTCTCCCACTAGCTCTCTTTCGTAATTTTCAGTTACATCTCGCGATCTCTCGTTTTACACTTGTTCTAATTCCTTCTTATCTTTCATAATATATATATATATATATATATATGTGTGTGTGTGTGTATGTGTGTGTGTGTGTGTGTGTGTGTTTATGAGTTGCCATCAGATACAGATAAAATATGGATGGGAATACGACAGAATGATAAGATAAAGGAGAAATAGGTAACGTTTATCAAGCGTCATCTTTTTCTCTATTATTCTATGATGAAGTTTTTAAAAAAATTGATAGACGTTTCCTATTTGTTTTTTATCCTATCAAATATATATATATATATATATATATATATATATATATATATATATATGATAGGATGAAGAATAAATAAATATATATATAGATAGATAGATAGATAGATAGATAGACAGACAGACAGACATAGAGATATCCGAGTGCTTTGGGCTAATCTATTATTAGCCATTATGAAGGATATTTCTTGTTTAACTGAACATGTAGATTTTTTTATGCATATATTGGTACATTGTGGCCATGTTCAGAATTGATTTTATTGTAAGTTGGCTGCTTCTTTTCCATTGTTAACTCTTCCATTATTCTTAACTTCTGTTCACAGACTTGTGAGAAATACAAACTCAACCACATGCAGAAAACGGTTGCCATCATTATATATATATATATATATATATATATATATATATATATATATATATATAAGGATCACAACGAAAACTAATCGACATGTCTAAATTATTTCACCAAATCTATTTGAATGAAAATATGCTGCCTATATATATATATATATATATATATATATATATATATATATATATATATATATATATATATATATAAATTATGTGGTGCATTACGCGATTACATCATTAACTTCATTATCTGCTTTTCGTATGAATGATTCGCGTAATGTAAATATATATATATATATATATATGAAGAAATATAGTCTTAAAGTCTGCTATATTTATGGGATAAAGTGCTCAATATCAGAGATAGAGCGTGTGTAAATATAAAAGTGGACATGGAAGTCAGCACTTAGAGGCGACAGTCTGTTTCATGCTAGTGCAATCGTCAGGCGACTAGTGCTGTTATTTTTCTCGGCTATTTATATAAGGGTCAGTGGTGCATTATGGGGCGGTTACTTTTACCGGAAGTCGCTTGTTTGTTTATTTATTTATGTCAAATTATTTTGCTGGGTTTTTTGTTTGTTTGTTTTTTTGTTTTTTTTTATTTTATATATTTATTTATTTTTTATTTTGATCGGTGTTTTTTGTTAACGTAGTAAAAATTTGTTTATATAGCTTATTGTTGGTAGTCTATTATGGCGGTCATTTACCGGAAGTCGCTTGTTTGCTTATTTATTTGGGTCAAATTGTTTTGCTTGTTTTTATTTATTTTCATTTTTATTTTTTATCTTATATATTTGTTTATTTGTCATTGATTAAATCTATTTGTTGAATTTGGGGGTGGGATGTTGTGGTTTGTTCTTACTATTATTTTGGTCGGAACAGTTTTTAATTTATCTATTTGGGTTGATTATCTTTATTTGTTTTTTCTAAACGGCTAGTTTATCGTAATCGGTTGTTAGTTTATTTATATATTTGGATGTATTTAGATCAATTTATTATACTTGTTGTTATTTATTTGTTACACTATATATTTTTGGCTTTCGATTTTTAAGTAACGTAGTATATTATCTTTTATTATTTTTTTAATTTTTTATCGTTATATAACAGTTATAACTTTCGTCCGTTCTTTTGTTTTGATTTTATTTCGCATATTCTAACAGGTGTGGTTTTGTAATTTGTTTGGAGTAATTTATTTCGCTTATTTTATTGTTGTTTGTTTGTTTATATATTTATTTATTTTTCTATTTTAAGTTACGTAGTAAAAATTTGTTTTCATGTCTGCATTTTAAGATTAGCTCGGATCTTTTATTTAATAATTTATTTTGATCTCGGAAGGTAATGATGGCTATTTTTTCCTCCAAGCAAAGTTTGCAAGTTTTTGATAGGTTGTTGTAGGCTGATGATTTTTTCCTTATTTTCCAAGA
>OZ038501.1:28790364-28817864 GCA_964036315.1 Acanthosepion esculentum | reverse complement strand
AGTAGGCCGAGAACCTATCAGCACTCTCTTGGAGATACTCTTCGAAATATAGTTATTTCTTTAAGCATTTATTTTTTTTCCTATTATTCCTTCTTCATTGTAAGTCTACATTACCAGTCAACTTTCGTTCACTTTGAAAATTTTCTTCGATGAATCATTGTCAGATATTACTCACTTTTGGAATAGCATTTCTTTCATTTTAATATCAGTTGTTGTTACTCGCACCACCAACACCGACACTGTCATTTTACAACCACTTGTAAGCAAGGTGATGAACTGGACTTGATGCGGCTTCACGATTCTATCATCCCAGAATTTAGCGTTCTTGATAAAATCAAAAGAAGCATCTACAGTGTTACTGGCGCTGACCGGACATCTCGGCTTCAGTCAATTTTCTCACTTAAAATGGCTAGATGTAACCGTAAGTTCTATGCTAACAGTTTCTTCTATCGCACTTCTCGCTTGTGGAAATCTCTTCCGGCTGTTAGCTACCCAGTCAAGTTTGATCTTCAAAATGTAATGTCAATCGATATCTTCTGTCTTCTTAATTCTTGTTCTTTTATTATTTCCTCTTCTTAATAATTTTCTTCGTATATTCTCTAACACTTACGTCTTAGTGACTTTATTGCCTTGCTTGTGGCGTAATGATTTCAGAAAAAAAATCTTTCTTCTTGATGAACTGATCTAAATGTTGAAGAGGTTTAGAAATAAGTGGCAATCCAAAAATATAAGAGTATTTTGCAGGGATTGAAATAAGGGTCTATCCGAAGGTGAAACTGTCAGATATGCACGACGAGTGCAGTAGAACATCTCAGCCAAGCTGTATCGATCTCTGTTGTGTCTAGAAAAAGATATGGAGGTCTGGTGTTTTCCTGATGTAAGACACCACCCTTCCGATTGGCTAAATGCGGATGCTTTTCATTTCCTGTTGCTTTTAATTGGTCCAGTTAGGAAAAAAATACAGGGTGTCCCCAAAAAGTTGACATCGTTTTAAAAGCAATTATATTGAAAACTACTAAGTCTAGCTCAATGAAATTAAACAGTTTTGGTGTTGAAGTTTATTATGGGACCGATTTCATAAGTGTTCAATATGTGCACCGTCTGCGACATGGAACACGTCAAGTCGGTAGTTAAGTTCTAGTCAGTAACGCTCTAGTCAGTAATGTCTCCGGTAACATTATCCTCTGCTTGAGTTCATCAATGCTAGTAGGAAGAGAGGGCACATAGACCAGTCCCTTCACATAAAAAGAAATTACACGGGGACAGGTCTGGTGACCGCGGCGGCCATTTCATCAGAAAACTGTCTTCATCTCCACCACGCCCGATCCATCTCTTTGGCAGATTCTCATTGAGATAACAAACAAAAAAACATTAAATATAAAATCTTGATCTGTTTCTATACATTCTGTAAAAGTTTAAGGTTATTTCAACAAGAATTGCCAAAATGATTGGCCTGCGAAATTATGTCAACTTTTTTGGGACACCCTGTATATCTGAATTTAACATCTGATTTTGCGGTCAGGGAGGCCCTTCCAATCCCACCAGATACATAGCACCTACTTCTTCGGATGCAGACCGGCTTTTGGAGTGACTGACGGTGGCTCATTTAGTCTTTCCCAGAAGATTTTACTCCACATTGTTGTAAACAATCTACTTTCATCGCCTGTGAGAATACTTTCTTTTTTTTTTTAATTTCGTTTTTGATGCACTTGCGCATACTTGCTGGAGAATGCAGCCCATAAAATTTGTTTTAGTTAAATTAAGCACCCAAACAATGCAACCATTAACGTACCCAAGTGTTTGCAAATTCCATATGCTGTTGCCTTGTTAGAGCCAGAAATAAAGACACAAGAGAGGAATTGAGTTAAGCATATACATTAACAGAAACATAGATATACAAACGAGAGTGTTACAGCAAGAATGTTCGGTCCGACTGTCAGAGCTGACTACTGGAAACTTTCTCCAAAAGGCAGTACCTGCTCCTATTTATAGCTGGGAGAGTCCATGCGTGCGTGAGTAAATTACCATAACACCATACAATAAACGTACGTGATATGCGTCGTATCTCTGCGACGTGACCTGGAACAATTACCATGCGAGTATTCACAGAAAAGGTACAGGTAAGCTACTTTATGGTCGTGGGGAAAGTGACTAAAACCGACATGCCAGGTCAAAAACGATAATATTGCAGATTCTTTGGCGGGGGGTATCAAGATTCTCACATGGTTAGATTTAAACATTTCAACTATAAAACCTTTGCCGCCAATCTAGTAATATTCATAAAGTCTAGGTACCATAATTTTAACACGCTTTTCGATAGGTCATCACCAAGCATGTTGGAACGTACTCACTTTACATATCAAAATTTGCACTTCTAAACCTAGGAAACAACTTGGAAACAGGATTTTCAGCTATTACACCATCTTCATAAACGGCACATATCGTTTTTACTGTTTATATAGCTTCTTTTATATTTTGGGGGATATAAAAGAGTATACAATAATGAAAATGTATTTTTCTTTATTTTGATTTTTAACGTAAAAAAAATTAGTAATTCACAATCAATACACGACAGAAAAGCACATTGAAATGTCACATTTCAGAATATGTATAGATATTATAAATTTCAGTCACGTGTGAAACGGAATCTTCCTGTTGAAAATTTTTTTTTTTCCAACCCAATATAGTCATTTCATATTATAACAGTTACAACTGTGTTTAGCTGGTGTCTTTTGCACGGATATCAATTAAGACTTTTGAAGTCTTTTATTGTACTTTCTCTTTATCAGAACCGAAATCCGAAGTATTTTTCTTATTAATATTTAAACTCTCGTGTGTAATTTCGTAATCTCGTTATGCTAATTTACATAATTATAATTACCTTTTAATTAATACCTCAGCTAGTTCACTTTCATGAAATCTAACAGTGCAGTCGTTACTTCGTATCATACGATGACGCATGCGCTTTTCCGTTAGAACGCTGAAAACCAATCAATTCTTTTCGTTGTCTGGATGTGTTAAGTGTCTAACGGCCATGTTTTCTTACAAAAGCAAGAAGGAGCATCGTTCCTGCTAATTCTTTACTTATTCATCAAGCGCAATTAAACCTGCTATTCCAGCTGAGCCAACGTGTCTCAAGTGTAAACTGAACTCTGGTTTCTGACAAATTGAATAGATGTGCCACGTTATACAAGTTCCGAATAAGTCAGAGTCAGAATAAGGATTTATTATTTATTGAGCCTCTCATCCATTTTCTAATCGAAAGTTAGCGGAGGTCGAGAATGCGCCTGAATGTGGTCGTAGTTCGATGCGCAGCTGAGCATCTGAACAGATCCCTTCACGTCGCGACTTAGTCACAGACAAATGGCTATTGATTCCATAGGGAAAACATTCGCCCGCGGCCGTTTGCTTCGATCTAGGGAGCCCAGTGATGCAATGTCACTATCGCCTTCAATATACAGATATATGACTGAAGTATATACACAACCAATGTTTAGCTATTAACCCAAGAATAAACTCGGACAATGCATACCTAAAAACTCAGGTATAAAAAGACCAATGTTCATCTATATATTCAAGTATAAACACGCCAATATTTACCTATAGACTCAAGTATAAACACGCCCAATTTTTTCTATAGACTCAAGTATAAACACAACCAAGGTTTACCTATATATAGACTCAAGTATAAACACACCAATGTTTACCTATAGACTCAAGTATTAACACGTTCAATTTTTTCTCTAGACTCAAGTATAAACACAACCATGGTTTACCTATATATCGACTCAAGTATAAACATAACTAATGTTTACCTACAGACACAAGTATAAACACAACCAAAATTTATATATGTTCTCAAGTATAAACACGATCAATATTTATCTATAGAATCAAATATAAACACCGCCATTGTTTCTATAGACTCAAGTATAAACAAGACCAATGTTTATCTATAGACTCAAGTATAAGCAAGACTAATGTTTACCAATAGACTAACGTATAAGCACGATCAATATTTGTCTATAGCCTCAAGTATAAACATGACCAAAGTTTATCTATAGACACAAATATAAACATGACCAAAGTTTATCTATGGACTCAAGTATAAACACAACCATTGTTTATCTATATACTCAAGTATAAAGAAAATCAATGTTTATCAATAGACCCAAGTATAAACACGACCAATCTTTGCTGATAACCTCGAGGATAAATACAGTCAAAGATTTTTTTATAGACTCAAGTATAAAGAAATTCAATGTTTATTTACAGACTTAAGTATAAGCACGGCCACTATTTACCTATAGACTTAATTATAAGCACGACCTACGTTTGCCTACACACTCAAGTATAAATTGAACCGATGTTGATCTATAGATCCAAATGTCAACACGACCAAAGTTTTTTCTATAGTGTCAAAATAAAGACTCAAATATAAATGCGACCAATGTTTTTGATCCAGATTTACCGATAGGAGTCACAAGAAACACAACAATCGTTGACATGTCGTAAAAGCTACCAAACCAAACTGATCTCATTTTATTCACCTTTGTTTTTGTTGTGCACCAAACTCTAGACGGTCATTAATTCTCCTTGATATCCTATTGGTCGGCCGATTCAGACAGAATATAATTTTTTCCTTTGTACCAATGCAGCCTTGTGTTTTTATTGATATTATGCATTGAATATTGCTGTCGCATCTAGTGATGCTGCTTTATATGTATTTAGAGATTCTTGATATCCAAAGTATCTGCAATATCATCGTTCCTGACCTGTCATCTCGGATTCAGTCACTTACCCACCGCCGTAACGTAGCCTTTTATAAAAATATTTTCATAGTAATTGTTCTAATGAGCTTTCCTCTTTATGGTTTCATATTTAAATGTTGTTATTTTTATTCCCATCCCCGACAGACAAATTTTACTTTTTGTTTGTTAGGACTTCATAGAGACCTGAGGTATTATGGTGACTGTAGTAAGAATGGTTAGTAAGAATGTATTGTTTTGGTGTAAGGAATACTGTGGTATCTTTTGGTCAGTAATCATGGCTAGCTAAGTTGAAGATAAGACAGAGAGAAGACCAGTCTTCCTCTATCCCACATTTTTGTATTATATCAAAATAAATGTTGCTTCCCTCTTTTGTACTTTACGAATTTACGCGCAGTTAAGATTTGCAACTCAGTCTCAACCACTTTACTGTTGAAATTGCTAGTTGTAACCGTAACCGTAAGTTCTATGCTAACAGCATCTTCTCTCGCACTTCTTGCTTGTGAACTCTCTTCTTGCTTCTTGTTTTCTACTCAACTTAGATCTTCAAAAGTTTAAATGCAATGTCAACACCATCATTTGATAAAACACCAGCGGTGTTGAAATAAAATTGCAACTTTTGTAGTGATCTTATAACATGCATATGTTATAAATTTGAATAAATATTTTTAGCTCTACTTGACATTGATCACTCTTTTAAGAACAGTGTTTTTGGTTATTGTAATTTTATTCTATGTGTACCAACCCTGTACGTGTACTCTTGAAAAATATATTTCAGTTGAGCACTGTTGAGAGATAAGCTGATTCTTTAATCAACAGCCATCTGCGCTAATGCAAAGCTCTTCAGTAAAATGAATTGGAGCCCTCTGACTGAATGGCGTTTGTTTAAATAAAACAATACGCTAGAATTAGGTGTTTTTCTCTGCTGAATGATGATAGCACAGTGGTAGAAACTGACACCAAATCAATCGGGTTTCGCTCCTGGCCTGAAGCATTCGGATGTCTAGCCGCACTGAGAAACTGTGATACAGCGAAACAATATTGTCTGCGAATCACACACACACACACACACACACACACACATATATATATATATATATATATATATGAGTAAAGAAAACTTTTCGTCTTTTGATCTCACACTATGATAGAAAAAAATCAACCTTGTACCAATGAAAAGCGCATATATAAAAGAAAGAAACAAAAATATAATTAGTCAATTGCTGATACCCACTGACGAATGGACTGAGTGATTGCTGGAAGGGCGTCATCGAAACTTTGGATTTGGGATGCTGAAGGTAACACCAATAAGCTAAGTGATAAACTTTATATCTGCATTAAATATTTTTTTACCCCAAGCAAGGCGATAATACAACTGGTGCACAGGAGGTTACAGAGAGTGAAGGTGAGAGAAAAGACTGGTTAAGGGGAACCGAGGAAAGGATAAAAGCTGAACGGAGTCCAAGAAGATAGAAGATGGCGATTGACGTTGCATTTAACTTTTTGAAGATTATAGTTATCCGGGAGGCAAGGAAACGGAAGAGAGTTCCTCAGGCGGGAAGTGCGAGAAAAGAAGCTGTTGGAGTAGAAGTGACGTTTGCATTCAACTAATCCAACAGTAAAAGGGTGGGATCTAGATGCCAATCTAGTCACACGCATAAACTCAAGTAGTTCGGGCACCAGGGAAAAACCTCGTCAGAGTAGTTGCCATGAAAATATTAGTAGAAAAGGCAGAAGGAAGCCACGTTACGTCGGTGAGAAAGTCACTGAAGTCGAGATTCCAAGTCTGGATCGATTACATTGCAGACCCTTTTTTGGATTTTGTCAAGAACTTCGAGATGAGTAGCAGGTTCACCAGACCAGATACAGTAACAGTACTCAATGCAGGGACGAATGGTAGATTTGTAAACGTGCAAGATGAGCTCTGACAAGAAAGAAAACTTCTGACATGACACAGTTGTTATACATGTTCACCGTAGTCTGAATGTAGAATCCAACGTAGTAAGTAAGTTAAGTCTTCTGACTGGTTTTCTTCTATTGGCGAACTATAAAATGAGTCAGCTCATTTTGGTTGGCTCACTAGTATATAGGGTATCCAAAAAACGGTAACAACAGTGACCCAACTTTCCTTGCAGTAGATGCAGCTATTGATTCAATGTAGTGGGTCCACTTCAAGTCAGTTGAAAACGTGAGGCCAAGAAGCCGCAGTCTATTGCTTCCCATGAGTCTAGCATCAGCCATGCGGATGGCGGACAGGGAAGATTCTCGATGGTGGTTGAATGGTTTAGTTTTGGAAGGGTTCAAATTTAAGAGCCATTTCCTGCTCCAGCTAACCACAGATTGTAAGTCCTTTTCAAGAGCAGCGGCCAGGTGAACTTTGTCGGCTCTGGCGGATTTGCTACTGAGACAGGAGTAAATGGTAGTGTCATCAGTACAAATGCCTACTTGAAACTGATGACATCAGGAAGATCATTGATGAGGATCAGAAACAGCATAGGACCCAGTATATAGCCCTGAGGGACACCCGCGTTCGTGTGAAAGGATCTGAAAGTTCGTTCAAAACAACCTACATTTCACAATTTGATACGAACAATTGGATTAAATCAGACAGTCGTCCAGTAATACCGTAGCCCTGTAGCTTACGTAGAAGACCAGCATACCAAACCCTGTCCACGCCTTCGCGATATCAAGAGCCACAGCTCAGGCTTCACAGTTATTATCAAGAACGGCTGTTAGCATATCAGGGTAGATCTGGCAAAACGGAAGCCATATTGTTTGTCAGAGAGTTGGCTGTGAGAGGTAAGGTGCATAACTCCGTCATCATTGATTAAAGACTCGAATACTTTGCCGAAAAGCGGTAGGAGACTAATAGGGTAATAGTTAGAGGGGTCAGAAAGTTCTCCATAGTTCTTAAAAACAGGGACTACAGGGAGGCTTTCCAACGAGCAGGAAGCTGCGAGGCAGTAGTTGTAGAATTTGGAGAGGACTGGAGCCAGCTCGGGAGCACAATTCTTTAGGACGATGGCTTGGATCGCATCACCTCCGCTTGCCTTACGGGAATCTAATTTAGAAATGATGTCTGAGACCAGTGACTAGGTTACGCGCATATCACTCAGTTGGGTCTCTGTCGTATTGGGGAAATCAGGTGTGGGTACTCCAAAGGAGTCGAGTGTTGAGTTGGAAGAGAAATTACGAGCAAAGCATTCAACCTTGTCTGCCGTAGATATCAGGTCTTATAATTGATTGAATAGAGGAGGCATTGTGGATTTTCTGTTGTTCAGCACACACTCTTGCACAGCCGCCAGTAATCTCTAGAACCGGACTTGCGAGATGCTATACGTTGTTTCATTCTATCAGCAAATAGTAACTTTACTTCCTTAAGGAACAGCTTGCACTCGTTACGAGCAGAGACAAAAAGATGTCTGTTGCAATCAGACGTGTCGCTCTGGTACAGCCGGAAGAACTAATTCCTCTGGACTATAGCGGCCGAGCATGCAGATGAGAACCAAGGAACTGAAAGCGGTTTAATTTGGTATTTCCTTGCTAGAATGGAAGTACCGATGCCGGCTTTCACACAGGAGGAAACCCGTATTTTTTAGCAGGATGATTAAAAACTTCATTCTAAGGAACGTCACAAGGAAATCACGGAACGAGTCCCAAACTGCACGTTGATAACAGGAAGATATTCTATTGGTAGGAGATTCTTGGCCCTTGTGAGAGAGGAAGGGGATGTTTACAGACACAACCGCGTGATCGGAGTTCCCAAGAGGGCAAAGCTGCGTAGTACGACAAGAGTCAGGAATAGCAGTAAAAAGAGATCATGCGTCTGGGTTGCTGGGGAAACGTGTGGGAAAGTCAACCACTTGCGTAAGAGATTGAGTGATTGAGAATTTAAGGTTTTGGGTGACAGCGAGGGTCAGTGACAGTGTTTAAGCCACCTGGTATGGTAGGCGTTAAAGTCCCCGAACACAAATATGTTTGCAAACGGGTGTAGAGAGTTGTCCTTGTCTATATTATCGGAAACAGTGTACAGCAGGCAGCAGTCTTGAGATGAAAGGTAGAGAAAGAAAAGATAGCAAACTGACTTAAGTAGAGAGACGGAGACATATATGAGTATAGTCTGGAGTTTCAAGAAAATGTTCCCTCGCAAGAGATGTACGCGGACATAACCTCCCAGGCCATGCATGTGGACATTAGAGTCCTTTCTAAGGAGAGGAATGTAGTCAGTGATCGAGAAATCAGAGGAGGGAATTGAAGAGTTAATATTAAGTTTCGCAGAGAGCTAGGATGTCCGGAGACTTTACGAAGAGTAACGATTCCGCACCGCAGAAGTTGATACGAATACCACGAACGCTGCAGAAAGAAAGGTTAATGGGTTTAGGTGTTTTTTGTTCAGATGGTTTAAGTTTATATCTTTGGTTGCTCATAGTCATGATGTGTTATTTTGGTAAGGAAAAGGCCTAGGGCAGTAGTATCAGCCGGTTGTCAAATGCAATATGTGCAGGAAAGGAATTGGCGCAGATGGCAACATAGTGTAACCGGACGTGCTTGCAGGAACACCCTTCCATGCGTAACATGGCGCTGCAAGAACTCTGCTATTATGCGACTGTTGGTCAGAGCAGCCACTCAAGATGACATGCAATTGTTCGGGCTCCTAACAACCAGTCGGGCGCAGAAACCAGAAAACTGCCAATTTGGTAGCCTCAGAATGAAGAGTCCTTTCCATTATCCACATATATCACAAAAAATTCATGACAACACCACTAATAAGGTCTGAGAGAAGGAAAGGAACCGGGAGCCCTTTCCTAAACAGGAACAAGGTATGAGCCTCTATTCCTGTTCAATAGTATGCACCGAGTGATAGGAAAGCCTATCTATTCCTATTAAAAAAAAATGGTATTAAGTTTTAATTTAGTTAAAGTCTAGATGTCCATTAGAAATTCAACAAAGAATTAAAAATGACAGATACATATTTCTGAAAGAACTTTACGAGACAAATTGTTCTGCGTGAATCTCCAGTTAAGTTATAACATAATGGACATTGATAACTTATATTTGGAGTCGCTCTGCGGCCCAAAAAACTTATAAGACCATGGCATTAGGAGGGAGAGGCGGTAACCGGTAGCCGGTGAAGTGGAGAGGTCAGTCAAAGCCTTTTGTTTACAGAGAGACGGCTTGCGGTATATGATATATAGGGACACTATATATCAGATCCCACAAGCCTTCTCTCTATAAACAGAGGGATTGCTTGCTGAGTCTAAATATTATTGGTCTCATGTTTTCCTTGAATATTTTCCGCCATATTAGTAATCCTATAAATTGATTTACACGTTCGTTTTTTAATTCCCAGAATAAAACTTGATAACCTGGGACGAAACCGGTTGTTTTTAGTTTTATTAAATCTACATCAATATGCCTTGTAATTTAAATTTAAATAAGAAATTATGCTTGTTTCTTGCTATTATAATGTTTTCTACAACAAGAATTTTATATATATATATATATATATATATATATAAAAGTGAACATAGAAGTCAACACTTAGAGGCGACAGTCTGTTTCATGCTAGATGCAATCGTGGCCTGACGATTGCATCTAGCATGAAACAGACTGTCGCCTCTAAGTGTTGACTTCTATGTTCACTTTTATATTTACACACGCTCTGTCTCTGATATTGAACACTTTATCCCATAAATATAGCACATTTTAAGACTATATTTCTTCATATATATATATATATATATATATATAGTGTTGGTGTATACGGAATAAATTCCAATAACCAAAAAATACTATTCTTAAAAGAGTGCTCAATACAGAGTACAGCAAATATAATTTATTCAAAAATTATAGCATAAATATGTTATAAAATCACTACAAAAAAAGCCATTTTGTTTCAACACTTCTGGTATCTTATCAAGTGATGATATTGAATGTAGAATAAAGGGTTTTAAAAGGTTCAAATCGACCAAACACCCCTCGCCAGCGGAAACGCTGTTACATAAGCTACAATGACCAATCAAAATACAAGTATATGAGAATTCAAAAAACTTAACAACGAACCTTGGTTATAATAATTAATGCCTTAATGTTAGGGTTAGACTGAAATAGAAATCATTCCAACTAACTAATATTAAATTGTACTATAAAATTAAAAATTACCTATTTTAATTTTTAAATTTAATCTTAAATTTGGGAAATTTATTCCAGAATCGTTCATGTCCGATCAATCACTGCCTTTTACCTTTAGAGTTATTCTACTAAATGGAGTGGGATGATAGTAAAAAGACAAACATTACTAAGAGCTACAAAGGATAGGAAATAGTGTAGAGATATGATCACCCACGTCCTAAAGGGACACGGCACATGAAAGAAGAACTTCATTTTTTTAAATTAACAAGCGAGTTTTAGCAGAGTCGACATGGTAACGATTTTTCCTTAGATTTTTCATTTGCTTTGAAAATGCTCGCACAGAGTGAAACGTTAACAAGGAAACGTCATCATACATGCGAAACATCTTATATACACCATGATAAAAAAAAGATGAAAACTATGCAGATACTTGTCCGAATAATGCCTGGAAGAAAAGTATTTTGAGAAGTTCTACCAGGATTTATAAGCAGATTTCTTTTTAAGCACTAAATACTTCTACACGCTAAAAGACGTCGAACACCTGCAACCTGTGTGAACATGAGCTGTGTGTAATATAATATTGAAAAATTAAGATGTCTTTTTCATCAAGCTTCCTATTTGCTTGCTTGCTCTCTCTCTCTCTCTCTCTCTCTCTCTCTCTCTCTCTCTCTCTCTCTCTCTCTCTTACAAACACATACAAACATAGTCTTTCAGTTCCGCCATTTTGCTTTCCCTCTCATCTCTCTTTCAGTTCCGCCATTTTGCTTTCCCTCTCATCTCTCTTTCAGTTCCGCCATTTTGCTTTCCCTCTCATCTCTCTCCCACTTTCTGCGTTTGTCCCTCATTCTTTTTCTTCCTCCTGTCCTCACTACCTCTAATCGAGAAGCGAAAGTCTCGTTATGACATTAGTAAATTTTGTGCCATTTATATATTTTGACTTAATTTTTTCCATTGCTTATTTTTATTAATTTTTTTCTCCTTCTCTTATGATGTTACAGCTTATCATTTGAGAAGATTTTTGAAGCCACTGTTTGTGTCGGGAAGAAAATCGTCGGCCATTTTGTGCGAACCTCTGTTAAGCATGAAATGACATTTCTTTTTCTATCAACTTGCGTGTAAAACGAAAATGGGTTCTTTTATCCAATTCTTCCCATTTCCATATGACTTAATCATCATTTTCATTTGTTTCTCACTGTAATTTTCCTCCCAATAAATTCTACGTGAAATATGAACGCTTAACAAAAAAATTTGCACGCGAAGAAAATTGTAACGTTAACTACACTGTGAACTTCAGGTATAGATTAAATGGCAGAGAAAAATTGGCTAGCTAGCCTTGAGTGGCAACCAATCGAGGAGAAAGAGAACTCTGACAGAGCGTCGTCGGATATATATATACATTTAAAGACATTTATAATATTTTTCACGTTCTTTTTATAGATACAAGTATTTAAGCAAATGCTCTGTTTTATAATAAACAGTATTAAATAACATTTACCGGCCTGAATGTCCGAGAAATTTTCATAGAAAATTTTCGTTCTCCGACAGGAATCGAGCCTGTATTCTATACGAAACCATCATTTAGCGTAATGTGCATTTGCGTACGTGTGGTGTAGATATTTTGTATGTGTGTGTATATATCTAAATACGTCTGAGCGCTTAACCTGCGTATGTTCGAATGATTTCGCGTGAGAGGCGACTAACATGTTGAAATGAAACTAAAATGTATACATTTCTGTCTGGGGTTCTGAACATCCCTTTCAACATAATTTCAATGAAAATACAAATTAAATAGCATATATATCTTTTATTTTTATTTTTATCTTTTTATATTTTTTCTCCTCGGTAATTTTACAATTTAAAACTTAATAGAGATTTGATTTAGATTTCTAAATAGGTAATTTTTAATTTTTTACTTTTAATTTTAATTTCAAATTTTATAAATCTTTTAATATCTATGATAACCTTGCTTAGTTGTCAAATTTTTCGAATCATCCTATACTTGTATTTTGATTGGTCATTCTAGCTTATGTAACAGCGTTTACTCCTAGCTAAGGATCGTTAAATAATTTGAAACTTTTAAAACCATTTATTCTATATTCTATATCATCACTTGACAAGACACCAGAAGTGTTGAAACAAAATGGCTATTTTTGTCGTGATTTTATAACATATTTATGTTGTAATATTCAAATAAATAATTATATATATATATATATATATATATATATATATTTAAAAATTGTGTATTTAGGCAGCAATCCTTCATTCATGTACGTTTCTTTGAATATGACAGACAAGTTGCTTTGATATAGTTTTTTATACAATTTGTTATGTGATCTTATAATTTCTTTTCTTTTCGGTAGATAAATTATATAAAAACTGTCCAATTGTTGTTTTTTCCGAACGCTTTTGGCTATACATTTAGCCATTTTGAAGGTTGAATTATATTAACTATTAAAGACTGTAGTATGCATGTATTTATATAATTTTTCATTTTCAAAAAACGGTCAAGATATTGTGTCCATGTTAATATATGTGTGTGTATGTGTGTAAATTGTGTGTATTTAGGCAGCATTTTTTCATTGATACATGTTTCATTAAATAATATAGACAAATGTTGTCAATTTATTTTATGTAAATTCTTTTCATATCGTCTGATAAGCTTAATAATATTATCATTAAAAGAAGAAAGAAAATCACAATATTGATATATATCCCTACCTTCCTAGTAAATATAGTGTTAAGTCAACATTAGAAGTAATCCAATATCCTAAAAAGTGAAAAACCCGACAATGAAATCATAGCTCCACTTAATGTTGAAAACTTATTTACCAATGTCCTTGTTAGTGAAACTATTGACACAATTATAATAAATATATACAGTAACTCATCTTTACCCCCACTTAAAATTAATCCTAATATATCACAGAAACTACTATTAGTTTGTACTACTGAAGTCCCTTTCTTAGATCATAATAATAATAATAATAATATATATATATATATATATATACAACGTGATGGTTTCTCCATGGGTTCAGTACTGGGTTCGACAATTAGCAATTTCTACATGTTGAACCTCGAAAATAAGATATTTACAGATTAAAAAAAAACATCCATCTAACTAAGATATGTTGATGATATTCTTATGTTACTTAAAAATACAGATGAAATACTTCAACTTCAAAAACGTTTCCAAAATAATTCTGTCCTTAAATTCACGTATGAACTCAATACTAATAATAAAATTCCTTTCCTTGACATATTGATAAACACAAATAATAACAAATTTACTATTTCGCCATACAAAAAACCTACCAGCATAAATTCATGTACACTTAACTACAAGAGCGAATGCCCATATTACTACAAAATAGCAATTATAAAAAATCTAATACATCGTGCAGAAACTAATTCATCTACAAAACAGATTTTTTTACAGCGAACTAAAGAATATGAAACAAACACTTATTAGTAATAGCTTTCCAGACTATATAGTTGATGAACAAATAAAATGCTTTCTTAGAAGTCTCAATACCAAGCAAATAGAACATAATACTGCTTCAACTAATCTCTGACATATTAATCTCCTATATCGTAATCAAATGTATACAAATTATAAACAAGATGAAAATATACTAAACAAAATAGTATTAACTAATATATCTACAACAGATCCTAGCAAAAAAATTAAGTTAATCATATACTACACTAAATCTAGTATATCCAACTCAATTATTCGCAATGATTCTTCTCCCCTGGTTAGCGATTTGCAAAAAACCAACAAATTCAAGTTCCCTTTCGGAGATTGTATCTCCAACGAATTAAATAATATTTATGTTGGTCACACCACAAACTCGCTTTCACGACGCTTGACACTACATTTGAATGATAACTCTAACATTTTTAGGCATTTAAAACTACACGCCTGGCTGCATACACAATTCCGGAAAATCCTTGTTGAAAACACAAATATATTTAAATATGAAAATAATAAACAAAAACTAAATATTATTGAAGCTATATACATAAGACAGGTGAACCCTGACCTGAACAAAATAAACTATGAAATCTCCACAAATATTCTTAAATGCCTATAATTGATAACAGAATGCCTATAATTGATAACAGTATGGGAAGCCATTGGTATAAATCAATGGCTTCCCATACATCCCGTATATTAATACATCTCATTTTCACTCTCGCGTGGTAATGTGTGACGTCATGAGCTGCGTTGCGATTTTCGTTTCCAGCGTCTCATATGCACGAGTCTGTCGTTGCTTGGAAATCTTCCATGTAAACAAAAAGAGACTACCATTATCGTTTGTCCGTGTATTGTTTAATATACTGTAATGTAATTGTCATCTTTGATAATGGCTTATGTAAGCCGAAAGCTTAGATAGGATTAAAAAAATATGTATCAATATTGTGATTTTCTTTCTTCTTTTAATGATAATGCTGTTAAGCTTATCAGATGATATGAAAAGAATTTACATAAAATAAATAGACAAAACTTGTCTATTTTATTTAATGAAACATGCATCAATATGTATGTATGTATGTGTGTATGTATTAATGACAATTGGAAAAACGTTCATGAAAGTATAATGTTTCGAAAAAATATCCGACTATGTATTTCGCCCATTTTGGGCTTCATCACATCAACGACGAAGCAGAAAATGGGCGAAATGCATTATCGGATATTTTTTTGAAACATTACACTTTTTCAATTGTCATTTAATGTGTAGCTCTGTTCGGATCATTTACCCAAATTCTTTTTACATATACATACATATATATGGGACGTATGGTGGAGTAATGGATAGCGCCTCGGATTGAGGAGTCGAAGAGGCGAGTTCGATTAACCGTCAAATCCATTAAATTCACATACGTTTTTCCAATTGTCATTAATGTATAAAGCTGTCGGGATCAGTTACACTATATATATATATATATATATATATATATATATATATATATATATATATATATATATATATATATATATATATATAGAGGGTGTACCAAAATAATGTATACACACTTTGAATCGTTATAACTTATTCAATGTATGTATTTTAACTTGTAAATAAGATTACTACAAGAGAAAGAATACACATTTAAAGAATTTCAGTGTAAAATATAGAAAATTAAATTTAATAAGATAAAATCTACTTGGGGCAATGGCAGAATTTTCATATAATGATGAGTTCATATCAAGTGCTCAAACTGGCTGCAGTTCTGTTCAATCCACTTTTCATATCTTGAAGAAATAGACGTACAAACTTAGGTATCATTTCCTCTGGTATTTGAGCACATTCTTCTTCAATTGCTACTCTCATTTCAGCAATTGTTTCAGGTTTCCTGCTGTAAACTTTGTCTTTTAGAAACCCCAACAAAAAGAAATCCAAGGGTGTCAAATCTGGTGATCTAGGTGGGTATTCAACTGTCCATCTTCTTCCAATCCATTTTTGTTTTGCATATTTTCATCCATATAAGTTCCCACATCACAGTAATGTATTATTAACTATTAATATTATATATATATATATATATATATATATATATATATATATATATATATATATATATATATATATATATATATAATAAAAAGAAAGAAGAGTAAGATATATAATCCGGTGTTCTTCTTGATATTTTTATTTTTACAAAACAGTGCTCAATGTAAATTTACAGAGCATAAATATTATAAATTAACTGATTTAAAATATGGTTTCTTCGCTACACAGGATTACCATGTTTCAAAAACCGAAGGTAAAAACTTGAAATTTAATTATATAATTAAATCAAAAGCATTAGTTCTGTTTCATCTTCAAGCTAATTTTGGAATAACTTATTTTTAAATTTACTGAGTTTTAAACGCACTTACAATTTATATTTTTTTGTTTCCAAGGATACAGAGAAATCCAATCATTTAGACAGGGGCGGTAGCGTGTTCATTTTTATTAACTATTATTGCATCAATTATGAGTTACGTTCGAAAAAGAGGATTAGTCTAGGTAGGGTCGGGGTGCATTTTTCAACGAATTTTGACATCCGTTCAACGCATATCATCTGGTTTTCTTTTATCAACGAGAAAAAGGTTTTCGGCATTTTTTCCGTTAAATTCGTACTTGTATACATAAAAATTCTTTTTAAAAGTGGTGTTTGGGTTAGAATACGTTATATTGAACTACAATTTTAAAATATTATTTTTACTCTTAATTACTAATTGACTATATTTCTTTTTAAAACAAATAAATGTAATAAAATTACTTAAATTGTTTAAAAATTATAATTACATATAAAATATAACTATGTATATTACCAGCTCCGATTTTTTTAAATTATTTTAAAAATAAAAAAATTACTGAATCAAAGAAATGAAATAGCTATGTCGGCAAGGAATAGCTATTTCATTTCGTTGACTCAGTAAATTTTTATTTTTTTATTTTTTAAAAATAAAATAAAATAATTAAATTTTTAAAAAATATTATTGAAGGAAAATTATGAAACGAAGAAACCATATTTTAAATCACTTAATTTATAATATATATATATATATATATATATATATATATATATATATATATATATATATATATATATATATATTCACTTAACATTTTAGATAGAGTAGTATGATATAAAGGCAAAAGGAAAATATATCTTAGTCCTGTAAGGGATTTTATCAAAGAAAATGCAAGGATTTTATTTTATAACAAGTACTTATATACTATAGCAAAAATGTTAATTGTTTTTCAAAAAATTTTCTGTTTCATGCAAGATATATTATTGACGAGGTAGAATATTATTTATGCCGAAACTATCATCAAGTGCTGGTATTTTCATTTTTATTTTAATTTTGGGTTGACACCGGGTTTGCAAAATTTCTGGTTATCTGGAATATTATTGTTGTTAAAATATTTAAATGAATTGTGGTTTAATTTTGAATTTGAATTTAAGTTCAGATTGACATTTAAGATTGAAAATAAGGTTGGAAATAAGAAATCATCATCATCATCATCACCATCATCATCATCATCATCATCATCATCATCATCATCATCACCAGCATCATCATCATCCCCATGACTTTTTTAATTGTAAAGCGGATCCGAATGCAGAAGCCATACTAACTATTTTCCACAACGGTCTATCAACGGCAGCCATCAGCAATTGTGTTACAGGAACATAAGAAATATAAATTTAATTTTGAATTGGATTTAAGCTCTGATTAACGTTTAAGATTGAAAATAAGATTGGAAACAAGTGTCTCCCTAATTTGGAATTTATATGGAAATAAGAAATATAGATTCTAAATTAGGGAGGCACTTATTCCCAATCTTATTTTCAATCTTAAACGTTAATCTGAGCTTAGATCCAAATTCAGAATTAAACTACAATTCATTTAAATATTATAAGCCCAACAATATTCTACCCCAACAATAACATATCTCGCGTGAACTAAAAGCATTTTTTTAAAAAACCGATGTCAACCCAAAATATAAATAAAAATAAATATAATCATTCCAGCACTTGAAAATTGCTTCGACATGAAACTCAGAGTTGTGAAATTAATGTAAGATATTATGTGTGTTTCTTAATAGATATATTAAATATCTGTTACTTTACATCAAGTACTGTTTTTTCTTACACTATGGAGTATTTATATGTATTTGTATACGATCGCTCGGTTGTATACCTACCTATATTTACCCATTCGGTTGTATATATATATATATATATATATATATATATATATATAATCATCATCATAAATATAGACAGAAAATATAAAGGAACGTGAAGACAAATGGATTTTGCGCCTCAAAACACTTCGTCCAAAAATGCTTAATCACAAATTGAACAACATAGATAGAATTAATATATAACCCCGTAAATCAAGCCCTACCCACATTTCTCGCCCACACAAGACAGACGTGCTTGCGGAGGTGTTGAGGTTTCACACTTATACACACACTCATACTAATATACAGTGAGGTGAAACAAGTATTTGGACAGTAAAAAAAATGGATTTAGAATCATATATTGAAAGAAAAGCAAAAATAAATTATTTGACACGTATATATATTTTATATACAAATTATTAAAACAGGTAGTGAAAAAAGTATTTGGACAGAATATAAATTATGCTTTAAATGTGTTTAATATTTACTTGGTCCTCCTTCATTTGCAAGGACAGCTCTCAGTCTGTTCCTGTAGCTCATTTAAAGTTCATTTAAAGCATAATTTATATTCTGTCCAAATACTTTTTTCACTACCTGTTTTAATTTGTATATAAAATATATATACGTGTCAAATAATTTATTTTTGCTGTTTATTTGCATTTATAATTGTTTTACGAATATATTGTGAGATTTAGACAATGCTTTTCTTTCAATATATGATTCTAAATCCATTTTTCTTTACTGTCCAAATACTTGTTTCACCTCACTGCATATACTTACACACATCATACACACTGCCAAAGAACTAAATGATACATACACTTAACACATACACATCTCCTTCCCAGAAACCAATAAAACTGTCAAAATAACTAAGAAGGGAATTCAGAGATTCCTAGTCCCTATTTTAAAAACAACTTGAAAGAGGCCGTTTGACCAACACAAAGACCGACCAAAATTAACGATGAAAAACAAATAAAAACTACAGATAAAGTTCACTTTCTTCAGAGACAGTCATTCACTACTGTAGTTCATTGCTACTAACAAGCAGGAATATTTTCCTCCTGATGATGGCCATGTTGGCCGAAACTAGTCGAGGAACCTAATTGAAATGATAAAACAAAAATATTAATATACTACTCAGTGTGTTTGAAAATTTTAATTTTTTAATATTTTTCATTGTTCAAAACATATATATATATATATATATATATATATATATATATATATAATACGTCTAAATTATTTAATGAAACATGCTTTAATAAAAATATGGTACCTGAATATATATATATATATATATATATATATATATATATATATATATATATATATATATATATAATATATTATAAAATAACGTATAAACAGATATATATATATATATATATATATATATATATATATATATATATATATATATATATATATATATATATTACAATGAATCATTCATACGAAAAGTAGATTATTAAAGTTAATGATATAAAATGGCGAAATTCCTTCGCTAACAAAATTTTAAAGGTGCTTTAGCCTACAAATCACTCGATGAATATTATGATCCTTGTTTTTAAAAAATATAAGCTGTATAAGGTCTTTCTTTAATACGCAAGTACTTTCAACTGTACATTCAGTCATCTTCAGGCATGGAAATTATTTTGTTTTTTGATAAAATTCAGGTAGCATCCGAGACGAAAAAATCATATCATTATAATTTATATCATTAATTTTTGTAATCTACTTCTTGTATGAATGATTAATTGCAATATAAATTGAACTGCACCACATATATGATTTAAAATAACTGATCCGACGTGCAAATTTTCGGGATAACAACTGAGACATTACTCTATTTATTGAACAATTTAGTTCATGCCACATTGACTGATAAACTTCTACAACAAAAAATTCTCAAATTGCCGTATTAGTAAAAAAAAAAAAAACGCACTCTGAAATTTTCAAAAAAATTCAACCTTAACGTTGCGACTGCACGCTCCATAAGTTTGTATCCGTTAACAATAACACATTTAAAAAAATATATATATATATTTCGATTTGCATTACATTTTTTTGTCTCGGATGCTATCTGAATTTTACCAAAACAAAATAATTTCCATGCCTGAAGATGACTGAATGTAAAATATTATATAGGGACCTCCACTTTTTTGGCATAAATTTTCGATACTAAAGGTTTAAAATTAAATTTTTAAAATGAAAAATCTTTCTTGAAGATTTCATTTTAGCTTTAATTGAAAATTTAATAATTAAATTTATTATTTACAGTAAGTAAAATATTCTAGTGTATTTCAGATAGAAATTATATAGATTGGAATGTCAAATTTCATTTTGATTTCTTAAAATTTTCTTAAAAGCGGCCATTTTCTTAATTTTAAGAAATTTGTAAACAAAACAAATTTTTCTATTTTAAAATTCATTCAAAAATAAATATATATTTCTGACACCTTATTTTAGTAAAATTAGGAAATTTAAAGTTAAATTAATCTGATTTGAAATAAATATTACTTACTTATAACATAAAAAAATATACAACCAATTATTACCGATTGGTCCTGTTCATCTGATCCAACGTTTGATGGATTGCTGATAGACGAAGTGATGACAGCTACTATGGATGACCCCAATTGTCAAAATTCTAAGTGAACGCATATTTTTGGTTTTTAACTACCTAGTAATTTTTACAAATGAACATATTTTCAGCAATTATGTAATATTTTATTGACTTTTATTTACCTTTCGAAGATGCAAAAATAAAAAAATTTAAAATACTATAAAATTTTCTTCAATAATTTCATAATTTAATAACAAATGAAATACCATGATTATTCAATTGAAGTATGTCCCACACTAACGTAAATACATAAAATAAAAATATTTAACGAAATAGTAATTGAAAAAAGTAAAACTTAGTTTAAGCTTTAATCATTTAAAGTTGGATAGAAATTTTGGAAACCTGTTGAAACGTAACTGAAGTGATATAATAAAGGGACAAAACTTTTGGATCATAATAATGGCAATTTCAGTCTACCGTACATGAAAATAATGAACGTATTAAGTAAAAAAAAAAAAAATTATTTTAAAAATAAAATAGCACACATAAGTTGATTAATCTTTTCAATTTTGAATTTGTAAATTTTGTTTCCACTTAATTACTATATCACATCCAGGAAATAGCCCAATACAGAGTTTTACACGATTTAAAACTATTATAAATTATTATAATTAAAATTTAAAAACAAATGAAAGAATTCTTGTAAAACTTCATAATTCATCAGAAAAATATTATTTCTTCAGACAATAATGTTCTTAATATTACTTATTTACAAAAGCAATTAAAAGATTTTCTAATTAAGTAATATCATAGTTTTATTGGATTCATTATTTTTCAATTCAGAGCAGATTTTCAATTAGATAACTCAAATTTGAACAAAAAAGTAGGTGATTTACAATCTCCAAAGACTCCTACTTTTAACAAAAAAAAATTCAGGAAATAGAAAGGTTTTGTTCGAAATTTCATGATTTTAAATAAGTGGGGGTAACATATTAAAAAGAAAAATATTTAATACCAAAATTTTCTAAAAAAAATAACATTTAAAAAATAATTTCATTCATTTGTGAATAAGTCCTGAAAATTTCATTAAAATCGGACAATTACTTGATTTTTACAAGAATTTCCTATTCAATGTGTTTTCAACGGAAGAAAAGCGCAAAAAAACAATATTATTTTTAGGTCACCGCGATGACGTAAACAAAAGAAGATTTTAACCAAAATTTCGAACGTGTTAGAAAGGATTAAAAAATTTCAAAAAATAATTAAAAAATACTTTGGTTTTTCATCTTAATAATAACATAAACATTTTGACGATAAAACTTTATTTTCGTTAAGTTTGTGGAATTTTTCTTTACGCTATCTGTTTCCCCGCAAAAAAACGGAGGTACCTAATATTATATAATAACAATATTATTATAATATTTTGCTCTACGTTGTATCGAGCACTTTTTTTTTTAAGTAAATGCTAAGAACGGAGGATTTTTAATCTGTCTGTTGTTTCTCTTTATTTGTATATATATATATATATATATATATATATATATATATATATATATATATATATATATATATATATATATATATATATATATATATATATATTAAAAATAGCGTATATAATACCGACAAAGTTTCAAATTAACAAATGGAAAACGTTTATGAAAGGAAAATTTGAAATATATCTGATTATACGTTTCGCCGTTTAGGCTTCATCAGATCAAAAGCGAAAAATGAGTTGCGTGTGTGTGTACTTACGTATGTTTAAAGAATATATATAGGGAAAAATAAAGTGTTAGTAAGCTCTGAAAAATAAGTGAAAATATATATATTATATGCAATATTTATGAAGAAAAACATTATTATAATTGTTTTTCAGAAGAAAAAATATATTATAATTGTTTAACATAACCTGTTTCGCTGTCTTGCTTTTCAACAATTTGTTTGGTATTTTTTCAATGTCTATCGGATTACCGCGTACGGTATAAAAAAAAACAAGGGACGCAACTGATGTTTATCTTTGTCGCTTATGTTGCGAAAAATCTATTTTGAGAATATTAACTATGGTTTGTTCAATGAGTCGGGATTTGGTTTAAATTGATTGATGAATTTTTTTTCTTTATTAATGCGGTTATATTTAGTGATCTTGTAGTCACGTTAGTAGAATGGGAAGATTATTGAAGTTTGGTAGATTTTGTCCTTCGCATTCCTCTATATGTTGACTAAGTGGGACTTTTCTAGTCTGCTCATCCGTGACCACCGAGAGAGAAGGCCTGTTTCATTTGGTTGTTGAGAAATGTGACGTCATCGTATTGAGTCCGACTTTCAAGAAGCGTATAATTCACAAAACACATTAAAAAAGAAAGTTGCGAAAATTTTTAAAAGCTGAAATCTAATTTTTATAAAAATAAACTTTAAAGAAATTTTCGATATAAATTCATAAAGGAATATTTTTATAGGCATAAACATAATTCTAATAAATTAACAATTTTTTAGAATTGTTTTAATCGTAAGAATGTTTTTTATTTATCATTTTAAATTAAAGAAATGAATAAACGTTAAAAATTCTTTTATTTTTACATAGCTTCGTCACTAATAATCTTTTCTTGAATTCTCTCCACTTTTCCTAAAATTGTTAATGCTTCATATTATTTTTTAGATTTTATAGGTTTTGCTGATTGATTTTCTTAGATTTTCACAAGAATTTAAAATAGGTTTGGTTTTTAAAATCTTTTTGAGTTTTTAGGTATGTGAACTACATTTTCGACTGGAGGACATAAGGAGAGAATCGTCAGCTTTTGACGAAAAAACAGTTGTCACAATTGCAGTTAAACTAAAAAAAATATATCTTTGTGATGGTGCTATTCCTAGAATTTTCCCAAACTGTCCCTCATATTTATCTTCATTGACTACTTCTAGAGAGTCACCAGATTCCAGGAGAATGTGACTAGAGAATTCTGCTCTTAAAAGTGCTTTAAATCAAAGTATTAATGATGTCTTAGCATATAAAATGCAGAAGAAATTCCATAATATAAATGATCTAGAAGGGAAATTAAATTTCCTTGATAGAAATTACTGGAGTTTTGTTAGGTAGCAAGAGACACTTATTATATTCAGCATCATCAAATCCCCATATCCAAAAATCAATCAGTCACTTGTAATTGAATCTGATTTTGCAGTACATGTGTTTTGTAGAGATGTGGAAATGCATTCAATAGGGGACTATAAGATTCCTAAATATATAACTGACCAAAATACTCTTGAAATTCTGATAGAAAACATGAAAAGAAATGGACACGGAACAACAGCAAACTGAACCTCAAAATATGAGTTTCATATTAAAATTGGTAATGTCATTTCTACTATTGGTGCAAGAAGAATCAAACATTTTAATGCAATCAAATTTATATATGAGCAGCTAAATTTAATGACACAAAATAAGCGTGATTATTCAACAGAAATGATGATATTTTCTTCATTGTTATATAACTGTTCCCCTAAAGGGGACAGATTGTTAAGAGACAGCAAAAATATAATTTTACCTAGCTATTCAACCATTAAAAGACTAACCTTATCAACATATATGAATCCGTTGATTGAGAAACATAATAACAATTTTCTTATGTATATTAAAAATAAATTTAAGCTACGTGTGTAGAAGGACATCACAGTATCTTTACTTGTTGATGAAATTCATCTAAAACCTGATTTAGATTATAAGGGTGGTAATATTGTTGGCTTATATGATAACAGCAATGAAGCTGCAACAAGTGCTTTTGCTTTTAGGATTAGCAGTGTATTCTCACAATATAAAATGTTGTGCATGTTATGCCAACTAAATGTCTTAAAGCTGAGAAGTTATTTGACATAGTTAAACATATAATAATTGGTTCAGAGGAGATAGGCTTTCAAGTATTATCAATCATAACAGATAATAATGCTATAAATAAAAAAGTTATATCTTTCTTTTGCAGTCCTCCAAAATGTTCCATTGTATATCCACACCCAGTTATAAAGTCTCGACCCCTTTTCTTCCTTTTTGATTCAGTCCATATATTAAAATGCATTAGAAATGCCTTGCTCAAAAAGATGCAAATAAATGCGTGCTGTTCCCCATATTTTGTCATAATGGAAATCATGAATTAGATAGTATCCAAAGTGCCCCATTTTCTACCTTACTGAAACTTCATGCCTTAGAATCTCAGTCAATTTTGAAATATTGTTATAAATTAACCTCAAAGGCACTTTCTCCTAGTAATCTTGAAAGGCAAAATGTTAGTTTAGTTCTGCAAATTTTTAATGAATACACTATTCAAGGATTATTGACCTTAGGAAAACATAAATATTTGCCTAATTTTGCAGAAGTTCCAGAATATATAAACATATTTTATATTTGGTGGACAATAATGAATGTTAAAATGCCATATAAAGGTTGTCGGCTTAGAAATAAATAATGCAATCCACTTAGAATGAATGAAGAAAATTTTAGATTTCTTTCTGTATTCTGTGACTGGTTAGAATCTTGGAATAGCATTTCTGGAAGAAATGGCAAATTAACAAAGGAAACCTTCACTGCTTTGCATCATACAACCTATGCATTTCTAGAACTGACCAAGTATTGCATAGAAGAACTGAAAATGCTGTACATATTACCAGGCAAATTTCAAACTGATCACCTTGGGGCAAGGTTTGGTCAATACCGGCAAGTTACTGGGGATCAGTATAATATTTCGATACGGCAAGTGTTTGAGTGTGAAAAAATTATTAGAAATGCAGTCAGTTTTAAAATTGAGCAATCAGCAATGCATTAAAATTGATTTAAAGAGTTTACAAGAACCAAACTGGGATGAAATGACAGAGGAGGAAAAGTTATATATATATAAATATAGAATTGATGTTAAAGAGGATGATGTAAATAATTGTAGAGAAGTACTACCTGTAATACTATACTTAGCAGGTTATTGCTGTAATGCAGTTTTTAAGAAAATTAAATGCAATAGTTGCAAAGATTTAATATCTGGAAGTGTAAGAGATAATGTGGAAGAAATACCTGAAATAAGCACCTATTTTCAGTCGATTAATAGAGGTTCTCTCTTATATCCTAATGATAAAACTATAAATTTTGTTCTGAATAATTATGTAGTCATTGATAAGCTGATAAAAATCATTCTTTTCTTCATTCAGTAAATCAAAGAAAATTAGCCATGCATATAACATTGAATGTTTTTTTGGCATATTATGAGGTTCTTTTTGATGTTGACACTTGTGATGAAGGTCACAATATAGAAAAAATACAAAGAATGTTTGTCTGGAGCTCTACAAATGCTCTTTTAAATAATTTTTGTTCTAGTGGAAATAATAATGTTACAAATAACAGGTTAAGCAAAAAAAGAAAACTTTAAACATTCAGCTAAATTTTGTATCAGTAATCTATTTTTCTGAAAGTATTATTTGATTTTTAAATCTATTGTTTGTATCCAATTTATTTGCTTGTTTGTATTTATTTGTTTCTTATTTATGTTTAATTGTTTTATTTATTCATCATTTAATTATAATTTGCTTATTTAATTATTGATTTTATTAATTACGAACCGAACCCTTTATTTAGTCCACTAGGGTAGATTGTTCTAGTTCCACGTGCCATACCTTTTCTGGATATCTCAGTTTCAGTTATTTCCCTTTAGTAACACAACTCTGCTGTGGTCAGGTATTGAACTCACAACTCCTTGGATAAAGTCACTGGGTTACTTCAACCAACGCTTTTATCCACTGGACCATGTGTCCTTGTGGACAGTGGACTAAATAAAGAGTTCGGTTTGAAATTCCAACGTATTTCACCTGAAGAAGACCGGAGCGTACAACGGCCGAAACGTCGTGAACATGGCAATAAAGATGAGGACAACAGTCCGGACAATGTAAATAATGTAAATGTCTTAATTAGGTGATGTAATGGAATAACCATTCACCCCCATTAATGATTACACTATAGGTAGTAAGTCCACTATCTACGAGAGACTCAGGAGAGAAAGGTGAGAGCGAGACGACGCAAGCACGTCTGACCTTCCAATTAGTGGCACTCACTACTAGATTGACCTGTGTGTATAACTGTACCGTATTTCATATTGCACTTGTTGTGCACAATAAACCTTTCTTCTAGTATCCACCTAGTGTTATGTGTTTATTCCCTTAGCACGGAATATAACATTAGGTTAACTTGAATATTTGTACGAGTGTGTTTTGGATGAAGAGATACTGTCGAGTGTCGGTAGGCTTGAAATGTACGTCGGTTTCTAGATTTGTGAGTGTTTTTTTTTATTAATATGACTAAAAAGGAGGTTCTTC
>OZ038501.1:28732864-28782864 GCA_964036315.1 Acanthosepion esculentum | reverse complement strand
GATAGATATTAACATAGATAGATAGATAGATAGATAGATAGATATTAACATAGATAGATAGATATTAACATAGATAAATAGATAGATAGATATTAACATAGATAAATAGATAGATAGATAGATAGATAGATATTAACATAGATAGATAGATAGATAGATAGATATTAACATAGATAAATAGATAGATAGATATTAACATAGATAAATAGATAGATAGATAGATATTAACATAGATATTAACATAGATAGATAGATACATATTAACATATGATAAATAGATAGATAGATATATAGATATATAGATAGATAGATAGATAGATAGATTAAATGTGATATATATATATATATATATATATATATATATATATATATATATATATATATATATATATATATATATTCAAAACCTAATGAGCCAGAAATATATATACATAGAGAGAGAGAGAGAGAGAGAGAGAGAGAGAGAGAGAGAGAGAGAGAGAGGTCGCATCAGATTCCAATTTGTAGTCACCCGATATTTTTTCTCCATTTCCTGGTAAATAGTGCGCTGGCCTAATTGCAATGGCTGTGTCCATTTTTTTTTTTTTTACTGTATCATTTTTGTTCTTCTGTGTCATTGAGCAACTGCAAAGAAAGAAAGAAAGAAAGGAAGGAAGGAAGGAAGGAAGGAAGGAAGGAAGGAAGGAAGGAATGTAGACATAGCAGGAGAAAAACAAGACAGAAAGTAGAAAAGAACAATTTCGGTAAAATTGAAAACGCGTGAGAAAGTCTCGCATAAAAGCGGAGCCAAAATGAGAACGAGGCTAGATGATCTAAACGAAAAATATGAAGAAACATCAGAGGAGTGAAGGAGAAAACGCAAAGAACGAAATTGAAGAAAAATAGAAAAAGAACGATAATTTAGATACGAAAACAGAAAACACCTTGCAAATTTTTTATATAATGTCAGTGAGGTAACATCATGCCGTTAGGTGTTCGATATAATGGTGTGTTATCTTTCACTTGGGACTGTCACAAAGAAAAGCTTTAAGGATGACATTGATCCATTTTACAGGAGGATTTATTTGACACAAAAGTATTGTTATTCGGGTAACGTTTCATAAAGCAAATGTCAATCAGGGAATTTTTTTAAAAAAATCTAGAAACAAAGAGATAATGATTATTATTGTATTTGTAAATTACTTCATTCATTTCTTCCGGTTCTCAGTTTCCTCCTCTTTTCATGACTTCTTCCTTTTTTATCTCCTTTACGTCATATTAACACTGTTATCATTTTTTTCTTACTTTCCACTGTGTTTGCTTTTGTTACAACTGTGCGTTGAAATCAAGTCAAGGTAGACCAATTGCTACGTTCAAAAGAATTTAACACATACGTAAATTTTATTTATTAGATCATTAAAAAAGTTCCTTCCCGATTAGAAAATTAAAAACATTTTACATACTTACAAAAACATTTTATAATCAAGTACATAGTCTCTGTGGTTGTTAACAACTGTCTCCCATCGTTCTACACGCTTCTTGGTGCCATTTTCCTAGAAACTTCGTTGTTTTTGTTAGAAGGATGTGAGGTAATTTTCTACTGATTTTTTGATTCCAATTTTTTGTCATTTAAATTGTTCTCTAGAGACCGGAACAAATGGAAACCTGAAGGAGCCAAGTCAGACTAATAAAGGCGGGTGTTGGAAGGTTTCCCATTTTAGCTCTAATATTCTGCAAGGTTTGTTTCGCAACATGCCGTCTTGTGTTGTCGTTGTGGAAAATGCCACCTTCTCAATTTGCCAAAGTTGACCGTTTTTCTTGAACCCAACGACCAAATACAAGTTGAGATATCGATTTCCAAACTCTTGGCAATTTTCGTCGGCCGACATCTTCGATTTATTCTCTGCGATGACTAGCAGAGCGCCCTAATCGACGTCGAAAGGTCAACCTGGTCGTGGTTGATCATTTAGGTTAAAATCACCAGAGCTGAATCTGCGAAACCACTTTTTGGCCTTCCGAAGAGCACGGTGCAAATAAACATTCTGAATGGTTTTTATTTGTTTTTGTTTTTTTTGTTTGCTTTTTTTTATGGTTTTTTTTTTTTGGCGGGGGGTTGTCACAATTCCGATACATTCCTTTCCAAAGTTAATAGATTATTATATGACGAAGGTTCAACTATTCATCCTCCATCTTCAAAGCATTTATTTGACACTCACAAGAGACTTTTACTATGGCGGAAATAATAATAATAATAATAATAAGAAGAAGAAGAAGAAGAAGAAGAAGAATGTGTGAGAAAACGGATTATCAGCTAGAAAAGGAATGATACAACCATAAACATGAGAATGTCTTTGGGTCTGAAACATGCAAGATTTCGTGGTTTTTATTCCGATACAAACAGATAAGAAACTGTGCACAACTTCTTCTGTATTTGTGTCGTGTCCCTTCAGGACGTTGACGATCATGGCTCTCCGTAATATACTGTCCATAGTAGCTCTTAATAATTTTTGACATCTTTTATTATCTCTTCAAAATGTATATCGGAACAATAATTCGGTGAGATAATTAGAAAAAGACAAACTTTATTAAAATCTACAAAGGTCAGGAAATTGTGGAGAGCTATGATCGCCATCGTCTTGAAGGAACAAATCACATAGAAGAAGATCACTGTCAGTATCATTAATCTTGAATTGAGGGATACCAGAGAGCTAACTAAATTCCGGTGACAAACGCAAAGAATCTTGAATATGGCTGCTTCATTAACGTTACGCGCAAAAATGCTTAGCAGTAGTTGTGCTCCAGTTTCTGATCTGTTTGTATTGAAATAAAAACCACGAAGTTTTGCATATCTTAAAGACTTTCTCGGGTTTATGGTTATACCATTCCTTTTCTAGCTGATAATCCCGCTTCTCACACGTCATTATTATTATTATTTTTATTTTCTTTGATATCTGGCGTTTACACATTTCTTTCCGGGTCCCGCCCAGGGACCTAAGGTTAGAAATGGTATCATGACACTTTTCACTGCGAAAAAAAAAATTACATAGATAAAGACCTTCGTAAAGTGTGGGCTGTACTTGTCAGAATAATTTTGTGTATCTCTTTGAAGCATGGACTTCCAGGGATCCCTTCAATTAGTCTACTGGAATCTTTTCCAACCAATCCTAAGGCTCCAACTACAATAGGGATTGTTGATGTTCCCATGTGCCACATTTTTGAGATTTCTATTTCAAGGTCCTTGTATTTTGACAGCTTTTCGAATATCTTCAAAGATACGTTGCAGTCTGCAGGGACTGCCATATCAATAAGGAGGCATTTTTTTTTGTTTGTGATCTTTCATAACAATGTCTGGGCGGTTGGCTTTGATTGTTCTGTCAGTGTGTATTGTGTAGTCCCATAGAATTGTAACAGGTCCTATCTCCGTAACCGGGTCTGGGTGGTGTTCGTATCAGTTTCTTTCAGTTTCCTTCCCGTAGAAGTTGCAAATTTTCCAGTGCAGATATTGGCCCACTCTGTCATGCCGGTTTTTATATTCAGTGGGTGCCAATAACGTGCAACCTGATACAAGATGATCAATGGTTTCTGGATATTATTATTATTATTATTATTATTATTATTTGTGTATGTTATGTTTCCTGCTTTGTATCCTGTAGAGCCGGGTCCAAACTAGGGTCCTTAGGCCCTATAAGAGAATTTTTCATTTAATTGCTAGCACTTTTCTTAGTATATAGAATGTTCCTAGTAGGGCAGTCGCTTGGGTAACTTGTATGTTGGTGTTACCTGGAACGCTGTCAGTAAAATTGTCCATTCCTATCTCATGAGGCCCAATGCTCCAATTACTATTGATACAGTCTCGGACTTCATTCCCTACATCCTGTTAATCTCGATTCCTAGGCCCTTGTATTTGGATAATTTCTCGATAATTTTCATTGAGGCGTTTCTTTCAGATGGTACTGTTATGTCAATAAGCATAAACTTTCTGAATTTCTTGTCTTTTATGATAATATCAGGTCAGTGGACTTTTATTTCCTTGTCAGTTTGAATTGGCATGTCCCAGAGGATAGTTACATCGTTATTTTAGGTAACTTTCTGGTTGATGTTCATACCATCTCTCAGTGGTTTCGATTTTGTGCTTCTTACATATCTTCCAGGGTACATATGTCGCTACCTTGTTATGTCTCTGGGTATATTCGTTTTTTGCTAGTTCCGGACATTCCACAGATCCTGCATTTCGGGTTAGTTCCATCCTTGATTATGTGACGGCGATAGGATCTGGTTGCGAGGTTTTCGTCCCGAGCTGCAATACTTAGGCCTTCTTCTGTTTCAGCTTTCAAACCGGTGCTCCTCAGCCACTGATGTGTTTTCTGTTAGTCCACATCTGGTTCTTTCCTTCTTTTTAGGTACTTGCCATGCAACGCCTTGTCCTCTCAGATTTTTTGTAATTTCATTTGGCCATGTTATTTTGCTTTCTGTTTTACTCGTTTGACATAGATGGTATTCGCTTCGTTTTGTATTGAGAGGATTTCAAGTATATTACGCAGTTTCTTGAAGAGTACAGCTTCTTTGTTGATGGAGTGGATTTGGTGTTTTACTATTTGTAGAAGAGGGTCATTGGATTTTTTCTTCCAATCCGATTGCTGTAGTTTTTAGAGTTAGTTCAAGTTGGATTAGACCTCGGCCTCCTAAAGCTCTTGGTACATAATCATTATAATTATTATTATTAATAATAATAATACAATTTTCGTTATCGTAAAAGTATGACTGCCGAATTAAAACAATTAGATATTTGCATTTGGTTATATTTTATGTATAATCGTCTAGAATTTAACTACGCTATTAACTCTTCTGTCGCGTGTAAGAAAGAACGAGTATTTTTTTAAATCGCCTGAATTAAAAGCATATCTGTTGAGGGGTCTCCCCTTTTTACACAAATTGACTCACCCAACGTATACATATACTACTACCAGTGAATACCCGGACAGTAGTAATAGAGGAGGGTTGCACAAGAGTCACAGTAACGAGAACGTAGACTCAGTAAGAAGTCATACAGCGATACGTCGATACCAAAGACTATATATATTTTTTCTACTAACCCGCATTCCTGGAACTACTAACCTGTATTACCAGTTTGTATTGTTACGTTAATACATTTATTTCTTATATTCATTCTTGGCGTTTGTTATTATTTGATACCGGATTTCATCCCGGAATCCACAACTTGGCGACGAGGATATCGAACTCACACGGGAAGGAAGAAAAAAAATTTCTCCCTCGTTGTCCACAACTTGTCGACGAGGACTTCGAACTCATACGGGAAGAAAAAATAATTCTCCCTCGTAGACAACAACTTAGCGACCATGAATTCGAACTCAGACGGAAGGAAACGAAACAAAATTCTTCCTCGTTGTCCACAACAACTTGCGACGAGGAATTCGAACTCACACAGGAAAGGAAAAAGAAAAATTCTCCCTTGCCGACCACCGGAAGCAAAGAAGCTACGTCTGTTACTCAGAAAATTAGGAACAGAAAAATACACAAAATTTGTGGATTACATCTTGCTAAAAAAGACAAATGAGTTAACGTTTGACGAAGCAGTTACACGCCTTACAGAACTTTTCAGTCCAAATACGTCACTATTTCACAAAAGGTGGAAATGTCTTAACCTCGTAAAGGACGAAAAGGAGGACTATTCCACGTTCGCCACAATCGTGAGCAAACATTGCAACGGCTTCAAGTTGGCAGAATTAACTCCGGACAATTTCAAGTGTCTTATTTTTGTACACGGGGTAGTCTCAGCTAAGGATAGGGAAATGCGCAAAAGAATGCTTTCAAAACTACAAAATTAGCCTGGATTAACACTACAAAAATTATCAGAAGACTGCCAAAAATACCTAAGTATAAAGAAAGACTTGAAGGATATCGAGGAGTCAGGAGTGGCACATATACGTAAGTTGAACAAAAGTTTACGTTTTTCACCCTCCCCGGAAAGAAAACAAAAATCCTATAATAATGAAAAAAGATTTTTACCCTCCCCGGAAAGAAAACAAAAATTCTATAATAATGAAAATATATTTTCACCCTCCCTAGAAAGAAAACAAAAATTCTATAATAATGGGAAAAGTACAACGTATAGGACAAATTTTGACAAAAATCAAAGCAAATATAATCCCCCCCCCCCATCTGCATGTTATCGATGTGGAGGACTACACTGGAATAAGGGTTGTCGTTTCAAATATAAAAAATGACTAGCGTGTGGAAAAATGGGTCAGAAGGCATCCCAATGTAGGAACATAAAATTTACTAGTAAGATAAGAGCTACTAGAATGCACGACGAAGATAATATTAACATAAGAAAATACGTGGAACTTGAAATTTTAAATAAAAAGATAAAATTACAACTAGACACAGGTTCGGATTTAACGATAATTAACCTACAGACATGGAGAAAGCTTAATAGACCGACCATGATACATACACAGAAAATTGCTAAGTCAGTTACAGGGAAGCGTATAAAATTCGAAGGAGAAGTGATCTTAAATGTGAAATTCCACGGAAAAACGAAATAACTCAAAATATTCGTAATGAAAGATACAGAAAATCTGGTGGGCACAGACTGGATACAGAAGTTCGACGTATCGGATTTACCTATCAGTTTTCTTTTGTAAGAAGATAAAGTGCGAACCATCAGAAGCGGCAAAGTTAAAGGAAGAATTACATAATCAATGTCCCGAAGTATTTTCGAGCGGTTTGGGACGAGGTAACATGTTTGCCGCTAGAATTAAATTAAAAGAAAATGTCCAACCAGCAATAAAAAAAGAAGCGAAACGTGCCGTTTGCCCACAGAATACAGTCTGTGTTTGATAAGTTATTGCCGAACAAGAACAAAAACCGGCATACACCTATAGTACTCAAGAGATCATTCGAACCTGGTACAATAATTAACAGACTAGGAAATGTGATGTACACAGTACAAGGCGAAACGTCTACCCACAGAAGACTTATTGACCAAATACAAAATGAGATTCAAAGACCTCAAGAAGACAGAAATTAGAAGGTCAAACAGGAAGAGAAAATTTACCGAACCTTTGATTATCGACCATAAAAAAATACCAACTCCCCCAAAAGGGATATAAGGAGGGGGGTGTTGAGGGGTCTCCCCTTTTTACACAAATTGACTCACCCAAGGTATACATATACTACTACCAGTGAATACCCGGACAGTATTCATAGAGGAGGGTAGCACAATAGTCACAGTAACAAGCATGTAGACTCAGTAAGAAGTCATACAGCGACACGTCGATACCAAAGACTATATTTATATTTTTCTACTAACCCGCATTTCTGGAACTACTAACCTGTATTACCAGTTTGTATTATTATGTTAATACATTTATTTCCTATATTCATTCTTGGCGTTTGTTATTATTTGATACCGGATTTCATCCCGGAATCCACAACAATATCTAAGGAAAGCTAACACGAAACAGGTGGAATAAAAATGTATATATTCGCAACGTTGTGTTTCATTCTATAGAATAGAAAAATCAATCTGATAACAGACAAAAAGTAGATGAGTTTTAGGTTTTGAACTCGTACATGGACCTACACAGTGAGTTGATTCACTTTTCTGTGATTATTTGAAATCGTTAATTCTCTGAATTCCCAAGAATAGTTTTGAAATTCAAGTTTAAATAAGAAAAAGCGATTGGACTGGAAAGCAATATTTGAAAGAAAATAAGTTTCGTCTGCCCAAACGCCAGAAGGAAAAAATGTAATCATACATCATATTAATACGAAAACAACTACAGTTACTAAAATTCCCACCTGTGTTAAGGGGTCGCTGTACAAATCCAAGTATAAGGCTTGGATTCTAATCCGGTAAAAAGTAGTCAAAATATGTGCATTGTCCTACCTTGTGGCAAAAAGATCGACTTATTTCCCACTAATGAGAGAGGTCGGTGTTCGAGCCTGGGTATAAAGCCAGCATTCGAACAAGCTACAAAGAAGACGGAATGAGTGCATTGGCCTGCCTCTTGGCAAAAAGATCGACTTATTTCCCACTAATGAGAGAGGTCGGTGTTCGAGCCTGGGTATAAAGCCAGCATTCGAACAAGCTACAAAGAAGACGGAATGAGTGCATTGGCCTGCCTCTTGGCTAAAAGAAATACGTATTTTTCACTGATGACAAAGGTTGGTGTCCGAAGTCAAGTATAAAGTCAGCATTTGCACAAGATACTCGTACAAAGGTGGGATAAATACATTGACCTGATTCGTGGCTAAAATAAGTACGTATTACCGGCTAATAACAGAGGTTGTTGTCCGAGGTCAAGTATAACGTCAGCATTTGGACAAGACACAAAGAAGACGGGATATGTGCATTGAACTGCTTTGTGGCTAAAATAAGTACGTATTTCGATCAAGGAACAAAAAAGACGGAATAAGTGTGTTGGACTGCCTCGTGGTTCGAATAGTCACTTATTTCCCACGGATGACAGAGGTTGGTATTCGAGCCGATGTATTATACCAGCATTCGAACAACGTACAAAGAAGACGATATGAGTGCACTGACCCGCTTCGTGGGTAAAATAAGTACGTATTTCCCACTGATGACAGAGGTTGGTGTCCAAGGTCAAGTATAAAGTCAGCATCCAAGCAAGATACAAAGAAGATAGAATAAGTGCACTGGCCTGCCCCGTGGCTCGAATAGCTACTTATTTCCCACTTATGACAGAGGTCGGTGTTCGAGCTCAGGTATAAAGTCAACATCCGAACAAGATACAAAAAAGACGGAATAACTCTCAAACCCTCGATCACGATGACTGATGATTTCGTTTTTGACGAACCATCGACAGTTTAGTCAACAGTCTAACTCAACTGATTTTCTTGTCATGTTTTTAAGGTACTCCCTGACGCTGTGATTGTCACTTAGGCTGATATTATAAAGAAGTCAGCTCCTCGAGCAAGCTACTATGGTGAGAATCGAACCTGGGTTAAAATGGTCGGAACACTCTAGCCACTCGCCCACGCACTCACTAAATAAATAAATAGGTAGCTAAATAAATGAAAAACATCAATAATAAAATAAAGTTTAACGTCTACTTCAACTCTATACTTCGTATGTTTCTGTCTAAAAACTGACATTTTCTTTACTATTTATTTAGGAGTAGATAGGTTCGCCTATCGCCTGGTTCACGCTCTTCCCGATCTCTTGAACAGGAATAGAATTTTTATCTGTTTAGGATTGGGTTTTCGGTTCTTTTCTAAAGTCTAATTCAACTCTATACTTCTAACGTCGACGCCTAAAATTTGAAATGTTATTTATTATTTATTATTTAATTTTTTTATTAATAGGACCACATAGATTCTGTGTCTCGAGGTGTTAGTTGGCTAAATGATTGCTATTATTAAATATTTAATTGTAAGATAATTTAAATTTAATTTATTTGGGGGGGGGATTTTTTTTAATTGACCAGCAGGAATATATATGAAATGTTGAACAAAGTAACTCATAATAACAAAACAAAAGTCATTGAAACAAAGCAAGTTCAGTCGACTATTGATGACAATTTAAATTTAGGTTCAAACTTCCGCCTATTCGATTACTTCTTGCATCTTGGTCATTATTAAGTAATATAATGTTAATATCATACAAAAAAATGCATAAGATTAGCATTTCTGGAGAGATAGATTTCAAATTCAGATATTCATCTATCATAGAAATAACATCATATGTCGAACGGTTTCGCAAAGCTGGATTATTATTATACGTTTTATAAGCATTTTAAATATTTTATACATACTTTTAAATGCGTACTACTCGCGTAGCCCCAACTCGGGGGCGGGGCAAGCCTCATTTGGACAGCCGGGTAGGGCATTGAGATCCTCCCTATCTTATTAACATTTGCTTTTTTTCTACTTACATTTATATACGTTACAAATTAAACTAAGCACAACTGAATATTAATGGATGAAGAATTTCCTCAGATTTTGACGTTATTCTGGGGTCTTTTTTTCCGTCCAAATCCGTCAATTTGTTTTGCTCGTGCCAAGTTTCGAAAAAAACTTTATGTAGAATTCATAATTATTTATCTATAATGTCGAATGTATTAAATTATTCAACTTTTTAACAAGAAAAATCTCAAGTTGATATTAAAAACTGCAGCAAAACATTATTGATTTATTCAAGATGGAATGATCTATTGACATGCTTCCAATTTGCATTTAGATACATTGTATTTATTTTCAGTTTTCCTTGTTGAATTGCTCACCTATATTACATAACATCCATTATTGTACATAATTAGGTTACAATGAAATTTGTATTATTTCTGAATTCTGCCTCAGAATAATTGAAATGTAGTAGAGTGGGGGGTCCCTGTATCATAGATTCGGGATTTTGTCACGAGACCCGTGCACCAGCCCTGTGTTTCCTCTGGCGAGATTAATGCGTTTTGTTATTTTTGCCGTTGTTTCTCTTGTATAAAACCAGTTTCGAATATTTCGAGTCTTTTTTTACAGTGAGTCCTATATAGTATTTTGGTATTATCTATTAATATTTCTTTGATGTTGATGTTAGATGGAGGCACGGTGGAGTAATGGATAGCGGAGCGGATCGGATTGAGGAACCGGAGAGCCGAGTTCGAATTTCAGTTGAATCCATTATATTCACTTACGTGTTAATACCCTTGGAAAAGGTATGAATACTCTTCTCCCCCCCCCCCACCACCAGCTATAGGTAAATAGTAAGACAGATTGTAGCCTTGAATAGCAACTGGTCTACCGTAGAAAAAAATGGCAAACTACTGCGGAAAAATTTGCCTCGTCAGTCATGTATCGAAAGATACATGATCGCCTACGCGTGTATCACGCCTGGCGCATAAGTGCATGATTGATGTTAGAATTGGAACACGACTCTCCGATTAGCAATTCCGAACCATTATCCATTACACCATGTGCAACATCCAAGCTTACAGCACCTATTATTCGCAAGCGGTCACCCATCTAGTTACTAACCAAATTCGACGTTGCTTAACACATAGACACGTATATATATATATATATATATATATATATATATATATATATATATATATATGATGTGGCCTGACGATTGCGTTTAGCATGAAACTGTCTGTCAACTCTGGGTGTTGACTTCAATGTTTACTTTTATATGTGTGTGTGTGTATATATATATAGAGATAGATAGATAGATAGATAGATAGATAGATAAAAATAGTAATATTTAACCTATAGCCCCATCTATAGGTTAAATATTACTATTTGTATCTGGGGAAAACCATCGTTATTCTAAAAGGAAATTGTTAATACAATATCCACTCGCCAAAAAAAAAAAGAATTATTCTTAAAATCTAAAATATGTTTCTGCTTAAAATAACCCATAAATGGTTGATAAACCATCAAATAATCAGATCAATTCCCCTTTCTTACACGCTCTATTCATGGTATTTCTCAGCATCCTTTTGTAAAGCCACATGTCTGTTACTTCAAACCCTCTTATCTATGAGTAAACTGTCCAACATTCGCCGCCATATAGGAGGACGGACAGGCAGGTCTGTGGTTTATAAATTCAAATGTCCGTGTGAGGCTGACTATGTAGGACGAACCAATCAGCGACTCGAAACCCGGATCGGACAATCTAAGACAGGGTATATTAAATTGCAGTAAGCTTTATACCCAGTCTGTTCACTGCTCGACCATTGATCAGCATTTACTACAAAATCCGGTCCGTTCAGCATTCACGCATATTAGAAGCGGTTTTTATTAAATGACATCAACCGTCTGTGTGCAGACAGAAGAAGCATTTTGCTCGATCTCTCGGTCTTTTGGAGGTATGTGAGTGAATTTTTTTCTCTATAAAGGACGATTTTTAATTTTATTTTTAACTGAAGGTGTGGATTTTCATGTATGTGTTTGAAGTTATAGGATTGTTTTATTTTCCAAATACAGTCATAAAAACGAAACGTATATATATATATATATATATATATTATATATATAGGAAAAAGAAGTTAAAAATGCAAAAATTCAATGACAATCGTAATCTTCTGTCTTCTTAATTCTTTTCTTCTTTCCGCTTAATAGTATTTTTCTCGTAGTAATTTTTTTTCACACAGTAGCCCCCTTGTGTCTTAGTTGCTTTATTGCCTTGCTTGGAGTGAAATGATTAAAGGAAATTATTATTCCAACTAGGGAAATAAGTAGGGATATATATATATATATATATATATATATATATATATATATATATATATATATATATATATATATATAGCATAATGAGAAGCCACGTATACTTTCTTGATATGTATATAATATATGGATAAAATAACTGAAAAAAAATTGCTTGTTTTTTGGGGAAAGTATTTATGTTTTTATATATATTTATATAAAAACATAAATAAATACTTATAAATAAACACCCAATTTTTTTTCAGTTATTTTATCCATATATATATATATATATATATATATATATATATATATATATATATATATATATATATATATGTATTAGGTTGGTGCAAAAATAATGTCGTTTTTTGACGTTCAACTTCATGTGAGAAAACGACATTATTTTTGCACCAACCTAATAATTGGTATTTTGATATTTTGCATTGATTGGTTATTGTTATTAACACCTTATATAAAGAATTTCTGCATATTAATTTACTAAATAAGTCGATACATTTAATTTTTACTGGTTTCTTAAAGAGGCTATTCATTCATGAACTATAAAAAAAATTAGGAAACTCACAAAGCATATAACTTGTCTAGCATTTTTTAGATTACTACTTCATCTTTTCTTAGGAAATGACATTGTCTAATGCATAATATGTATCCATTTACATCCGTTCCTGTTTAACGTCTGTTGCTGTCATTGATTTCAAATCTACGGGTCATGACCCACTAATGAAAAAAATTTCTTAATTTTTTGCTTCTTCCCTTAGTCTAAATTTAACTTAGGTCATATTCGATTGGTTCATCTAAGTAAAGCCAACAAACCTTATACCTCCACCTTTTTTTTTTTCTTTTTTTGTAAAAAGAGGTTGAATTTTGCTTTTAAATCTGAATGAATGGTTCACTCGCCAGTAATTTACAATCGCGTGATGAGATGCTTTGATACGCATCGAAACACGACTGCAATTGTGTAGCGATTTTAACATCTTTTTTGATGTAATATCCTAAAATAAAAAATAAAGTGTATATATATATATATATATATATATATATATATATATATATATATATATATAAGGAACCATTTATGTAAAAACGAGGTGGAGAAAATATACTAGCAAAAGGCTAGTATATTTTCTCCACCTCGTTTTTATTAATAAATTTATATTTTAGTCGTTGTTCCCTGTTTGTCTCCTCATATGTTTCTTTAGTCGCACTGCGAATTGTTATTCTGTCAATTTAATATTTAACAAAGTACTCTTCTGACGAAGTGTTGGTTGAAAAGGATTATTAACCCTTTGAGCCCAGCGTTCCTGAACAATTTTAAGCCTGAGCTCCTGAGTTAAAATTCCTAAATAATTGGTATGTAATGTTTCACGGTAGATATAAAAATAGTTTACACACCGTTCAACCGGTAGCTGGTCATTTTTCTCTACCACCACTCAACCGGTAGCTAGACAGTAAGTAATTTTTCGCTACCACTGTTTAACCGGTGGATGGACATTACGTAATTTTTCTCTACCACCGTTCAACCGGTGGCTGGGCATTAAATCATGTTCTCTACCACCGTTCAACCGGTAGCTGGACATTAAGTCATTTTTCACTACCAGTGTTCAACCGGTGGATGGGCATTACGTCATTTTTCTCAACCACCGATCAAACGGTGGCTGGGCATTAAATCATTTTCTCTACCACCGTTCAACCGGTAGCTGGACATTAAGTCATTTTTCACTACCACTGTTCAACCGGTGGATGGGCATTACGTCATTTTTCTCAACCACCGATCAAACGGTGGCTGGGCATTAAATCATTTTCTCTACCACCGTTCAACCGGTAACTGGACATTAAGTTATTTTTCACTACCACTGTTCAACCAGTGGATGGGCATTACGTCATTTTTATCTACCACCGTTCAACCGGTGGATGGACATTAAGTCATTTTTCACTACCACTGTTCAACCGGTAGCTGGGCATTACGTCATTTTTCTCTACCACCGTTCAACCGTTGGATGGGCATTAAATCATTTTTCACTACCACTGTTCAACCGGTAGCTGGGCATTACGTCATTTTTCTCTACCACTGTTCAACCGTTGGATGGGCATTAAGTCATTTTTCACTACCACCGTTCAACCGGTAGCTGGACATTAAGTCATTTTTCACTACCACTGTTCAACCGGTGGCTTTGCATTACGTCATTTTTTTCTATAACCGGTAAAGCGGTGGTCAGGGCTCAAAGCGTTAAAGAAGAATGCTTTCCGCGTTTGCATATCTGTCTATAGGTTCTGTCATATCAAACTTCTGTTTACATAATAGTTCAGCTCTCATTTCTTTCGTTTCCAACAAAGCTTCCCAGCCTGTTAGTATTTTGTTTAGTTTTGGGAAGGCATTTGTTGCTATTCGGATTTCAGTGCCACTTTATTCCATCCTCTGATAAAACACTTCCCAGACATTTGAACTTCTGCACTTGTTTGATTTTAATATCGCTTACACGTGGCTCGTATCTCGGTCTTCTATTGCTGACAAACATAGTTTCGATAATTGACATGTTAACCTCTTTTGGGTTTACCAGATTTCGAAATGCGTCTCTTTGTTCGTTTAGCACAAAGATTAGACACTTTTTTATAAGGTTGAAGCCGACGAGGAAGAAAAGAAAAACTTCGTTAATATATAAACAGTCAGACGGAAAACTTTCTTTGTCATACAAATCAATTCAACAGCAACACCGCCCAGTGAGAGACGTGCGGTTTACCGTAAAAATCCACAAAACAGATTCGTCAATGAATAATGGAACTGGTGGGTGTTGGTAAAGGCTTCACTTTCTTTGCCTCAGTTTCTTTCCTTTAATTAAGGCAAAACAATGACAAAAGTTTCAACGCAATACTCTGTGATATTGACTTCGATCTAATTCAATTAGATTTTTCATTTCCCAACGGAAAGAAATTTTCACTGATTTGCGCGCAAATACTTACACTTATGTGGCAGTGTCATTATTATTAACCTCGAGATGTAACCTCGAAACATAGTTGAACAAACATGTCCACATACAGACATATACGCACACGCGTGGCCCATATATTTATTTGGTGTGAATATAAAACAGAGGTTCAGATATATGCAGGAGTATATACTTAAACGCACATGTCCACAAACACACATACGCATACATATATATATATATATATATATATATATATATATATATATATATATATATATATATATATAAGTAATAATTAGGAGGATTTGATAAATGTAATTAAGTAATTCATCGAGTCTGAAACCTCAACAGAATGCAGTCTGAAACCTGTCACAGAATGCAGAAAGCACTGGACGGCCGTTTCGTCCTATATTTGGGACTCATCAGCAGTGCGCATCCACTACCGAGAATTGAAACCCTGACAGTTAGGTTGTCAAGCGAACACCCTACCAACTGTTCTACGGGCCTCGGTGACGAAGAGGTAGCAAATCAGACTCGATATAGCGCCGCTCACTCACATTATTCCGTGGCGGAACCCAACTGAGATTCTCTGTAACCATAGGAGTGTGTCCCCGGGAGCCACGACTACTATCACCAAGCCGCACCAACTGGAGGTATAATGTGAGTACCTTCGCTTGACAACCTAACTGTCAGGGTTTCAATTCTCGGTAGTGGATGCGCACTGCTGATGAGTCCCAAATATAGGACGAAACGGCCGTCCAGTGCTTTCTGCATTCTGTGACAGTGCTTTCAGCATTCTGTTGAGGTTTCAGACTCGATGAATTACTTAATTACATTTATCAAATCCTCCTAATTATTACTTATATATCACCGCTTGATCCAGCTTCTAATAGCTCCAGTTGGGGCGGCTTGGTGAATTTTAGCGTGTTTATTTTTAGATTTAGATAAACACACACTGACTGACAGTGACTCAATATGTACTATATATATTTTAAATAAAAACAGACCACTTTAAGGTTCCATGTAATAAATTATTTCACCACAGCCCTTTTAAAGGACTGCGGATCATCAGACTTTACTTCCAAAGGTTGAAACGAAAAATGAAAAGAAATTTACACACTTTTGACGGGCAGTACTAAGCATATGTAAATTAACAAAGTGAGGAAGTGAGGGGGGAGAGACATGATTCAGTTAGATGTAATTTAATATTTCTATTCTTTCATACTTAATATTACTTGAGGAGGTCCAGACATTGACACATTTAATCGGTTAACTTAACGGAAGTTATATGTTGATATAGAAGCGGGAGAAGAGAAAAAAAGAAAAAGAGAGAAGGAAGTCATGAGAGAAAGTGTCACATTTACATTGAGCTCTCTGGATTTTATCCTCCTTGGGTCTACCCATACGGATTACCTAGTTTTTCATAAACTATATATATATATATATATATATATATATATATATATATATATATATATATATATATATATATATATAATATGATGTGTCCTGGCGATTGCTTTTAGGATGAAACACTCTGTCGACTTTGAGTGTTGACTTCAATGCTCATTTATATATATATATATATATATATATATATATATATATATATATATATATATATATATATATATATTGTGTAGTTGGGCAGCAATACTTATTTTATAGATATTTCGATTATGACGACTGACAAGTTACTGGCGATTAAGCTTTTTTATTTAATTTTTCTTGTGTTCGTACAAGTGTTTTGTTTTCTGAACACAAAGCGTGTAAAAACTGTCTAGAAGTTCAGCATATCCGAGTGCTTTTGCTTATACCATTAGTCATTATCAAGGACGATTTGTACTTTTATTTTTAATTGAATGCGTTAGTTTTTATGAATGTGTTTGAAGTTACAAAAGTTTATGTAACGTAAGACGTCTGGATAGGCACGTAGTAGTGTGATTGCTGTAATCATTTACGATTCGGTTTGATATATATATATATATATATATATATATATATATATGATGCAGAGCACCTCGTTCTAGAGTTCACTTTGTCTTAAGTCGATCATAATAAAGTTGTCTTCCTCTCTTTCTTCTCTCGGCCGGGTGATCGCTCGTTGGTTTTTAGTTCGGAGGTAAAATGAGAACTTCAGTAAAAGGGATTTTAAACTTATCTATTATATTAAACACGTCGACATTTCAGTTAACTCCTCCACCCCACCGATACAATTACAGTACCCTTTCTTTCCTCCGCCTTCTTCTTCTTCTTCTTCTTCTTCTTCTTCTTCTTCTTCTTCTTCTTCTTCTTCTTCTTCTTCTTCTTCTTCTTCTTCTTCTCCTCCTCCTCCTCCTCCTCCTTCTTCTTCTTCTTCTTCTTCTTCTTCTTCTTCTTCTTCTCCTCCTCCCTTCCTATCATACTCCACGTCGTGCGTTGGTTTATTTATTTTTTAAAATAATAAATCGTTCATTAATAATTTAGACAAAAATAAAGCGTTGGGAAATCAATTTATACAAACCGCCTGACGATACCGAACGATGTCTGATCAAGTAATTCATATATATATATATATATATATATATATATATATATATATATATATATATATATATATATCCGATGCAATGAGAACGAAAGTAATATATAAATTCTAACATTCACAGCATTAATCCGAAATAGGCCTCGATACCGATAGTAGAGCGATAATTATTTTTCTACTTATATTTAATTTCTAAATCAAAACGATTTTTAAACTCGAATAACTTATATATTCAACATACCAAGAAGTAATCACTACTTCTAAATTTTATTAATTTACAAAACACTTTCATTGATTATAGAATTAGTAGTGATAACTCCAAGCTAAATATATGCAATTCAGCTTTAGCTTTTTTTATAATAACCCAACAAAAACATTCCCAATAACTACTATAACTATCATTAGAATTTATCCCTCCTACCTCTTTCATCGTATTACTATCTCCTATTCCCACCTTTCCTCCCTCACCTCTCACTCTTAGGAAGCTTGTGAGATGCTATGCCTAAACTTTTGACCGTTGTTATCGGCAAGTGATCTTCCCAGAATAGCCAGCATTCAACACCCCCACCCATCCCCCACCAAACTGCTACCAACAAACACGATTGTTTCACTCCGTCACCTTTTTGCTTTATGTATATTTTTCTCAAACAAATGGAAAAAATGAAGTGACGTTTCACATACGGCCTGCCTACAAGCAGAATTGTTCATAACCAATTTTGATTATCACCAGTCAAAGTGCAATTGAAATGCACCAAAACGAAGTTGCATCTTTGTAGTGAGTAAAATGTTTTTGTCTATGATAAAATTATAATAAATAGTTATGATTATATATATATGTGTGTGTGTGTGTGTGTGTGTGTGTGTGTGTGTGTGTGTGTGTGTGTGTACGCTTGTTTGATGAAAAAACAGCGAAGGTTTCTTGTTGATTAATTTTTCTATTTACTTTTTCAGTTTTTCTAATAATTGTTTTTCTTTTATTTTCTTTTTCCTACTTAAACAAAACTTCCCACATACTTTCTGCTACCACTGTCCAAGAGGTTTGTTGTTTGTTATGTACTCAGTCTAACATTTTTGTATTTAGTTTCGCGTGTTAGCTTTTATTGTGTATTCACGTGAGTGTTCGTGTTTTCTACTTTTTTAATTAAATATATTTAGCAGATAGATAAATTGATCAATAACAAAGAGACCGAGATAGATAGATAGATAGATAGATAGATAGATAGATAGATAGATAGATAGATATCGAAGAGACGGTGTTGATAGATAGATAGATAGATAGATAGATAGATAGATAGATAGATAGATAGATAGATATCGAAGATACGGTGTTGATAGATAGATAGATAGATAGATAGATAGATAGATAGATAGATAGATAGATAGATAGATATCGAAGAGACGGTGTTGATAGATAGATAGATAGATAGATAGATAGATAGATAGATAGATAGATATCGAAGATACGGTGTTGATAGATAGATAGATAGATAGATAGATAGATAGATAGATAGATAGATATCGAAGATACGGTGTTGATAGATAGATAGATAGATAGATAGATAGATAGATAGATAGATAGATAGATAGATAGATATCGAAGATACGGTGTTGATAGATAGATAGATAGATAGATAGATAGATAGATAGATAGATAGATAGATAGATATCGACGATACGGTGTTGATAGATAGATAGATATCGAAGATACGGTGTTGATAGATAGATAGATAGATAGATAGATAGATAGATAGATAGATAGATAGATATTGAAGAGACGGTGTTGATAGATAGATAGATAGATAGATAGATAGATAGATAGATAGATAGATATCGAAGAGACGGTGTTGATAGATAGATAGATAGATAGATATTGAAGAGACGGTGTTGATAGATAGATAGATAGATAGATAGATAGATAGATAGATAGATAGATATCGAAGAGACGGTGTTGATAGATAGATAGATCGATCGATAGATAGATAGATAGATAGATAGATATCGAAGAGACGGTGTTGATAGAAAGATAGATAGATATCGAAGAGACGGTGTTGATAGATAGATAGATAGTTAGATAGATATCGAAGCGACGGTGTTGATAGATAGATAGATATCGAAGAGACGGTGTAGATAGATAGATAGTTTAGAGAAGACAATATTTATAAATAAATGACAATAGGAAAACTAATTGCTGACGCGTTTCGGCCTTGCTTTGAAAAAGTCCACATTGGAAGAAACGCGTCAGCAATTACCGTCTTCCTATTGTCATTTATATATACATAATTATATATATATATATATATATATATATATATATATATATATATAAATATATATATATATATATATAAATATATATATATATATATATATATATATATATATATATATATATATATATATAGGAAGAAGGAAAATGGCCGAAAAAGAAACTCGCTATCCGTAGTTACTTTTGTTTCAATCCTATGCTGACAGTTATTTACGGTAATAACCTCTGTGTGTTCATTGATGCTGATTGTTGTTGGGAGAAATATGTGCATAAATAGACTAGTTTATTTATTTTCCTGAAAGATTGTTTCCATAGAAAGATCTTATACATTTCAACCGCAAGTAGCGCCGGCTGCTCAATCAATGAATGTCGAATGTTTCCTTATAGGGAAACGGCTAAAATTACCATTAGAGATGAGGAGAACAGATATTACACTTTGATCCTAGCCCTAGGGAGTAATTCGAGTAGCCGTGTAGTGTTGAATGTTTCTTTAGATTAATTACAACCAAATGAAGAACGCTGAACTGCCATGTAATGTCTAATTGCTAATATGACAATAAATGCTGGTTAATCTCCTCACATATGAATATGAGACTGGTTCTACGGGCCAGTGCTAAGAATATTATATGCAGAACAAGGGAGCTACTAGTAAGTTGTAAGGGAAATGTGAACTACATATGTCAGTTATGTGCCATGCGTGATACACGCGTAGGCGATCATGTATCTTTCGACACATGCCTAACGCGGCTGATTTTTTTTCCTGCATTAGGTTGCCAATTCTTTCTGCGGTAGACCAATTGCCACCCAAGGCCACAGAACCCGGTCTGTCCTGCCATTTAGCCATAGCTGCGGGGAGAAGAAGAGGATTCATATCTTTCCCAAGGGTGTTAGTACGTAAGTGAATTTCAGTCAGTTATGTGCCATGCGTGATACACGCTTAGGCGATCATGTACCTTTCGATAGATGACTGACGAGGCAGATTTTTTGCCGCACTAGATCTTTTTTTTCTGCGGTAGACCACTTGCCATCCATGGCTATAGAACCCGGTCTGTCCTACTATTTACCCATAGCTGGTTAGAGAAGAAGAGGATTCATACCGTTCCCAAAGGTATTAGCAGGTATATGAATATAATGGATTCGACTAGAATTTGAACTCGGTTCTCCGATTCCTCAATCCGAGCCACCATCCATTACTCCACCGTGCCTCTCTGAACTACATAAACTCATACTTAAAAGCAGAAACAGACAAATTAGATGCATAATGATGTGAAAATACTGAAACAAAGTGGAAAACCTATAAAGACGCGTTTCGTAGAGAGCGTCGTCTGCTCTCTCTCTCTGGATCATTCAAGCTCTAATGAAAGACAAAACTGTATGTAAGAAAAAATGTGTTGGGGTATGTGAGGATAAATGAAGACCATAATCAAATTACCTTATCGCATCCGATAACCAAACCCCAGATTGTGTTTGTCTGCTGTTTTGTTTTATATATATATATATATATATATATATATATATATATATATATATATATATATATATATATATTACCGAGTGTAACAGCAAAATTGTACAATTGTTTGATTAAGCTTTGAACCGTTTTATCTTAGAAATGATTAAAGATATCTTACTGGAATTCTTCGCGGTTTTTTATAATACTAGCGGACTCTACTTTAAACAATAAGAATGTATTTAGCTCTAAGTTGAAATGATGATCCATCTCGTTGTTGTAACCCCCTGACCCAATTTTTATCTCTGCTGTTCCCTCTCTATTAAACTTATTCTCTTGATGGTTCCTGAATGGACTTTGAAGATTGAAGCCAGGTTATGAATGTTGGTACCATTACTGAAGCGCTGAATGATCTTTTTCCTCTCGCTATTTCTCAGTTGGGAAGACATATAGTGGGTCTGACAGAAAACGATGTTAACCTGTTCTCTTTCTAGCTGAACAAACCCAAAAAGCATTTCTCAGTGATTCTTACGACAAATGATGTCAAGATCGCTAAACGTCTTATCGGAAAATCTGTGAAAAAGAAACTCAATTAGTTGAGTGTTTTTTTTGTTTTGTTTTTTAGATATTAAACATTTTGTGGAATGAACAATTACTTCATACTGTTACACGATTTGGACAATTTTACTGTTACACTCGGTATATATATATAATGATGAAAGAGTATTTCAAGAATTTATACACAAGATGGCGGAAAGTTCGACACTAAACTCCGAAGGCGCATTGAGATAGCCAATGGAGCATTCAGAAAGTTAAGCAAAGTATTTTGAGACAGAATAATTTCGTTAGGAGCGAAGAAAACAGTACTGAACTGTTACGTAATAAAAGTCCTCCTGTATAGCAGCAAATGCTGGACAATCACCTCACAGATGAAGAGGAGACTTGAGGCAGCAGAAATGTGTGTCTACGGGACGATGCTGAGGATACTATAAATCGAACATGTGAGGTATGACGTAGTTTTAGAGAAAATGGCGACAAAAAGGACGCTTATAGTTAACATCAGGAAGAGAGAGTTGAAATTTCTAGTGCACATAATGAGAAAAGAGGAATTAGAAAAATTAATACTAACAGGACAGTTAGAGGACAAGAAAAAAAACAATGCTTAACCCTTTGACCTCTGCGTTCCTGAACAATTTTAACCCTTCTGCCTGAGCCCCTGGGTCAAAATCCGCAAATAATTTAATTTCTTGTATTTTTTATTCCGCTCAAGAATTTCTTTTCGTTTTTTAAATTCCTCAAATTTGTGTTGCATCACGGAGAGAGAGAGAGAGAGAGAGTATTTACTTCATTGTGCTCTCCATATAACTTGGCCTTGTACCAGCTTCAACTTAACTAAGATTTACTGAAGTCACGTGAGGAGCTAAACTGCCAACGCTTTTTCTTCAGCAAATTTGTGTTGCATCACGGAGAGAGAGACAGAGTATTTACTTCATTGTGCTCTCCATTAACTTGGCCTTGTACCAGCTTCAACTTAACTAAGATTTACTGAAGCCATGTGAGGAGCTGATTAAATAGTAACACTCTTTCTCTCCACGTGTGGAATGGTGTAACTAGATGGCTAAACTGCCAACGCTTTTTCTTTAGTAAGCGTCGAGAGCCATGAACTTTCACATGCTCAACCCTTTGAGTCGTGCTTTCCTGAACAATTTTAAACCTTCTGCCTGAGCTCCTGAGTCAAAATTCGCCAATAATTGGTATGTAATATTTCACGGTATATATAAAAATAGTTTCAAAAAATATAAGCATTCTATTTAGCAGGGAGAGAGTATGATAGCATGCCTTCACTTTATCGCCAGAATTCATTCTTTGTGGTCCAGTCTACCCAGCAGGTGCTGCCTCTTTTGATGCACAAGAATGTCAAAACACGACGCAAGTGTTTAACCATAGTTCAACCGGTGGCTGCGCATTAAGTCATTTTTCTCTACCACCGGTAAATCGGTGGTCAGGACTCAAAGGGTTAACCTTCTTAGTCAGTTTGAAGAAATGGATGGCGGAACAAGGTTCGGAGAAGTAACAAAAATACAAAATTTATTAAGAGCTACAAAGGACTGGAAAATGTGGAGAGCCATGATCGTCTGCGTCCTGAAGGGACACATAGAAGAAGAATACTCACTCGTCAGATTGAAAGCAAAGGAATGGGAGTAAACAGTGTGGCACCTATAAGTGAATGGAGGGCAAAACATTGGCTATCTGTCTATATTTCTGAGATGAGGTATTACGTACACTATTTACATTATTCGAACTATTTTCCTCATCTTTGTCGCCATATTTATTACATCGTTTCGACCATTGTACGCCCCGGCCTTCTTCAGGACACATGGCACGCTGGTTAAAGGCGTTACTTATATCCAGTGACAGGACCCAAAGAGTGTGCGTTCAATACCTGGTTTAGACAGTTTCTATACGCTCTGTGTCTAGAAAAGAAAACATTAATTCGAATACAAGAAAAATTAAATAAAAAGCTTAATCGTAGCCGCTTTATGTCGTCTTTAATGAAAGATATATATATATATATATATATATATATATATATATATATATATATCTTTCATATATATATATATATATATATATAATATGATAAAAATATAGTTTACGGTTTACTATATTTAGGGTTTAACGTGCTTAATATCAGGGATAGAGCGTATGTAATATAAAATATAAAAGTCGACATTGACGTCAACACCCAGCAGAGACAGTTTGTTTCATGCTTAAACGCAATCGTTTTGCCATGTGCATATGGCCTGACGATTGCGCCTAAACATGAAGACTTCAAGTCCTGCCAAAGAAACGGTACAAAGACGCAAGCAAAAGTAACCTCCACTCGTGCAAGATTAGACTAAAGGACTTAAAGGTGTGTGCTTCCGACCAGTTGTTTTTGCATACCATTGTCCACATAGTCAGCAAACTTCGAAGAAACTCGATATCAAAAAATCAATATTCAAATTGAACAGCACCGCCGTGACCCCACTGCTCCAGACTGTGCCTGTCCAGTCTTGGTTTGCAGAGTCACCCCCGAATCCATTGAAATGTCACCTCCGGATGAATTGAAAGATAAAGTCTTCTTCGGACCCGAATGACAACTATGAAAATATATAAAACTCATAAGTATTATGAGAATTTCTCAATGCTCAATTTAGTCACGTAAAACCCCAATCACCTGGGTAACAGAAAAAAACGCGTAATGAGTAATTTAAGGTAATGTCTCCACAATCGATTCAGAAATTGTCATTTATTTAGAAAAACATCATTATCTACTGTCTTCCTGATCACTCTTCTATTGTTCTCGATCCTTAGTAATGTTTCTGTTTTCAAAATCTTTCACAGTAAACAGTAAACACTAGACCCTTGTGTTTTAGTGGCTTTATTGCCTTGCATGTGGGGATTTCTATTAAAAAATAGTCATTTATTTAGAAAAACATCATGCTATTAATTATAAACCCTGATTATTTTTAACTACGGTTTTAAGTGTAGGGCGGCCGTATCGGTATCTGTTCGTCGAAAGTAAGCGGGAAGAAAAGCTTAACAGTAAATTGCAATAAGAAGGAATATTTGGCCGTTAGCAGGAAGGATAGTTCAAGATAAACAAAATGGAAGCGTCAAAATCAAGCAAATACAACACTTTAATCTGGGAAGTGTTAGAACAGACAACGGAAAATGTGACCCCGAAATACGAAGGCACATTAGAACTGCGACGTGTATTGTATGACAGTGTATTCTGGACAATATGAAAACGAGGCTTGAAGTAATAGATATATTGTTCTACAAAAGGATGCTGAGAATTTTTTTTAATCATTTCACCCCCAAACAAGGCGGGAGTGTCACTAGCACTAGCATTAGAGAGAGTGAAAGTGAGGGAAAGACTGTGTATAGAGGGGATTGAGGAAAGGAAGAGCAGGGATCACGGCAACAAAAAATGGCGATTGACGTTGTATTTAAATTTTTGAAGATTGTAGCAATCAGGGAAGTAAGTAAGAAGGGAGTTCCAATGAAACTTCAGAAATGAAACTTATTTTTCTAAATAAATGACTATTTTTTATTAGAAATCCCCACAAGCAAGGCAATAAAGCCACTAAAACACAAGGGTTTACTGTTTACTGTGAAAGATTTAGAAAGCAGAAACATTACTAAGGAGCGAGAACAATAGAAGAGTGATCAGGAAGACATTGCATTTAAATTTTTGAAGTCCAAAGTTGGCTGGAAAACATGGAGCCGGAAGAGAGTTCCACAAGATAGACGTGCGTGAAAACAAACTGTCAGCATAGAACTTTCTGTTACATCTAGCTAATTCAACTGTAAATTAATGAGACCTTGCCGCCAATCTAGTACTGAGCTTAAATTCATGAGGTCTAGGTACCATAACGAAGAACTCATCCGTTCAATTACCATGAAAATATTTATAAAAAAGACGCAGGGAGGCAACTTCATGGCGGTGGGAAAGTGATTGAAGCCGAGACGCCAGGTCAGGGTCAATAATATTGCTAATTCTTCTTTGGATTTTATCAAGAATCTCTAAATATATAGCAAGAGCACCAGACTATATATAGCAGGAACATTCGAAACACGACACAGTGAACCAACTTTCTTATCAGCAGACCTAGGAATGGATTCAATATAATGGTTCCACTTCATGTTGTAAAAGATGATCACCGTAGTCTGAATGTATAAATCCAACGTAGTAAGTAATTTGTTCAATGAAACGGCACCAATGTCTAGTAGCAGCTATTCAGGTATTCTTAAGGTCTTCCATATCAGAGGTTGGCAGTGGATATTCGGAGAAAATAGGAAAGCATAGTTCTTCAGGTCTTTCATCTGAGAGGTTAGCAGTGGATATTACGACACACAAAAAAAAACAAAATGGCCGCCTTTATAAACATCGGATTGAATATTCCACATCTTCTGATTGGTTAACCTTCTCTTTGTAAACTATAAAATGAGTCAGCTCATTTTGGTTGGCTCACTAGTTAATAGGTATCCAAAAACTGTAACACATGTCAGTTGAGAATATTAGACCCAGAAGGCGCAACGGGTCACTCGCTTGGAGATTATCATCAGCCATGCTGATGAGAGGCAGAAAGGGGTCTATCAGATGATTAATAGAGATCAGTTATGTTTTGGGGCGTTAAAATTAACAAACCGTTTTTTGACTCAGTTAACAACAAACAACAAACCACTTGTTCAATTCTAGAAAATGTTTGCCGTTTTTGGTTTTAACAATTAACGTTTATCCATAATCGTTTATTATACGGGGTACGACGGAAATAACTCCCACATTTTAAAAGTTGGCAAAAAGACGATGGCAACTGTTATTAAAAAATATTATTTCACTGTTGTTTAAACAAAGCGCTACAGTTTTTTTTATTTGTTTGGTTTTCAAAATGACATCCTCCAAATGGTAGCCTCTATTCGCCATACACTTTTGTAGACGATTCTAAAGTTTTTCGATTACCCAGAAGTTCGATGTCTTCAAAATGGCTTTGTTTTAAAGTGCTGAACCTGTGACCCTGAAAGTTTCAATCCATAACAGTATTGTTTTTCTATCCGGGACTGCATCATTCCGACGTAACATAAAACGAGCACAAAAAGATCTTTGTGCTAAAACTAGAGATTCACCAGTCTTAAAAAAACGATTCAACAGAAAACACACCATGTCCACCGGACAAAGCCATTATGCTCACTGATTGTATCTGGAAATAAATGACATTAGCTAGATGAAGACATCATTGTCACTTACCGAAGTATACTAGCACCACATAGATGACAGTTTAAAATGTGGGAGGTATTTCTGCCGCACCTTGTATTTTTCAGTATTTTTCTAAAGATACAATTAATGCTTTCTACTTTTTCTTTCGTATACTTTCTTATGGACGTCTACGTTAGAGCTTTCATTCTTTTTATTGTTATCGTTATTATTATTAGACGTATTAACATTATGAAGATCACCTTCACCAGCAAATGTCCTTATTATGCAGATATACGAGAATGTTCGTCTCTATAACAATGGCATTTGCATTTCCGATGTGATGACGACGCCATTTTGGTGCTCGGTCAAAATACGTCATTTTGCACAATATGCATGTGAATTTATCTCTACAGAACCGTTCCTATTTCCTTCGCATTTATTGTAGCAGGCAATGCCTTCGTATAAAGCATAGAAGCAGAAAGCATTAAAGAATTCATCTTACTTGAAAAAACAATTATTAATCTTAGAGAAGACCCTAAACTTCCACTTATCACTTGTACACTCACGAAAGTACCTTGCTTAGAATGTCTTTTGGGAGACAAGTTCATCCCAGAGCGCAAAATGAAATACATATATACGACCCATCGCTGGTAAAATAGTCCGTTGGTTACACTTCAGAAAATACGTGAATAATCCAACTAGATCAGCACGGAAGTTAAGCAACGTCGAGCCTAGTTGCTACCTAGATGAGTGTCCACTTAGGAATACCAGGCTCGTAAACTAGTATGTGTTATTGTTAATCAGAGTGCCGAGTTCCAATTCCCGTTGGGTTCGTTATATTCACTTACGTGCAAATACTCTTGAGAAAGGTATGAATCCACATTTTCTCCCCTCAGCTATGGGTAAATTAGCAAGACTTGTATCATTAAATCATTAGTATCTCATAAAAAAGTTCTTAGAATCTAAAAGTACTTTCTGGCTTTAAATAACCTGCAAAGAGTTGATAAGCCGTAAAAAATGAATTGGTCAATATTTTCTGGCTTTAAATAACCTGCAAAGGGTTGATAAGCCGTAAAAACCGAATCAATCAAATCAACACTACTAAATCAGAACAGTAAATAAAGCACTGCTGTCGTATTTGACTGATGCTGATCAGTCCTGACTTTCGTATCTCGATAGAGTTCAAAAGCGTCTGCGCGGACTTGTGGGTGATTAGTTAATTTCCATCTTACAGACGAAATCTTGCAAGCCTCAGGCTGCTTTATCGCGATTTCCATAGCAAATGTACTGATGAGCTACATTCCTAAGTTCCGTGAGTTCAAACCTTCCCGTCACGTACGCTGGAACAAATTCCCTTGTATACCATTAGTAAGAAAGAAGTTTCATTCGGACACCTCTTTCCCCCAAATCGCGACTTTGTGGGACAGACTCTCGAATGGATACTTCCCTGATCGCCACGATCTTCAACCTCTTCAGGTCGAGGGGCGACCAATATCTTTTCAACATATCTATGCAAATGACATGCAAGAAGGATAACTCGGATTCAGTTTTACAGACTTTTCTTTTCATTGATCACTTCGACTTCTGAAATAACTTTGAAAGCACATTACACTTCACTTAAAGTGTTTACATGAGCTTACGTATTCCCAATCAATATAAATAACAACAGCAATAATAATAATAATAACAATAATTAAAATAATAATAATAATAATGTTGATGCATCATTATCATCATCATCTACATTAAAAGCCTAAGGAACACCAACTACCTAACTATTTACCAATCTACAGAGGTTCAAAATCGACGATGAAAATAATAATAATAATTAAGGTAAAATAATAATAATAATAATAATAATAATAATAATAATAATAATAATAATAAATAAAAATAATATTAATAATAATAATTCAGATAAAGAAACGATGTCAAGATAAACCGCTTCATGGCCAATACTCTGCCCGTTCCAAACAAGCTGATGTAGACAAACCCCGTACCCATCAGTGGCTACGTAGTGCAGGGCTAAAGGTTGAAACCGGAGGTTTTATTCTTGCTGCACAGGACCAATGCTTGCTAAGTAGAAATTACCAAGCTTACATACTGAAAAATTGTGTGAGCCGAAAATGCAGATTCTGTGATAAATATGCAGAAACAATTGATCATCTTGTATTGGGGTTGCACGGTGTTAGCGCCCACTGAATACAAAACAAAGCTATAAAAAGAAAACAACAACACATATCAATTCGGCATTTAATCTCCTTCGAAGTAGTCCCTTCTTGAAGCGACACACTTTATCCGGCATCGTTTCCATTGACTTAACCATTTCTGGAACTTCTTTTTGGGGTTTGGGTGGGGGGGATAGCGAGCAGCTGCCTCGTCACATTCTCTTGGATTTTCTCGACGTCTTGAAATCTCGTTCCTTTCAAGTGAGATTTGATATTTGAAAAGAGGGAAAAGTTGCAACGGGCAAGATCTGGGGAATATGGAAGGGGAATGTTGTCCTTGGCCAAAAGCTTCCGCAGAAGCTGCACAGAGTAGCCACACACCGAACGCATGTTGTTCTGTCTTTTTTCCGACGAGAAGCATCCACGACACGTCACGGTAATACTCCGTTTATTGCATTACCAGGTGGAGCATAGTCATGATGAACAATGCCTTTGTTGTCGAAGAAAACTGTTAACATTGCTTCCAATCATTCGAGCTTTCTTTAGTCTTGGAGAAGTTGGAGTTGTCCACTGCGAAGATTTGATTTTGGGGTCATAACCAAAGACCCCGAAACCAATTTGATGCAGATTCTCTGCCAAATTCTTTCTGCCATAGTCACTGCTAGAACCTCTCTAGTGTGATAACACATGACCACACTCTACACACTTTCCTTCCAAGCCCTGCTATAGACAACGGAAATAAGCGAGAACGTTATAACTTAGTGTGCATGCGCAACAGAGTTCAAGGTCAATCTATGCCAAGCGGCTTCTTTCTGCGTACGTTGGTTTTATTACCATATCATAAAATACATCTGTTGGATGCTTTGGCACACATCAGCAATGTGTCTAGCCGAGGTTCATTAGGTGTTCCAGGTCCTTCAACATCATACCCCCTCTCCACGGTGACCCAGCCGATACTGATCGGATATCAACGTGTGTGTCATTCGTCAGCTACAACTTTTTCCATCTTCCGAAGTGCACACCATACGACTGTTCTTGGTAATTTATTGTCCAATCCCGGATGACTTCCGGTTCACTAGCAGTGTACGCTCTTCCATAAAAAAAGAAGGAAACACAGCCAGAATTTCTATCAGAAATATATATATATATATATATATATATATATATATATATATATATATATATATATATATATATATATAGTTTACGAAAAACTAGGTAATCCGTATGGGTAGACCCAAGGAGGATAAAATCCAGAGAGCTCAATGTAAATCCAGAGCTAATAATTTAAATAAAAACAGACCACTTTAAGGTTCCATGTAATAATTTATTTCACCGCAGCCCTTTTAAAGGACAGCGGATCATCAGATTTTATTTCCAAAGGTTGAAACATTTGGAAATAAAATCTGATGATCCGCTGTCCTTTAAAAGGGCTTTGGTGAAATAATGTATTATATGGAACCTTAAAGTGGTCTGTTTTTTTTTAAATATATATATATATATATATATATATATATATATATATATATCAAAATACATCTGTTGGATGCTTTGGCACACAATGATGTTTCTAGCCGAGGTTCATGAGGTGTTCCAGGTCCTTCAACATCATACCCCCTCTCCACGGTGATCCAGCCGATACTGATCGGATATCAATATGTGTGTCATACGACAGCTACAATTTTCCCCATTTTTTTTAAATCACACACTGCGACACCTCTTGGCAATTTATAGTCCAATCACGGGTAAATCTCGGTTCACCAGTAATCTACGTTCTTTCATTAAAAAAAAAAGGAAGCAAACGCAATAACGGTTTCGATCTGGTAACGAATATGGCGACGCGCTAGCAACAGTCCCAAATGCTTTTATACCAGACCTCGTATATTTAATACGATAATCAAAAAAAGAAAATAGTGCGGATGCTATTTCGTCTTTCAAGTAAAGTATCTTATTTCGAACTTGGGTCAACCCGTGGTATGGTTTTCAGTCACTTTCCAAAGGTGCCGCACGCTGGGGTCGACTCCTTCAGTCCGATAACATCAAGAAGTCTCCTTACTGACAAATCGACCATGTTGAGATTGGAACCCGGGTCTCATGGTCAGAATGCGAACGTTCTAACCACTCGGCCATGTGAATAAAATTGGGTAGACGGAGCATTTGGGGACTGTCTATAGCTGTCCTAGCACAAAATTCACAAGTCACCGTGGCAGAGGGCATGAGCGTGCTGGCCTTGCACAAATCGTTGATCACGCTAGATAACACGCTCTTTCCCAGAATCTGTAAGGTCTGCTTAGCGTAGTTGCAGTATAAACCACAGTTGGGCTCTGTGGGTATTGAATAAACACAAATGCGCCTGAGTGAGCTCCAACAATAGAGATTGGCTAGCCGCCCTAGTAGACAGGTATCCTCGAATACGAGTGACCAGCTATACATACATTATTTTGAGCAATTTTTTCAAGACATATCTCTAAATGGACTCAAGTAGTACTGAATTAGTCTCTAAACGACGGTTTATTGACTTCAACCAGTCCGCCATATTGTCTATCTTGAAATATTGAAAAGATTAGCCCACTTTACTCGTATGCAATTAGGTAAATTATTATTTTTTTATCAACATTTGCTAATTATTGATCATTTTAATAATTATATATCATTCACATGTATTGTTCCTTTGTTATTGTCACATTTTTGTTTTGTTCTGGGCAATAAGGCAACTATAAAAACAAAGATACAAATTAAACCTCTGTGCTTAATTAAATATTATACATTCATTTATAAAAGTGTCTACAATCACCGAAGTTAAGCAACGTCGAGCCTGGTCAGTACCAAAATTGGTGACCACTTGGGAATACCAGGTTGTGTAAACTTGGATGCGCGGGTAGTGTAATAGATAATTGCAAATAATTGTTTATTAGAGAGTCAAGTTCCAATTCTAGTTCGGTTATTTATATTCACATACTTACGGACAAAATACCATTGGGAAAAAGTATGTAACCAACTCTCCTTCCCCAGCTATGTGTTAATTAGTAAGACTTGTATCACTAAATAATAATTATTTAGTGATACAATTCTTAATAATTAATCCATAGCTGGGGGGAGAAGAGAAAATATGCGTCTTATGGTTGCTGGAAAAGAAATGGCGACATTGACGAAATGTTTGTATTCGATCCAATGTTGTAATTACTGGTAATAATAAAAGAAAAGACTAGTTTCCAAATTTGATTTGCATTGGTAACAACTTAAAATTGGCGGGAAAATAGCCGACCGAGGACAATGGCACCATCGCCCCATCCAAATATTCCCTTCAGAACTCTCACAATTATACAATCCATCCCCCTTATCAAAACAGTCTGCAATTACTTCTGGGATCTCTATCAGTTGCTTCGTGTTCTTATTTTTCTCCTTCTTCGTAAATGTGGACGACCGGAAGTTTAGACATTGCAGTTCTGTTGTTCAAAAGCGAATGACGGAATTTCCCGTCACTCACTCGTGTAGAACTATAATTCAAATAGAATTACAAAGATTTTAGCCGGATCGTACAACGGCAGAAACGTCGTGAGTATGGCAATAAAGATGAGGACAACAGACCGAACAATGTAAATAGTGCAAATAGTTAAAACACAGAAATTTAGACAGACAACGAACATTAAATGAGAATTGTAAGGTTTCCCGTTTTATACAGCATGAAGGTCCGATTTCCAACGGTTCCGTTAAATTCGCTTTCACGCAAATACCATTGGGAAAGGTATGAATCCATCTCGTCTTCTCCCTGAATAGTAGACTGGGTTCTTTAGCTTTGGATAGCAAACAGTATTCAATGAGAATCATAAAGATTTCCGTTTTATTTTGATTGATGGTTCGAATTCCAGTCGGGTTCGTTACATTCGCTTTCGCGCAAATACCATTGGAAACGGTAGGAATCCTCTATTCTTCTCCCTGCAGGGTAGACTGGGTTCTTTAGCCTTGGATAGCAAACAGAATTCAATGAGAATCATAAAGATTTCCGTTTTATTTTGATTGATGGTTCGATTTCCAGTCAGGTTCGTTACATTCACTTTCGTGCAAATACTATTAGGAAAATTATGAATCCATCTCTTCTCCCCCCCCCCCTGCAGAGTAGACTGGGTTCTTTAGCCTTGGATAGCAAACAGTATAGGAAATGGCCAATTCTTAATTCAAAACTGAAGTATGGCTAAGACGGCCACACCTGCAATAGGCCATTGTCCTTAACGGCGCATTGTGTGATTATGAAAATTCAGTTCCCTCTCTGCGAGGCGAAACATCAACTAAGCACTCCATCCTTAAATAACACAGTGGGAAAAATCTCTTTATTCCGTGGAAATAATTTGAATTCTTTTCTCTCGCCTCAAAATGGTGAAGCGGGTTATTACTAATGAGGTACATTGTCAAAACCTATGAGCCTAATGCGAATTAGAAATTAGAGATACCAAAATCAAGCAAGTACCAAAATTTAAATATGTAGGAAGTGTTTTAACGGAGAGCGGAAAGGTGCGACACCAACATCCTAAAGCCATCGGACTAACGAAAGATGTCTCCCAAAAGTTAAGTAAAGTATTAAGAAACGGGAAAATTTCTTCCGAAACAAAGAAAACAGTACTGAACATCATAACAACAGTATAATATCGGTTCTCCTATTTCATACTGAATGCTGAGAAGATGAAGAAGACACATGAGGCATCAAACAAGCGGTTCTACAGAAGGATGCTGAGAATACCATGGACTGAACATGTGAGCAACAACGAAGATTTTAGAGAAAATGGAAACAAAATAACATTCATACTTAGAATCAGAAAGACAGTTGAAATTTCTAGGGCGCATAATGAGGAAAGAGGGTTTAGGAAATTTGACACTCACAGGATATACTAAAGGCAAGTGGATAGCGGAACAACAGCGCATAACCTACCTAACGAGCGTGTGTAAATGTTTGGCAGAACAGGCTATTATGTGAAATAGCGAAAAGCCAAATTTTACAAATCGCTACAACGGATAGGAAATTGAGGAGAGCCACGCCCTGAAGGGACACAGCACACAGAAGAAGGGGTGAATAATTTCCTAATAAGTTTACAATTGATGATTTATTGGCTAATGAACGGATAAATACAACTGGCACTTCACAAGCTGAGTCGTCACTCAATGGAAGCAAGATGATTTTTTTGTATTTTTTTTTACTTTTGTTGGGTTCATGTCAGCGTGAAGAAAACGAATTTTGTTAATGATTTTCTTAGACGTACAAAATTTGATTATTGCAATAAAAACAGATGATATTCATATAAAATAAGGCGAAGACAAACGATAATAATAATAAAAAAAATAGCCACCACAAAGCAAGAGAAAAAAGAAAAATATTTACGTTCGATGCATCCAGATGATCTTGTATTGTTAAATCTCATTCACCCTGTCTTTCAGCTTTCATTTTTATCGTTATTGTCTTTAATCATCCTAAATTGAATTAGTAGTCATTTTGCAAGGAAATGATCCTGGACGGATAACTGCAGAGGGTTACTAAATTAGCACCGTTTCAATATATTTACGTCTAAATAAATTTATGTCAGATCAAAACCATAGTTTAAGTCGAAATTATGGACAGACGATAACACGATAAACGACTAATACAGTAAGTGCATTGTTTTGCCAAAGATCCTTTTTATGTTCATATATTGTATTTAAATTTCCAGATGTCTCATAAATTTATTTCCTAGGACATTGTTTGTGGTCTCAGGTTTAAGTGGTTTCCCTGAGGTAAAAAAAAAAAAGGGTAGCAAGTTCGATTTCTGTCGGAGGCACAATTTTTATTTAGTGGAACTTCTCAATTAAGTCCGGTTGTTATTAATTTCACTATTTAAGAAAATCAAATAAAATCAGGAAGAGCTACTTATTTTTAATTGGTACGCATGTTTAATTAAAAATAACGTTTATAAAGAGAATTAATATAGGATAAAAAAAAAATCCGTTCAAATATATATACATAGTGTGCGATGGATAATTTGTCATCTTAGTTACGCGAAAATGAAAATAACACTGATATCTCATTTTAACAGATATATTTACCAAAATGACACAAAGAAATATCTTGAGATAGTAAAAGGTAAATTTATTCAATAAAATCGCCATTGGTTTCAACCACGGCCTCCAGACGACTTCGGAATCTCCTGCAATTCTTCTGAGCGGCCTCCTAGTTTAAGTTAGTGAAATTTTGCCATAATCCTTGCCTTCAATTAAATTTTGGTCTTACAAGGAGTTTTGTTGGTCTCTCGCTTAACTGCGCCCCACACATCATAATCAAGGGGGTGCAGTCTGGGGGAGTTTAGTGGCCAGATGTAAGGGATCTGAAATTGTCTGACAGCCGTGACTGCGTTCTCCTGTTTGTGTGGCATGGTGCAGAGTCCTGTTGACAGACAGGATCTTCCAGCAGCCACCCTCTTGCGCCTGGGAAGCACTACCTCAAGGCACTTGATGTAGGCCTACGTGTTGAGTTTGAGGCCCTCGCCAACAAATTCATGTGTTGTTTTCTTATCAAAACGATCGTAGTGTATTTTCCGAGCTGTCGTACCTTCGTAATCCAACTCTTTCCGAATTTTTCAATTTCCCAGATGGATACTCAAACACTCTGGATTGTTCGTATTGGAGACAAGCAGCATGGCATGGCGTTTCCAAATTTCTGGCGGGGTGTGTTGCGTCATTGTCCTCTTTTTTCTCACAGTCGATGCCCAACTGACCCTATACTGTGCAGTCGATAATTATATATATATATATATATATATATATATATATATATATATATATATATATACATACATAAAAGTGAACATAGAAGTCAACACTTAGAGGCGACAGTCTGTTTCATGCTAGATGCAATCGTCAGGCCATCTAGCATGAAACAGACTGTCGCCTCTAAGTGTTGACTTCTATATTTACACACGCTCTATCTCTGATATTGAGCCCTTTATCCCATAAATATAGCACACTTTAAGACTATATTTCTTTATATATATATATATATATATATATATATATATATATATATAAGACATTTTTATGTTTATACATTCTTTTTTATAGATACAAATATTTAAGTAAACGCTCTGTTTATAATAAACAGTATGTCCGAGAAATTGTCATAGAAAATAGGCTTACTGCGACAGAAAACGAACCTGTATCCTATACGGAACCGTCTTATAGCCTGACGTGCACTTGATGTCGCCACAGAGGAGCGTTTCGGTTAGCAAGGTCGATTGTACTGTTTTTAAACTACAATTTTCCTTTAAACCACAATTTTCAATCGACCATGCTAATCGAAACGCTCCCTTGTGGCGAAATCGGTAAAAGCTCCTCAGGCTATATGACGTCGATTAAAATGTTGTTTTTTTTCTCACGTGTTCACTTACACTAATACATAACCACAAACATAAGAATGATTAAGTACAATGTTTATTGGGGTTTTTTTTTTTGCAATCTTTCGTTGGCGATTTTAACTAAGGGAGATCATATGTGTATCTTTTGTTTTAGAAATAGGAATCTCATAATATTAAAAAAAATGTTTTTTCTCTTTTCATATGAATAAATTAGAAACGGCTTGTTTTACTCACACTTTCATCAGTGTTAATATTATATTATGTTTTTAATGTAGATATTATATTATGTTTTTTATTATGTCTTTATGTAGATATTTCATCAGTGTTAATATTATATTATGTGTTTAATGTAGATATTATATTATGTTTTTATATTATGTCTTTATGTAGATATTTCATCAGTGTTAATATTATATTATATCTTTAATGTAGATATTATATTATGTTTTTTATTATGTCTTCATGTAGATATTTCATCAGTGTTAATATTATATTATGTCTTTAATGTAGATATTATATTATGTTTTTATATTATGTCTTTATGTAGATATTTCATCAGTGTTAATATTATATTATGTCTTTAATGTAGATATTATATTATGTCTTTATATTATGTCTTTATGTAGATATTTCATCAGTAACATTATATTATGTCTTTATGTAGATATTTCATCAGTAATATTATATTATGTCTTTATTTTTTAACTATAGTTTGGTTTGGTTTGGTTTGGTTTGTTTTATGGCATATCAACCTCAATGTGTTATTTAATGCCGACAAAATGTTTGTTGCTGGTAATATTTTTTCCTTCATAAATCTATTTTTGGTAATATTTTTTTCTTCAAAAATGTATTGCTGGCAATAATTTTTTTTACAAAAAGTATTTCTGGTATTAAAATCTATTTTTACACTTACATAGTGTTTTGACCCCAGTTTGGGGTTAACTATTTGTCCATAGCTGGGACCCTAACAGGTGCTACCACCCCGAGTCAGGGTGGACCTGGGAACACTAGCAATTGAGAGGTGGTTCCACGCTCCTCAAAAGCTCCTGATCAGACGCCTTGCTGTCGGATGTAGTCTATCGTCATACCCAGGACGGTTTTTAATTATAGAAAAAAAATTCCCAAAGAAAAAAGCATCAACATTTCCCCATTTCTAAAACAGATGCTTACACATATGGTCTTCTATAGTGAAAATTGCTGAGGCCTCCTTTAACGGAATTTTACCTTGAATTTATTTTAATAGTGCCTTATAATGAGCCGTATCTCTGGTCGAAAAAAGTTGCCCATGACTTAGGTAGGCCGTCTTTATCGATGGAATTCAACATTGGTTGGGAAGAGAAAAGAATAAGCGAATCGACAGCATGATAACATTTACTAACGCTATCAAAAATGTGCTTAGCAAACTTTGGCGCCAACATCACCAATCCACGGTAATTGTAGATACAGAGAGCATTAACTGAGAAGTGGCAATCTTTTTACATATGTTTGTTTTAATGGCAGAAACTCTGTTGAGGATTCAGTTATTTTGAAATCCATTAAGGTACTGAAATGATTTCGAAAATCTAATGTATATGCTAATGAAATTTGAAAACATAAATTCATTTCAGGATTTTTTTCAAGAAGTGTTGGTAATAAAATTGGAAAACATTCGTGAAATGTGTGTACTCGATTCAACGTTGATGGAAATAATAATAATAATAATAATAATAATAATAATAATAATAATAATAATAATAATAATAGCAGCCTAATTTCCAAAGATATGTGTACTGGAAACACCATTATGAAAAAGATTACTCCCTCGTTACGAACTCTTCCATGTTTCAAAAGTTACTTCCGATCTAATTACCTAACATTAGAAATCTTCTAAAATTATCTAAAGAGTCTTTTCAGCGTTCTTATTTCCCTGAAATGGATCTGTATGAATCAGAGTTTATCTTATGGAAGTAAGATTTTAATGATAATCAGAATGGTAATATTGGCTGTTTCCTTACAAGGAAACATTTGGCATTCATTGATCGAGCAGCAAGTACTGTTTCCGGTTGAAATTTTATAAAATCATTCTCTTTAAAAAATTTTCAGGAAAATAGGTTTCTCAAGTCCAATAGCTGTTATAGCTCTTTCCATTATTGATGGGGGTTTCCTTCCTAACCTTTTGTTTGGAGTAGTGTGGAAAATCAACATCTTGATTATGTAATTATTTTCTGTCGGTTGAAATTTATAAAAATCGTTCTTAAACAATTTTTCACGAAAATGGCTTTCTCAAGTCCAGTAGCTGTTATAGCTCTTTCCATTATTGATGGAGGTTTCCTTCCTAATCTTTTGTTTGGAGTAGTGTGGAAAATCAACATCTTGATTATGTAATTATTTTCTGTCGGTTGAAATTTATAAAAATCGTTCTTAAACAATTTTTCACGAAAATGGCTTTCTCAAGTCCAGTAGCTGTTATAGCTCTTTCCATTATTGATGGAGGTTTCCTTCCTAATCTTTTGTTTGGAGTAGTGTGGAAAATCAACATCTTGATTATGTAATTATTTTCTGTCGGTTGAAATTTATAAAAATCGTTCTTAAACAATTTTTCACGAAAATGGCTTTCTAAAGTCCAGTAGCCTGCTATCACTCTTTCCATTATTGATGGGGGTTTCCATCCTAACCTTTTATTTGAAGTAGTGTGGAATGTCGACATCTTGATTATGTCATTATTTTATCTTACAGTTAAATGCGATATCTATTTTTGTTCTTGCTGGTGTTGAAAGCCCTCGCGTGACGTTGTTTTGTGTTATTTGATACAGTTCTTTGTGATTCTTTTTTTTTGTTTTTTTTATCGATTCGTTTTCTACGGCTTATCATCCCTTCCCTGATTATTTAAAGACAGAAAATATTATTAGATTGTTAGAATTTTCTAGATAGTAATGGTGCAGTGATACAAGTCTCACTAATTAATTCTGCGATTAACAATTCCGAGCCATTATCCATTGTACCACATACAAGCTTACAGCACCTGGTATCACCAAGCCGTCACTCCAAGTGGGCACTGATTATTTTCGACGTTGCTTAACAGTTTCAACCTGATGTGACCGTAATCTTTGTTTGTGATTCTGTAGCGCCGGTCCACAAGTTTCGAAGAAGTGTGGTTTTCATAAAGCGTGGTAAATTTCCAAATCGCATGCAATAAAATTGTGTAATTTTCCTCATCACATGCAAAGAAGTGTGGTAAGTTCCTATTCACATGCAAAACGCGTGATAAAATTTCTAAACACATGCAATAAAGCGTTGTAAATTCCATAATAGCATGCAATATATCGGGATAACCTTCACAATCACACGCATTTAACCGTGATAAACTTCCTCAGCACATGCAATAAAGCATGGTAAACTTCATGATCACATCCAATAAAGTGTGCTAAACTTCGTCAACATATGCAATAAAGCGTTGTAAACTTCATAAACGCATGCAATGGAGCATGGTAAGCTTCATAATCACATGCAATAAAGTGTAGTAAGCTTCATAATCACATGCAATAAAGTGTAGTAAGCTTCATAATCACATGCAATAAAGTGTAGTAAACTTCATAATCGCATGCAATAAAGCGTAGTACACTTCATAATCACATGCAATAAAGCGTAGTACACTTCATAATCACATGCAATAAAGCGTAGTACACTTCATAATCACATGCAATAAAGCGTAGTACACTTCATAATCACATGCAATAAAGCGTAGTACACTTCATGATCACATGCAATAAAGCGTGCTAAAGTTCATAATCTCCATCAACAAAGTGTAACTAACTTAAAAAAGAACTCCTTCCATTATGCAAAGAAATGTTGAGAACATTTGCATCAACCTCTTGCTATAACTAAATACGCATTTGAAAGCCGGGAGATCTAATCCTGATTTTCAAGGAATTTTAATTTTTTATTGTATTTTCCCAATTTTGGAAAATTGGAAAAATACAATACAAATTAAACAGACAATCCTTGGTTGAATTATTTAAATGAATTCCTACAGCATAGACATACACTATTTACAGTATATATAAGTATATAAAGCTATATATGTCTATATGCAGATGTGTGAATGTAATCTTTTCATATGTATGTCGACACCCGTGTTGGTTTAAGCGGTTGAAAATTATTCATCCTTTGTAGCCGTCGGCTATCAATTCCAAACCAGCATGCAAATTAGATTAAAATCAGTATCTGGTTTGCTTTTTTTCTCTTCACTGCCCCGAAATTAAATAAATAAATGTAAATTTCTAGCATTAAAAAAAAATGCACTCTAAGAAAAAAAAAAAAAGAAGCAAAGAGGGAACAACATTTTCGGTAAACACCTTAAGGAAAATACTGATGCTTTGTATAAAATGTTTTTCAAGACGAAAACAAAATCTTCCGTTCAAAGAATAAATGCATTATATAGAATTTATTTAAAGCGATAACTTTTTGAATTAATTTAAATTTATTGTTGTATAACCCTCATGTACGAAAACTGTGTTCTAGTTTATGAATACAACTTTTACTCGTCTCAACTATCCGTCAATTTATATCTCGGTAGACGCGCTAAGTTGTGCATGTTGCGTAGCTGTTATCACCGCGGAGAGTAGGATAGGAGTGTCAAGCTCAAATTCCAGGGGAAGCCGTTGCGTCCGTTTTCGCATAAATGCCCTTAGAAAAAGTATGGCTGGGTGTGCAACTTTTGTAAACTGATAATCTTATCAGCTTTGTAGGTTTGGTAAGAACATACATCAGTAAGAGGAAGAGCCCGAAATGCGATTTGCAAGTCGGGGGACACTAGTCTCAAGAAGACGCGGAAGTTTAAATATCTGAGAAGCGTCTTGACAGAGGACTGTAAGTGCGACACTGAGGTCCGCAGACGTACTGGGATGGCCAAGGAGATTCCAAAAGCTGGTAGAGTATTGCGCGACAGGAGGATTTCTTTGGTAACAAAGAAAAGAAAACTGAGCTGTTACGTAACATCTGTCCTTCTTTACGGCAGAGAATGTTGGACGATTTCCTCAAAGATGAAGAAGAGACTCGAGACGAAGGAGACGTGGTTCTACAGAAAGGATGCTAAGGATATCATGGACCGTGTGAGCAACGATGAGGTCTTGGAGAGGATGCAAACAAAGAGGGGGCTTATACTTAACATCAGGAAGAGGTAGCTGAAGGTTCTGGGACACATAATGAGGAAGAAGGGACTGGAGAATCTGATACTCACAGGTCGAATAGAGGGAAAAAGAGACAAAGAAAAACAAGGCGTGACATACCTGGCGGGCTTAAGCAAGTGGATGACAGAACGTGGTCTGGGAGAGAAAGCAGAGAGAAGGAATTTGTTGAGAGCTGCAAGGGATAGGGGGGATGCTGAGCCATGATCACCTACGTCCTGAAAGGACATGGCGCATAAGAAGAAAGAAAAAAAGAAAATACAATGCAAGAAATATTCTGCTGGAAATGAGATCACACAATATTACAAATAGCGATTGGTGCAAGAATGACAGGTTAAAAAAGAAGTGTGGGTTTGTTTTTTGCTTTCACTCAAATGACTCGATTTCGCCTGACCAAGTAGAACAATTGGCTATGGTGGAATGCAATTGTCGGAAATTCCAAACAAACAGAATCGACAACGTTTACAATAAACAAAGGAAAGAAAAGAACAGAGCAAAAATAATATTAATGAAACAATATTTGCATAGTCAAAAGTAGGCAAAGCAACAGTAATAAGACAAAAGGTTTACATAGGGAGAATAATGTTAATGCCCAAAATGAATGCAGACAAGTGTTCGCAGCTTTCTGACTTCAAAACAAGTAAGAAAAACAATATGGCGGATCAGACTAAGAAGTGGCCTATCTTATTGGCTAGGAAGAAATCCCAGCATGCATCTACTGCGATTTGTCTAAAAAAAATTGGAGGGGAAGGATAATTTTGTTGTCCTTCCTATAGAGAGTGAAACCGACTGATCACTTCCTGTTTAAGGCCGTCAGCACACGTTTGAAATTGACACTCACCAGACCACTGTGGTTAGCTTTCTTTTTATACGACTTTATGTTTAAATCATACGTATAACGCAACCATGTGATCAGGCTACATGATTTGCTTTCTTTCCGAAAGGTTTCTAAACCGACGTGCTACATTTTGTTTGTATTTACTCAATTCCAAAGTTGTGACACAAGGTCGGTTTAATGTGTGGAGCCCGAGCGCGTACACCCAGGCTAGGAACAAAAATTGCCCGAGCCCCCGCAATCGTCGTTTGCGCTGGCCTCGGTGCGAGCACCGAACCCTCTCTCTAATGCAATGAGAGTACACGGCATCGGGTAGCTGTTCCCTAGAGTTGGGCACCTCTCAGTATAATTTTCCTCAGTTACGACTCTGTCCAAAGACAGAGACGCAACTGAGAGATGATAAATAATGTGTTACTAACTACTCGAGAGAGCAATGTACACACTATCTGACATGTTGCATTGATGCGTAGTAGCATGACATTCTGAATGCAAGTGTTATTACTGAGAATATTACAAGAGACTTATATGTAACTCCATTTGCCGTCCACATTGCCAGAGAGAAAACTTTCGTCTCCGAAAACTAAAATGACATATAAGATACACTCATAAAATGGCATATAAGATACACTCATAAACACATACACACACTTTGACGTACAGACATCATGGAAACAAATGAGGGCGAATGATGCACCAATACAAAAAGCATGGTGGTGCCTTCTGCGTTGACTAAAAAGAAAAGTCTAGAACAAGAATCGATTTAGCCGAATGCTACGTGTATAGGGAAAGAAATTCAATAGAAACATTAAACTAGAATGTCTGAAAATAAGGCATTCGTTGGCTGGAGAATAGAGGGTGGAGTGTAAGAAGCAGACGACGAGAACGACAGAGAGAAGAGACATTGATGAACCACTGTTGACGACATTTCCTGGAAACGGTAGAATATGGTCAAACCAGAGAAAAAAATAATTAAGTGATATAAAAGAAAGAAGATCGTTTGGTACTTCTCTACATTTTTTTTTTCTGTTTCATTTTCTTAAACTGAACGCTGCTGGAACTGAGTTATAAGATTTCGTGTTAACAGACGAAATAGGAACATTATTGTAACAGAGTTACGAATGTGGATTTTACGAGTAAATGAATTTAGACGTGGTGCCGTTTGGAATTGGATAACTTGATAAATTTAACATCGGAGCATTATTGTAAACAGGATTGATTTTGGCGCGAAGAGCAGTAGCGATGTATCGGCTGCTTAGTAAGTTGGTAATAGACAATCTTTTTTTTTTATTTCTATTTTACCAAATTACCATTTGAATTACTGACAGGTTATATTTTACACTCAACAATTGAATAAAAATTTCCTCATACTAACAATTCAACTTAATTTCCGAAGCAAAATTATTCTAACCGTCGAATGAATTTCGTCAACTCAAGCAATTTTTCCTGGTCTAAAGGGTTTTTGCTTGCAGACTGGTGATCGTGTATAAAAGATTTGGACACAGGGTTTTGAAGACCAACTTTGTCTGCAGGCCCGAAACCAAATCTCCCTGACTGAGTTGTAGAACCGACCACCAGATGGACGAGTGTGTGGTCTAACGACTAGATTCACTAAATTCACTTCCACGCAAATACCCCAGGAAAGGCATGAATCCATCTCTTCCTATATCGACCAACTATGGGTCAAATAGCAGGCAGATTAGGCTCTTTAGTTGTGGTTGGCAACCAGTCTAAGAGAACGAACACAAAAATGGTTATGTAACCACAGCGAAACACATACTTAACATCCATTGAGAAGATAATGTATTTCACAATTAATTGCGATACAGGGTTGTGGACTCGTATAAAATCAGTCACCAGTCCGGGGTATTGCCGTTGTTTTACGATATGTTACCAAGAAGCCTGACAATTGCTAACTTAGATATACATTTGTTTTTCTTTACAGTTTATCAACCTTTTGTGGGTTATTTTGGACTGTAAGAATACAGGGTGTCCATAAAGTCTCATCATAATTTAAAAAATGTATTACAAAGGTATTTGATGAAATATTTTAAGCAGATTTGTTCTATGTACTCGCAATTATCAAAATTTTTAATCGCATTTCATTTGTGTATTTCAGGTACACTGTTGATGAAAGAAGTACTGTTAAATGAACCGCTAACATTTCCAGACCGGTAAATTAGAAAGGAGGCTATCCCGTTCACCAGATATCACTCCCCCAGACTTCTTTCTCTGGGGTTATGTTAAAGATATCGTGTATCGAACAAAGATACGGGTCATCATTGATCTAAAGCAAATGATCACTGATACCATTGCCACCATTGATATCGAGTACCGTCTTTGTGCAACTAATGGTGCCGATATAGAGATGTATTCGTTAAAAATACTTTAATATCTTCTCATTTTGTAACTTTAGCCGAAACTTTTGATTTAAATTAATGATAAAAAAAGGAAACTAAAAATATATTCAACAATACAAGTATATTTCATTTCAGAACTTCATATAAAACATGAAATTTTAAATATGCAGGATGTCCATAAAGTCTCTTTACAATTTAAAAAAATGTATTCCAAAGACAATTGGTGTGGCACCAAAACTCGATGACCTTCAACCAACCATCATTTTGTAAGATGATGCACCACAACATTGGGGACTGTGGGAAATCGAGTACCGTCTTGATGTGCTTCATGCAACTAATGGTGCCCATATAGAGGTGTATTAAATTAGTTAAGAAAAACCTTCAATATCTACTCTTCATTTTGTAACAATTTCCACATATTTATCTGTTCATTTGCTTTTTTAATAAATTTTAAAATTGTAACAATACCATAGAATTTATTTCAAGCCACTTTCAGAACAGACAACCGATTTTTGTCTGCGAAAACAATACAGTTAAATTGTAAAGAGACTTCATGGATACCCTGTAATTCTTTTTTTATGAACGAATTTACGAGGTTTGATTATAACAATGATTTTCCAAGGTGCAAGTCCTGCTATTTAACCCACAACTGGGGGAGGTGATGGATTCATACCTTTCCCAAAGGTATTTGCGGGTAAGTGAATGTAAATAACTGGACTGGAATTCGAACACGGCTCTCTGATTTCTCATTCTACTACCCATTACACCATCCATGCAGAATTGGAAAGGGTTAAACAGATAACTGTAACCATAGACAAATAAATTCTATGGTATTGTTTTTGCTGACAAAAACCGGTTGTCTGTTATGAAAGTGGCTCAAAATAAATTGTTATGTTATTGTTTATATAAATAAGAATCGGTTTTCTGTTGTCTGTTCTGAAAATGGTTCCCTTATTTATTTTTCTTATAACTCGCCCACTTCACTCTTGGGGGCGTTTCAATCAGCTTCTGCGAGTGGGCGAGACGATCGACTGGCGGAATGAGACGCCCAGGCAGCGGCCCGAGGGCGACGAGTCGAGAAGTTGGACGTGTATAGTATAATGTATCTTACTTTCGTTGTTGTTTTTTACTTTGTGTTTGCCTTCAGATTTTTGCGCGGTAGTGTAAGCATCTCCTTCATATTCCATAAAGTAAAGCCAAATAATGTGTATGAAAGTTAAAGCTGAATATTTATAAGAAATCCACGACTAAATCTTTCGAATATCATCAAAATTATTGTTTCTTAATCTCATTATTTTCTTAATTCTAAAGTATTTTTATGTTTCGCTGAGGCATAATTTTTTTCATAAAAGTTGAAATATCTTCCTGACTAATTTATCCATTTAGATGAGGCGATGCTACAGCGAACATGGCAAGAAATCGAGTACCGTCTACCAGGCAGAAGGAGAACTTTCTTCGTTCTTTGTGTCTCATGGGTAAATGGTAGTTATTTTACTTGCCGTGTCATGATTTATATTTTAGTAAGATTCAATAGCAACACTCAAAATAAAGTGGATCCTTTTTTGTTGATGAATACATTTTTCTAAATTTCTGCACGTTTCCCCAATATATTGTGAAGAGCAATTGTGACAGTTTATTTTATAGTAAATGCTAATTATATTCATGTCATATCCCTTCAGTTGTAGAGGCGCCTTTTCTTTATTATCTATGAATTGCCATGACCTCTTGGAAAAGACGATGGAGTGGTTTTCTGTTGTTTCTGGAATTCAAAGTTTTCCATTTGGTTACCAGCAAAGGTTAGACAGCCCAACAGAGCCTACTATTTAACCCATAGCGGGTGCATAAAGTAATAATATAAATACTTGTATGTATTTTTTGCCGGTACGGGTATGTATACTTGGTGGTGGTGGTGGGTGTATTGCGCGTTCTAGCTTATGAATAAAGCTTTTACTCGTCTCAACCATCTGTCAATTTATCTTTACAGGCGCGATAAGCTCTGCACATTGTATTTCTCTGCTTTCTGTTAATATGAAACAATCATATTTTCTAATCATTTCACCCCAAGCAAAGCAACAAAGCCACTAAGACGCAGGGAGTTACTGAGTGTGAAAGAATATGAGGGAAAGAAAAACATTATTAAGGAGAAAGAACAATAAAAGAACAAGAATTAAGAAGACAGAATATAACGATTGACATTGCATTTAAATTTTTGAAGATCAAAGGCAATAAAGCCACTAGGATGCAAGGGGTTACTGAGTGTTAGAGAATATGAGAAAAACTACTATTAAGAAGAGAGGACAATGAAAGAACAAGAATTAAGAAGACAGAAGATAACTATTGACATTGCATTTAAATTTTTGAAGATCAAACTTAACTGGAAAGCAAGAAGCTGGAAGAGGGTTTCACAAGCAAGAAGTGCGAGAAAAGAAACTGTTAGCATAGAACTAACGGTTAAATCTAGCCATTTGAACTCTAAATGATGAGACCTTGCTGCCAATCTATTTCCTTTCTAATATAAGTACAATTCTTAATTATCTGATAATTAAATACCACTATCAAGTCCAAGCTAAAAATTTCGATAAGGTACGATTCGCAGTCGCTGTTTCGTAGTCGAAATTTCGTAGTCGCTATTTTATAGAGGGAAATTGCAGCATTTTCTATCTTAATGTTGGTCGAAATTTTAAGTCAGACTTAGACTTACTGCATATAATTTATAAGCGTTTATAATTTATAAGCTTTTAGGGTGCTGCACAAGGCTCGGTTGATTTTAGAAGCTGTTTGCATCAAGCTTCATCGACCGACTTTGTGCTGGCAGAAGGAGAACTTTCTTCGTTCTTTGTGTCTCATGGGTGGGTCGTGATTAATTTTTTCATGTTTTACACTCACTAGGGGCTTATTTACACCGATTTGTTTGTTTTCAGTAATACATCTATTTATGAGAATAGTCTATTTCTGGCTGATCTAAACCCAGCCGTCTTCAGCTCTTAAGTGTTTGTCCGGAAGGCGGGTGATTAGAATAGAAAGAAAGAAAGAAAGAAATAAAGAAAGAAAGAAAGAAAGAAAGAGAATTGACGAGGTCAGAGATTGTACTGACTGGGAAAACATCTGACCAGCAGTCTGTCCTATAAAGTTGTAGTTCTTGGAAAGAAGCTAATTTGGCGGAACTTACTTCTTTCAAAAGTGATGAGGATGATTCATCACTGTGTACGTGGCATGACGGGTCCCAGTTACTAAGGTCAAAGATGGCGGGACCAATGAATGCAACTCGTCAGAACGCATACCATGGAAATATCGGTAGAATCGTGAGAGGCTACCGATAAGTCATTACCAACATGGCCGCGTACGCGTTTTTGAACTCTATCGTCAGACAAGTAAGGATCTGGCTCTTCTAAAGATAGAGTATAACAACGTGATTCGGATACTTAGACTTACAATGAACCGATCATATCTCCAGAACCTTTAGCTATAGATCGGGTATATATGTCCCACTTGAGGTCTGCGGAGAGCATGAGTCTCGATAAACGTTCAAGGCAAGACGCATCATTGAGAGAGACCCATCCATCATGATAGGTGAATGTTCAAGCGGGGATAATATTTTATAGAAATATTCGCCCTATACAAAACCCGGTAGGCACTCAAGGTAGAGAGTTACTATGTGATGTTGTATGAGTGTAAGAAAGGGCAAGAAGGAAAGATCATGGAGCTATGCAGGTGTTGAAACTTGACTAATGCATGGAATAATAATGCAACACAAAATGTACTTAGAACAAAATGTATTGAAACAAGAAAGTGTACACAATATTTACATATAGTATTTTGTATATGGGAGAAGACCGTTCCTGGAGAATGTGTGACTAAGTCGCAGTCGGGCAGAGTCTCTAGTTGAATCTCTTGATTCGCCTCTCTGTCTTCCCGGTACCAACCATATTTATATAGTCGGTACTCCACCATGCAAATTAGGTGGATCCTACCACAACAGCAGGAAAGATAATGGTTAACCCAAGACTTAAAGAGGTTAACATTGTAGTGGTTGGTAAAACATCCTACTGGGAGTCTGTTCTGCAAAGCAGCAATTCTTGGGAAGAAGTTGTCCGAAAGGCAACTTACTTCTTACTATTGGAATACGGGGGGAATGGAGATGATCCACACATGTGTACGTGGCATGGAGAGTCTCAGTAGTAAAGGTCATGGCCGGTGGGACTAAGGAATGTAGCTAGTCAGAACACATGCCATAGAAATAGTGATAGAGCAGCGAGTGACACGCGATATTTCGTCTGTGGGAAAAGGGGTCGCAGGTTGGAAAATAATCCAACATCCATAAGGTCACGTAGACGATTTTGAACGATAAAAACAGGCAAGTCAAGGTCGAGCAGCTTCAGTCCAGATACGACAGTAATATGATATGACACGTGTAAATACAGAGGAGAGCAGGGGGGAGCCAGATACTTACTGCAGCGGTACAATGTTAATTATAAAAATTAACCCGTTAGAAGATTCGGGTGTTTTTATCGATACATCTATCTATCTATCTATCTATGCTCATATCTATCTATAGTCATATCTATCTATCTATATCTGTTCATACCTATCTATCGATCTCTGTTCATATCTATCTACCTCTGTTCATATCTATCTATCTATTTATCTCTGTTTATATCTATCTAACTTCTTACTAATGAAATATACTAGTGTACGTGGCATGTTGGTCAGAGACGTAAAGGTTAAAAGTGGCGGGACTAAGGAATGCAGCTAGTCAGAACAGATGTCATAGAAATCATGACAGAGTAACAAGAAGCTAGCAATGCTTCATCTGTGCGAATGGGGGTTGTAAGGTGGAAATACTTCATCACCCACAAGGCTGCGTAAACACTTTTGAACTCTATCAGTACAGACAAGTGAGGACTGGGCAGCTCCAGCCCAGATATGGCAGCAGCAATAATTCATTTTCAATGAAGATCTGCGGTTAGATCGAGTCTCAATAGACGTGCAAGGCAAGGGACATC
>OZ038501.1:28710364-28730364 GCA_964036315.1 Acanthosepion esculentum | reverse complement strand
TTACGCTAATCGACATGACACTATCCTTGTTGATAAAATCAAGTGTTCATTTAATTTATGGACGTTTATATAAGATACGCAGATGACACAGTGTCGATGGCCGATTCTGAAATTAAACTACGGTAACTTCTAAACAGAGTGATAGAAGAAATCGAGAAAGAAAGGACTAATTATTAACTGCAAGAAGACAGAATAGTCACCAGCAAAAGAAAAAAAATGTCAGAGATGTGAGTTATGAATTGGAGATATAAACATCAAGCAGGTACAGAAGTTCAAATATCTGGGAAGTGTTTTAACAATGGATGGAATATACCACGCCGAGATCCGAACACAAATTCGACTAGCGAAAGAAGCATTCTAAAAGCGATGCCGGATGCTAAGAAACGGAAAAATTAAGTTAGATATGGCTAATGAAATTTTACCGTTTCTCAGAAATAATACTGTTGCTATATATGGACTGGCGCCCCTGCTGTTTATTTTGAGGTTCTCTACAAAATCCAAAGACGGATCTGTTATGTGATCGGTCCTGATTTGGAACCTCGGCTCCAGTCACTTTCTCACAGAAGCGTGTGCTGCGTGTAAAAAGTACGTGTATCAAGTAAATATGTACGAAGACGCGCTCCACCGATGTCGTCGTGTTGTTTTCTTTTCGTCGACCACGTTTCTCTCCGGCGACAGGCCTCCGTTTATCCTCTCCTTGCTCCAGCTCTCGGTGTAAATCGCGTCTTCAGCGTGAACGATCTTCGGCGACGTCTTTCACACATCTCGATCTCCATATCCAACCCCCTCATGTCCCTTTTGAAGACATCCTTGAAGTGAAGATGAGGTCGCCCTCTTACCAAATGGCCAGTTCCCCGTACAGAAGGACTTTTGGAATCCTCGCACTCGGCATGCGGTGTACATGTCCAAACCAGCAGAGTCGGCGATGTCGGAGAAGAGCGTATAGGTTGGATAACTGAGCAGAGGCAAGAACTACGGCATTAGTGACCCGGTCGGACCAATTGATACCCAGAATGTGTCTCAGACAGCGAAGATGAAAGGTGCCGAAGCGTCGCTCCTGTCTGGAGGAGATGCGTCAAGACATCCTTGAAGTGAAGATAAGGTCGCCCTCTTACCAATGGCCACAGACACACACACACACACACACACACACACACACACACACACACACACATCTCTGTCTCTTCTATAAATATTTTCAGGGCATCTGCTCTGACGAGCTATTTTCCCTGGTGCCCCGACTGCATGAATTTAAGCGCGCTACTAGGTTGGCATCAAGGTCCCACCCTTTTAGTGTCGAAACAGTTAAATGTAACCGACTAATCTACTTCAACAGCTTCTCTCACACTTCCCGACAGTGGAACTCCCTTCCTCTTACTTGCTTCCCCGATAACTACAATCTTCAAAAATGTAAGTGTAACGTCAATCGTCATCTCTTGAGGCTTTGATCCCCGTTCTTCTTTTTATCCTTTTCTCAATCCCCTCTATACCCAGTCTTTTCTCTTACCTTCACTGTCTGTAACCCCTTGCGCACTAGTGGTTTCTCCCACCTTCTTTGGGGTGCTTAAAAAAGTTAGTGTCAGATTTCTATGTGGTATCCACCCTCTTATATGGCAGTGAATATTGGACAATTTCTTCAAGGATAAGGAAATACTAAAAGCAGCAGAAATGTGACTCTACAGAAGGATACTGAGAATTCTGTAAACTCCTTGGATAGATAATGAGAAAGGAGGGTGTGGAAAAGTTAACTCTCACGGGAAATATTGAGAACAAGAGAGAGGAAGGCAACTAGCCACTTACCTGACAAGCTTGTGCGAATGGATCGCTGAATGATGGAGGTTCTTTGTAAAGAGTGAAAAACTGCTAAGATCGGAAAAGAAAGTTGTGGAGAGACATGACCGGCTAAGTTCTGAAGAGAGGCGGCACACAGAAGTAGCGAGAAATGATAGCGTTCTTTTTTTCCAGTACATAACGTGAAAGTGAAATAATGATGAAAAGAATGATTCTTAATGAGATCGCTGCCTGGAAATGGAGCCTTCATGGCCGAGTTGGTTAAGATATTATCCATTTTAGACGAACTCCAAAGATAATTCGTTGTTTTTTTATATATTTTTCTTCTTTTTTTTTCTTTCTTTCTTCTCTTTTTTTTTTTTTTTCGGGTAGGGCGAGGTCAATTCCTGCCTCTCTTTCGTTCTTTCATCTTTGCTTCTTGGAATCTTTTCCGCCATTTTCTTCCTCGTTCATATTTCCTTTACCTTCTCCCGTTCTTTCATTTTCCCTAAATTATTTCACGTCTTTCAAGCACCAGCAACATATTTTTCTCTCCAATATTTTCCGCGTGGCCTTCTACCTCAAAGTAGGCAAATATATTTCTCATTATTCCCGCCCACTCTCTCCATTCTCTTCCTGCTGCAACAAGATTACACACTCGGCGCCGATCGGGTCTTTGTCGTCTGTTTCTGAACAGCTTATTTGGTCGGAGGTTAACGGTATTTTCGCGTTAATTTTGCAATAAATGTAATAAAACGTCAACCTCTCAAAGGGGAACGTTAAAAGAAGACAAATACAAAGAAGACACCGAAATTTGATTCACAGTCTTATTTCGAATACTTAGACATTTTTATGTAAGTTTGGTCGAAGACCAACGAAAGTTCTTTCATATTTGAAGAAGCTGATGTCTTGAATATAAACAGAGAGAAAATGCACAGAAAACTAAAAATACGGAGAGCAACTATACTAGAACTTAATATTATTTGTCTATATTTCTGAAGTATTGTAACTATTTACACTATTTACATTGTTTGGATTGTTGTCCTCATCTTTATTGTCATATTCACGACGTCTCGGCTATTGTACTCTCCAGCCTTCTTCAGTTGATATACATTGGAATTTCGAACCGAACTCTACCGTCGTAGATTGTTCTAGCTCCACGTGCCCTACCTTTTCTGGATATCTCAGTTTAAGTTATTAGTATCCCTTTAGTATCTCAACTCTCCAAGTTTTTTTTTGGGGGGGAGGTACCCCTGTCGTGAACTCACAACTCTTTGGGTCAAGTCACTGGATTACTTCAACCAACGCTTTTATCGATTGAGCCATTCTAACTACCATACATGACATAGTGGATAAAAGCTTTGGTTGAAGTAATTTCAATGTATATCACCTGAAGAAGGCTGTGGCGTACAACGGGCGAAACGTCGTGAATATGACAATAAAGATGAGGACAACAGTCCGGACAATCTAAATAGTACAAAGAATTACACAAATTGAATTTTGTACGTTGAGCAAGGAAATACTTGAAAACTGATTCCAGTAACAGTAATTACTATTAGGTTGGTGCAAAAATAATGTCGTTTTCTCACATATGTTACTTATGTAAATAACGACATTATTTTTGCACCAACCTAATAGTTTTTGTCTGAATTTCTAGGATGAGGAATTATTATTATTTGATTTTTACAGACGGAAAAATGTTCTTATCTTTGTTTTTATTATCACAACGTTTCGACCATTGTACTATCCGGCGATCTTCAGGTGTCTGTAGATGCGCCGGAGAATTTACAATTTAACACGTTATTTAATCTACGGGGGTAGATTACCCACGTTCCGCTGTTCACGTTTAGGGATATCGCGTCTTGTTCTTCTTTCCGCTGATTCTGAGTCTATATAACCCATGGAACAAGGAGGCTAGTGGGTTAAATCGTTGGTTCGTGGAATTGGGGATATAGTAATTGTGAGTTCAAGTACTCTATAGTGTGGTACAGACACGTACTAAATAAGTACTGATCAGTACTAAACAAGAACAAAATGAGATGTCCCTAGAACAACATGAGATGTCTGCAGAATAAGAAAAAAGACAGACACCTACACAAAGTTGTAAAGTGCTAAATCCATCGAGAATATAGTGATTTTCTAAGCCCGGCTTAGAAGCGGCACAGGGCCGAAAGTATAGGGCATCCAGTGAGGATCGAACTCACTACTCAGTAGTAATTGATCTAGCAGAACAAGCATTCTAACTATTACACCACGTCGAGGTGCCCATGCCACGAGAATATAAAACTAAGACAGTACTGTAACACTAACAAATCCAAATCCGTCAAGAGAATCTAACCTAAATCGTAACACTAATCTAATTTTCACGCTTTGGCGATCGTCAAACAACTTAGACTGGCGATTCGGATCAGTGTCCTGCGTTGTTTGGTATTTGTTAGTGCATATATATATATATATATATATATATATATATATATATATATATATATATATATATATATATATATATATATATATAAAGAAAGAAAGAACAGTAAGAAATGTAATCCTGTGTTCTTATTGATATTTTTATTTTTACAAAATAGTGCGCAATGTAAATTTAAAGAGCATTAATATTATAAATTAACTGATTTAAAATATGTTTTTTTTTCGCTACACAGTAATAACCATGTTTCAAAAATGAAAGCTAAAAGCTTCGAATTTAATTTTGTAATTAAATTAAAAACATTAGTTCCATTTCGTCCTCAAGCGAATTTTGGAGTAACTTATTTTTTAAATTTACTGAGTTTTAAAGGCACGGCAAAAATTCATAATTCACTGTTTCCATAATAACTGATACAACAAAAGTTAATAAAAATGAACACGCTACCACCCATTGTCTGAATGATTGGATTTCTCTGTCTCCTTGAGGAACGTAGATCTGCATAATTGTCTCTCTCTCTCGCTCTCTCTCTCTTTCTCTCCCTCTCTCTCTCTCTATCTCTCTCTATCCTAGCATGTTGAAAAGAAGAAACGCAGGGGAAGGATGCGAGTAAACTACTTGACTAGTTTTAATGAATGAAAAAGAGCCACAAAGACAACGATGGAAATAAAGAAATAAGAGATGCTTAGAGCAAAAGAAAATCAATAACATATGAGGAACTATAATTTTGATTGGACAAAGCATATAAAAGAAGCATATTGATTGGTCATCTAGAATCTCTGGAAAACACAGTAAATACGGTAACTTTATAACAAATAATGAGTTGGGGACAGAAAAGATTATATGAAAACTAAAGTCACCGTTCGTAAAGCAATTCTTTTTTGTTTTACAATTCTTCAGTGAATTTAAATTAATCTCCAAGCTGCCGATACGCAATACGGCACGCTATCCAACATTGGTCCTCAAATAGTTCCATGTGTTGTTGTAAAAATATGAATAAAATATTTCAGAAACCAAGAAAACACTTTCACCTGAGAATATCCGCCATAAATTTTTAAAAGATTAGGAATGTTGTCCAAGACAACAAGAGTTAAAGTGAGAAGACTTTCTTTCAAATTTGGAAATTCTAATCATTAAATCAAAATTCTGATCTTTCTGTCAGCCACATAGCGGTCATTATGAATATTTAATGAGATAGAAGAACCTAATCTACATATTATCAGACTTTGCATAGCTATTTTAAGGGTTTCTTTCTAACAATTTCTAGAGCTTACTGATAAATAAATGAAGCCCAGATTATCCGGCTGGCTATTCGTGTCATATTGGCTACATTGTAAGTTCTCAGTAGTAGTAGTAGTAGTAGTAGTAGTAGTAGTAGTAGTAGTAGTAGTAGTCTTCTCCTGTGCCGTGTCCTTTCAGGACGTGAGCGATCATAGCTCTCCACAATCTCCTGTCTTTGTAGCTCTTAATAAATTTTGTATTTTTGTTCTCTCTCCTAATACCTATTCTGGGCTCACAGGCACATCATTTTGAAACACCGGTTTCCGTACGATCACCGGAGGTAAGCCAAGTCGAGCCTGGTCTGTACCTAGATGGGTGACGGCTTGGTAATACCAGATGCTCTAAGGTTCGATGTTTTGCTAGTGTCATGGATAATGGCTCGATATTGTTAATCGGTGAGCCGAGTTCCAATTCCCCTTGAGTTCGTTATATTCGCTTACACTTGGGAAAGGCAGAATCCACCTCTTCTCCCCCAGCTATGAGTTAATTACTAAGACTTGTGTCTCTGAACCATTATTATCTCTATAAAGAAATTCTTAAAATGTAAAAATATTTTCTGACTTTAAATAACCTGCAAATAAATTGAATCATTGAATCAAAAACATAATCCCTGTTATGTCATAGTATGTAATGAGTTGGTTTCCTCTGTCCCTCTTGCCTTCAATCTATCCTGTGAGTATTAAATTTTCCAAGCCCTCTACAATTTCATGTCCTTTGTAGCTCTTAATAAAATTTATCTTTTGTTCCGCCATCCATTTACCCAATCCCGCTAGGTAGGTTATGCGTTGGTTTCCTCTCTCCCTCTTGCCTTCAATCTGTCCTGTGAGTATCAAATTTTCCAAGCCCTCTACAATTTCATATCCTTTGTAGCCCTTAATAAAAATTATCTTTTGTTTCGCCATCCATTTACTCAATCTCGCTAGGTAGGTTATGCGTTGGTTTCCTCTTTCTCTCTTGACTTCAATCTGTCCTGTGAGTAACAAATTTTCCAAACCCTCTTTCCTTATGTGCTTTAGAAATTTCATCTTTCTCTTCCTTGTGCTCAATATACGTGTCCTCTTAGTTTTTATTGTCTCTAAAACTTAATCGTTGCTAACATGTTCAGTCCATGGTATTCTCAGCATCCATCAGACGAACCACATATTTTTTGCTTCAAGTTTCTTCTTCATCTTTAAGGAAATTGTCCAACATTTGCTGTCGTACAGGAAAACCGTTAATACATAACAGTCCAGTACTCTTTCCTTTGTTCCTAACAAGATTTTTCCTGTTTCTTAATCTAACTAGTACTGGTTATGACGATAAACTCCGTCCGGCAGTTAGGCCTCTGATCGGGAAATTTGAACCATCTCTTAATTACTGTTGTTCGCAGGTCCTCTCTAACCACGGCCGATAGCACGTTAGGCTCCTAGCCATGGGCAAACAGTGAAAAAAAAAAACACTATGAAAGTATAAAAATAAATTTTCATATAAAAAAATGACCAAAAATACTTATTTATAGTAAAATTAATAACAATACATTTTATAGCAAAATAACTATCAATACATTTTATCTGTAGTTGATGGCATACAATTCCGTTCAAAATATATTTAGTTGAAGCCATAAAATTGTGTTTGAAATATTTACATTTCGGCATTATTAACCCAAAGAGATTGATATGCCGCTAAATAAAATAACACAAATTACTCTAACCTTTAGTATGTCCTGTGAGTGTTAAATTCTCCAAATGCTCTTTCCTCATTACGATTTTAAGTACAGGGTGTCCCAAAAGTCATCTTTAAAAGAAAGTAGTAATAGAAAGCTAGAATAAAGGACTAAACATTAATTGCAAGAAGCCAGAACGTACGGATGTCAGCAAGAGAGACAGCCAGAGTTTAGGGTTTCGAATTGGAGAAACAGTATCAAGTATTTTATGACTTTAAGCGTTCTACTAGGCTGGCATCTCGCTCTCACCCTTTCACTGTCGAAACTATTTAAAGTAGCCGTCTCTTCTACTCCAATAGCTTTATGTCTCGCACTTCTCGCCTGTGGAACTCCCTCCCCCGTTCCTGTTTCCCTGATAGCTATAATCTCCAACTATTCAAATGTAATGTCAATCGACGTCTCCAGATGCCTTGATCTATCCCCTATCCTTCTCTTCATCCGTTCCTCTATCACTCCTATTCGCTCTCGCTCCAACTCTCTGTAACCCCTTGCGTGCTAGTGTTAAATGTAGCCGTCTCTTCTACTCCAATCGCTTCATGTCTCGCACTTCTCGCCTGTGGAACTCCCTGCCCTCTTCCTGTTTCCCTGATAGCTATAATCTCCAACTATTCAAATGTAATGTCAATCGACGTCTCCAGATGCCTTGATCTATGCCCTATCCTTCTCTTCATCCGTTCCTCTATCACTCCTATTCGCTCTCGCTCCAACTCTCTGTAACCCCTTGCGTGCTAGTGTTAAATGTAGCCGTTTCTTCTACTCCAATCGCTTCATGTCTCGCACTTCTCGCCTGTGGAACTCCCTGCCCTCTTCCTGTTTCCCTGATAGCTATAATCTCCAACTATTCAAATGTAATGTCAATCGACGTCTCCAGATGCCTTGATATATCCCCTACCCTTCTCTTCATCCATTCCTCTATCACTCCTATTCGCTCTCGCTCCAACTCTCTGTAACCCCTTGCTTGCTAGTGTTAAATGTAGCCGTCGCTTCTACTCCAATCGCTTCATGTCTCGCACTTCTCGCCTGTGGAACTCCCTCCCCCTTTCCTGTTTCCCTGATAGCTATAATCTCCAACTATTCAAATGTAATGTCAATCGACGTCTCCAGATGCCTTGATCTATCCCCTACCCTTCTCTTCATCCTTTCCTCTATCACTCCTATTTGCTGTCGCTCCAATTCTCTGTAACCCCTTGCGTGCTAGTGGCTTCCCGCCTTGCTTGGGGTGAAACGCTTTAAAAAAAAACGTATATAAAACAAATTTAACTACCAGCGTATTTTAACAGATGACAGAAAACGTGACACAGAAATCCGAAGTCACGTTAGAAACAAAGAAAGAGTGTTGAACTTCTATGTGATATCTATCCCTCCATACAATTGTAAATGCTGGATAATTTCCTTACGAATGAAGAAGACACTCGAAGCAGCGGAGATGTGGTTCTACAGGCGGATGAACCTGTGAGCAACGATGAAACTTTGATTTCGGTATTAAATGACCCATAGAGATGTTGATATGCCGCTAAACAAAATCAACCAACCAACAACTTAATCGAGCCATTCGCTGAACCTGAGAGGATGTTCATTGAGTCGAAGCTTTCGTTTTCAAATTGTGAAACGTCTTTTAATGCAAGTATTTACAGAGTGGAAATATGTTATTACTTTAATATATTGTACAGTTCGTCATGCAGTTGGAAAGGCTTTATTACATATTGTTTGTCAATAGTGCATCGTCAAGTGTAAAGATTATGCCTATTCAGAATATGAAGAATGGCCCCACTGGCAATGAAACGTGCATAAGTTTGCTACCTCCCGAAACAATGACGATTATTTCATAGCCAATATGGAACGAATTATTGGCTACGAAGCTCGTCGCAAAAACAATATTTTTTAATCAGCCCAGCGGTCGTAACAATTGCAGCTGCCATGGTAAATACTTTTATTTTTTTGCTGTTGAGATACGATTATGGTTCAGATAATTCGGTTTAATGCAGCTATTGCAAACCTCGCATTCGTCATAAATTACGATTATTTTCACCGGCGTCTCTAGTGGCAGAAAGAAGAAAAAGAGGAAGGAAAGAAAGAAAATATGCAGAAGAAAATAGAAAAAGAAGAATAAAGTGGAAAGAAAAGAAATGAAGAAAAAAGAAGAAGAAAAAGTAGAAAATTGCAGAAAAAGAACAAAAGGGAGCAAAAGTGATGAAGACGAAAAAAGCAAAGAAGAAGTGTAGAGGAGGAAAAGAAAAGAAGTGAAGAAGAATCTAGAATTTTAAAAAAGTGAAGATAGGGACAAGACGACGATGAAGAAGAAGAAGAAGAAGAAGAAGAAGAAGAAGAAGAAGAAGAAGAAGAAGAAGAAGAAGAAGAAGAAGAAGAAGAAGAAGAGGTGAAGAAAGAGAAGAAAAGAAATGAAGTGAAGAAATAAAATGAAAGAAATGAAAAATAATAGAAATTAAACGAAGTAAAAAAAAATAAGTGAATAAGAAAAGAAGTGAAAAAGAAGAAGAAATAAGAAAAAGAAGAGAAGAAGAAATAAAAAAGAAAAGGGAAAAGGGCGTGAAGAAAAGAAATGAAGAAGCAGAAAAGTGAGCAAGCGAAGCAAAAGAGGAAAAGTAGTGAAGAAGAAAAGAGAAGTGAAGATGAAGATGAGAAGAAAAGAAGTGAAGAAGAAAACATAAGGAAAGAAGTGAAGAAGGAGAGAAAAAGAAAAAGAAAACAGAAAAGTGAAGAGGAAGAAGAAAATGAAGAAAAAAAAGGAAAAGAAGTGAAATAAAGAAGAAGAAGAAGAAGAAGAAGAAGAACAACAACAACAACAACAACAACAACAACAACAACAACAGTTTAGTTTGGCTACAGTAAAAGTTTGAGTTTATGATTACTGTCGGAAACGCAATCATATGCCTCGGAATCTTCTTTCCGAGGCTTCAAGTGTTTCTCTTGCTTACGAAAAACCGACAATAAAGATTCTCAAACGAAGCGAGATATGGAAATACCTTCCGGTGGCAAGACACTTATGTCCAAAACGAAATTGCTCACGCTTGATTCACGAACCACCACATGTGCGCATGCGTGCCAAATTACCAGAACACACAAGCATTCGTGTGCAGTTACAGATTTTTCACCCCCTCATTCAGGAATTAAAACTAACTCCCGGTTAACCTAAATAATGATCGCAAGCAAAAAGAACATGAACTACAAACACATGTATACATCATCATCATTATCAACATCATCGTCATAATAATAATTTAACATTATTAATAAATTTCTTAACGTTGTTATTTTAAATGGTTTTCTTAGTTAAATGAGCCTCTAATTTGTGCATGTGCGTTATAGTGTAAAGGATAACGGCTCGGAATGACAATTCTGAGATTGAAGTTCAAATTCCAGTCGCGTTTGTTGCATTCGATTACGCACAAATACTTTGGGAAGGGGGGGGAGTATGAATCCATCTCTTCTCCACCCACTATGGATTGAAGATCAGGACAGACTGGATATGATCGATTTGGGTGGCAACTAATCTACTACAGAAAGAAATAGCCACCTACTGCGGGGTAAATCTTCTCTCTTGTCAGCAATGAATCGAAAGTGTGTATCACGGATGGCAATTAACTGATACTAGCGGAAAACTCGTTCTTCGTGCAAGATTTTCGGATGACATGAATGACGACTTTGGCACCAATAAGCGCTCATAGATTTCAACTATGCATTTATTGAGTCATACAATAGACCAAAATTATTATCATCTTGACTGAACACTTGTCTCACATATAAATAGCTGATGCTAGGATGCTGATCACAAACGATTTCAATTAGCCACTTTTTTTTAGATATTTAAAAGCATACTTGATACGTATTTTTACTTGCTTTTTACTGCAAGAAAAGTACATTACAAAAAGGTTAACCTTTATAGACTCCTGATGGTCATTTTTCGTACAACAAATGTAAAATCAAGTCTTGCTTTTCCGGAAAAAAGTGTTGTTTACTGGGGGAAGAAAAACTGGGTTATTTTGAAGAACAAATGTGAAATTCTCCGGAATGAAGATAATCCGGGAAGGAAGGTAGGTTCTCATAAAAAAGGTAGGTTTTGCATAAAAAAACGAGATGGTCCTGAAAAAAAAATTCCAGAATAATAGTAAGTCTTTCCAGAAAAGGTAACTTTTCCCGTTAAAAAAAGCGAGCTTTTCCGGAAGAAAAAATAAAATTTTCCAGAAAAAAAAACATGTTTCTGAGAGTAAAAGTGACGTTTTCCTGGAAAAAATTTTTCCGGGAAAATGTGAGATTTTACGGAAAAAATAGATTTTCCGAAAAACTGATGAAAAAGAGTCTTAACTTTCTGGCTCACAAACTTCCAACAAAATGCCTACTTTATACAGCTTCCGTTCCTGTTAACCTGATGGAAACAAAGTAAATCTCCACTTTCACATGATAGCTACATCGTAAATCGATCCCTTCGTTAAATACATGAAAAAAGTTTTGAAGTTTTGACAGACGTATAAGTCTGTCAAAATTCCAAACTTTTTTTCTTGTATTTCGTGTCTGCAAAAAAAAACGGATTGTCAAAAGGACAGTTTTTCCATTGACACCGTAGAGTAGTTAAAATAATAGTTTTAACTACTCTTTTAAATGCTCGGCAATATTTATTGTTTTAAAACAATTTGCAATAATAATTTTACATTTACAACATTCTAAAACTAATAATATTGTATTCAGACTAATGCAATATTTATCATTTACAACATTATAAAGAAAGAAATACGAAAAGAATTTTTTATTTAAAAAATTTATAAACATTTACTAAATTATTAAAATATGTGAAGAAACTCTTCCTTATTATTTTTTTAAGGTTATCACTCCAAGCAAGGCTGGAAGCCACTAGCACGCAAGGGGTTACAGAAAGTTTAGAGGAAGAGCAAATAGGAGTGGTAAATGAGAGGATGTGGAGAAAGATAGTGGATCGATCAAGGCAAGAGGGTTACAGAAGATTTGGAGCGAGAGCAGATAGGAATAAAAGGTGAAAGGATGTGGAGAAGGGAAGTGGATAGATCAAGGCAACTGGAGATGTCGATTGACGTTACACTTAAATAGTTGGAGATTGTATTTGTCAGGGAAACAGGAATAGGGAAGGGAGTTCCACAGGCGAGATGTGCGAGACATGAAGCTATTGGAGTAGAAGATATTTACCATTTTATAAAGTTCGAATCAATTGGCAATTAGCTGATGTTTTGCCAATCATTCAAAAAGACAATATAATAAATGAATAGTGTAAATAAAAAATCTAATAAATGAATATTGTTTATTTTTGTTGTCAATTCTCAAGAACAAAGAAAATGTATAAATTAACTTTCATATGTTTGGGTTTTATTATAATTCAAATCATCGTTTTTGTTTGTTTTTTTATTAAATAATAAACATTACCAAGGAGTGACAGCAGTTGAAGTAATAGCGGTGTCAATGGAAAAAAATCGTCCTTTTGACACATCGTTTTTTTACGGGCACGAAGGTTCAAGTTTGTCGGAATTTTCAAGAACTAAGAAATGAAGAATTCTTATGAAGGTGTTGCGTAGAAAGACGACTGGCCTGCTCTACACTAATTTGCTGGACTCAATCTACTCGCTACGAGTAGAACGTCAGTTCATAGAAAGGAGTCGCAAAGTTGATCCGTGAAAGAACTAGATAGCATACACCACCAAGGTCTTAAATTAACCCTTGGAGCATATAACATCTTTTCTTGTTGAAAGCTTACATACAGAAGCAAACGAACCATTATCTAAGACATGAAAAATTCTCCGTCCAGTACTACCTAAAACTATCTTCCTGCCCTCTAAACCCAGCTTACAACGATATTTTCCAACGACAGTACACTGAACCTTTCCAGCAGAGGGAAAATTCTATCAAGTCGTTCGATCTGCATATGAAAGAGATTATACTAGAGGACTAAATAGACAAAACGCAGATCCATAGATCAATTCTATCAATTACAAATCCATGGATGATCAGCCAACCTAAAATAATACGAGAACTTACAAGATACCCTAAATCCAAAACAAACCCAATTGTCTACCAAGCAAAAATACTCAATATCAAAATAAACACCAAGACCACCTTTATATATATATATATATATATATATATATATATATATATATATATATATATATATATATATATATATATGAAGAAATATAGTCTTAAAGTGTGCTATATTTATGGAATAAAGTGCTCAAAATCAGAGATAGAGCGTGTGTAAATATAAAAGTGAACATAGAAGTCAACACTTAGAGGCGACAGTCTGTTTCATGCTAGATGCAATCATCGTGGCCCGATGATTGCATCTAGCATGAAACAGACTGTGGCCTCTTATATAACCTTGAAGTAAGTATTACGTGTTTGTCTTTTTACAGAATGTAAGAAGAAACTTTCAGAAGAGATTGCCAGGACAAAGGTACGTTTACTTTTAAGGAAATGGCTTCCATCGGAGCACGAAAAATACTGTAATTACTTTTTACCTGAAAAATCAGGAATTGATAGGTCTGCTGAAATTGTTTTAATTTTGTCTAAAATTTTCAGTGAAAGAAGCCCCCTATTTTACACACGTTCGCAATGCATAAATATCACAAAAAAGATGAGCAAGATTTTGTTACTTACGTTGGTATTGTCAGTCGCGAATGCGAAGTATTTATACTGAACGAACTATCTCCAGTTATATGTTTAAAGGTTTCATTTTTGTGCAAAGGTTAACTTCGAGTAGTGATGCAGAAATTCGTTCAACAAACCTTGAGCAGGATCATAAATTAGCTTTACAGACAGTGACAGAAAAATGTCAACGTATTCTAAATTGAAAGCATAATATAGCAAAAGTTGAAGAAAGGGATATTGTAAAAGTGCAGACAGTGCAACCAAAAGGGCAAAAAAGAAAGAAACGAAATGACTACATCGAACGTTTGAGGAGGACTTCATTTTAAGGTGGATCCCCTCTTCAAAAATAAAGTGTTTCCAATGTGGAAAACTGGGCTATAGACAATGTCAGTACAAATCAAAACAAGGAAAAAATGTAAGTCATTTTATTACAGTAAAAGTTGTATAGACAACCCAGTCTGAATGAGACGCAGAACAGAAGATTTGTGAAGGTTAAGATGAATAACATTACAGTAGAACTTCAATTGGATAGAGAAACTTAGAAAAATATTGAACCTACATTAACAAAAACCAAAAATTTGCATCTCAGAAATCACTATGCTTTTGAGACGAAATTGCATGTTATGTCTCGTGTGCAGTCAAAACATTAAAAACTAAGGCATTATTATTTAAAAAATAATAGATTGAACTTATTGCGCGTGGATTGGGTAGAACTGTTCAATTTGTGGATATGGCCGTAAATTCTGTTCTGTAAAAAAAAATGAATTACTTTTCTTTTAAAACAAGTATGGCGACTGAAAGTAAAATATTTCCTACAGTATTCGCCAAGGTCTTGGAAGATGTAATAAGCCGAAGTCAATTTTTTACATAAATGAAAATGTAGTCCCTGTTTTTAGACTTAAATGTAGTGTGCTTAAAAATAATATTGCAAAAGTTGAAGAAAGGGATATTGTAAAAGTGCAGACCGTGCAATGTCAGTACCAATCAAAACAAAGAAAAAATGTAAGATATTTTATTACAGTAAAAGTTGTATTGACAACCTAGTCTGAATGAGAGACCCAGAACAGAAAATTTGTGAAGGTTAAGATGAATAACATTAAATTAGAACTTCAATTGGACACCGAAAATGGATTATTGTTGCCATATTTAAACGGGGGATGCCCAGTCCTCAATTTCCAGTCTTGATTTCAAAGTCTTGATTTCAAAGTGTCTCCGAGTCCTTATTGGAGAAGAATTATTTTCTACCCTCCAACCTCTCTCACACAGGCGGGACGTGGCAAGTCTCTCAATGATCTATCGCTACTACCAGACCCAGAACAGAAAATTTGTGAAGGTTAAGATGAATAACATTGAAGTAGAACTTCAATTGGACACAGAAAATGGAGTATTGTTGCTATATTTGAACGGGAGATGCCCAGTCCTCAATTTCCAGTCTTGAGTTCAAAGTGTCTCCGAGTCCTTATTTGAGAAGAATTATTTTCTACCCTCCAACCTCTCTCACACAGGCGGGACGTGGCAAGTCTCTCAATGATCTATCGCTACTACCAGACCCAGAACAGAAAATTTGTGAGGGTTAAGATGAATAACATTAAATTAGAACTTCAATTGGACACCGAAAATGGAGTATTGTTGCCATATTTGGACGGGGGGTGCCCAGTCCTCAATTTCCAGTCTTGATTTCAAAGTCTTGAGTTCAAAGTGTCTCCGAGTCCTTATTGGAGAAGAATTATTTTCTACCCTCCAACCTCTCTCACACAGGCGGGACGTGGCAAGTCTCTCAATGATCTATCGCTACTACCAGACCCAGAACAGAAAATTTGGGAAGGTTAAGATGAATAACATTGAAGTAGAACTTCAATTGGACACCGAAAATGGAGTATTGTTGCTATATTTGAACGGGAGATGCCCAGTCCTCAATTTCCAGTCTTGAGTTCAAAGTGTCTCCGAGTCCTTATTTGAGAAGAATTATTTTCTACCCTCCAACCTCTCTCACACAGGCGGGACGTGGCAAGTCTCTCAATTATCTATCGCTACTACCAGACCCAGAACAGAAAATTTGTGAAGGTTAAGATGAATAACATTAAATTAGAACTTCAATTGGACACCGAAAATGGATTATTGTTGCCATATTTGAACGGGGGATGCCCAGTCCTCAATTTCCAGTCTTGATTTCAAAGTCTTGATTTCAAAGTGTCTCCGAGTCCTTATTGGAGAAGAATTATTTTCTACCCTCCAACCTCTCCCCCGTAGGCGGGACGTGGCAAGTCTCTCAATGATCTATCGCTACTACCAGACCCAGAACAGAAAATTTGTGAAGGTTAAGATGAATAACATTAAAGTAGAATTTCAATTGGACACCGAAAATGGAGTATTTTTGCCATATTTGAACGGGGGATGCCCAGTCCTCAATTTCCAGTCTTGATTTCAAAGTCTTGAGTTCAAAGTGTCTCCGAGTCCTTACTGGAGAAGAATTATTTTCTACCCTCCAACCTCTCTCACACAGGCGGGACGTGGCAAGTCTCAAATTGATCTATCGCTACTACCAGACCCAGAACAGAAAATTTGTGAAGGTTAAGATGAATAACATTGAAGTAGAACTTCAATTGGACACCGAAAATGGAGTATTGTTGCCATATTTGAACGGGGATGCCCAGTCCTCAATTTCCAGTCTTGATTTCAAAGTCTTGATTTCAAAGTGTCTCCGAGTCCTTATTGGAGAAGAATTATTTTCTACCCTCCAACCTCTCTCACACAGGCGGGACGTGGCAAGTCTCTCAATGATCTATCGCTACTACCAGACCCAGAACCGAAAGTTGGTGATGGTTAAGATGAATAACATTGAAGTAGAACTTCAATTGGACACCGAAAATGGATTATTGTTGCCATATTTGAACGGGGGATGCCCAGTCCTCAATTTCCAGTCTTGATTTCAAAGTCTTGAGTTCAAAGTGTCTCCGAGTCCTTATTTGAGAAGAATTATTTTCTACCCTCCAACGTCTCTCTCGCAGGCGGGACGTGGCAAGTCTCTCAATGATCTATCGCTACTACCATAGAAAGTGCTCGGACGAACTACATTCCTTGGTTCCGCCAGGACCCGCCATACCATTACATTATAGCAAACCACCCACATTCCCTTTGTATTTCATCGGTAAGTTCCATTCAAACAGCTTCTTCCCGCGAACCACTGCCCTGTGACACCCACCCCCAAGAGAATGTTTCCTCAATCACTACAAACTTAGCTTGTTAACTTTTATCTTCCCCTCCTATCCATATAAACTACCCCTTAACGTAACCCTCTACCTCGAGTGGCCTGCGAGCCTTGTACAGGATGAACCTTACTGTAAAACAAAAAAAACTACCCGTAACTTTGGACGAAATTAAAATACAATCCAATAGCCTCTTTCACACAGGTGGGATGTGGCAAGTCTCTCAATGATCTATCGCTACTACCATAGAAAGTGCTCGGACGAACTATATTACCTGGTCCAGCCGAGGCGAACCTTCAAGAACATGCCATGCCACTTACATAGTAACAAACCACCCACATTCCTTCTATATCCCATCGGTGAGAAGTAAGTTCCACTCGATCAGCTTCTCCCCGCAAACCACTCCCCTGTGAAACCGACTCTCAACAGGATATTTCCCCGATTACTGCAATCTTAAACTTTTCAAGGCTAGTGTTAACCGTTATCTCCCTCACCTATACACGCAAATGACCTCCTAACGTAACCTTCTACCACGAGTGGCCACCGGGCCTTGCAAAGATTGAAGAGTCAAATTCTAGAAACCTTCTTTCTTCATGATGTGTCCCAGAATTTTTCACCTGTCTCCTTCTGATTCTAAGTATAAATGTTTGTTTTCTTTTCTTTTCCATTTTCCTTTAAGCTTTCTCGTTGCTTACATGTTACATCCATGGTATTCTCGGGATCCTTCTGTAGAAACACATCCCCGTTGCCTCGTATCGCCTCGTCATCTGTGAGGAAAATGACCGTCATATAGGAGGAGTGATATTACGCAGTACTCTTTTCTTTGTCACTAACTAACATTTCCTGTTTCTTTAATACTTTGCTATGCTTTTGGTAGGCATATTTCGCTGCTACGATGTGCTTTCGGGTTTCTGTGCCACCTTTCCTTCGTCTGTAAATCGCGCGACCCACTAGCGACACACTTTGAGACTCTTTTCGTATAAGCTGACGTGCTATTCATAGTGAGCGAACGAGTCTATGTCCAAAAATTAGTCGGTCGTCTTTCTACACAACACCTTCCTTTTTTAAGATACGTATTTTCTTTTGAAGACGTATTTTCTTCTTTTTTGGAGATCACTTCCAACACTTCCCTTGGATTTCTTTTTCTTTTACTAACACGGTGTTTTCTAGTAGTTATGATTGGATTTGGCAAGTCAAAAGTATCGAAAAGCATTTCCATAAGTAAATCTCTTTGTTGGATTTTTATTTGCTAAGCATATCTTGGTTTTAATTGGTTTAAATGCCTTTTATGTCGCCAATTTCGACATCATGCTGCCAATGTGATTTACAGACGAAGGAAATGTGGCACTTGCCAGATAGTTTTATTACTAGTTAGTAAATAAATTAAACATTTTGAGGGTGTCTCTTACTCGAAAATTTCTTAAGTTCTCAGCTTAAAATAATATAAGATTTTATGAGAATGATTACCGAATTTCGTTACAATATAGTTTTACTCATGGCATAAAATATACATAATGCATCAAAATATGGTGGCTATTTCCACAATATTTCTCAGTTCATCATACATTTTATATCAACGCTGGTTTTCATACAGATACCGTAAGCAACACGTGACTACTGGGAACTACAACATTTTAACGCCCTTTTCGTGTCGTCTGCTTACGTCAAAAGTGCCGCCGACAATGCCTCCAGGAAACAGACATCGTCTTCTTTACTAAGACTACAGACATTAGCTTTGTGGGAGAAATTTGGATTTCTCTGATTTCTGAGAACTAGATAAAAAAATGTCGGCATAGAGGAAAGAATTCAGATAGTCTTTTGATAACGGAGATATACAAAAACGGATTTCATTATTTTTCCCTGAAAGTTTTGGATTAGTATTCTAATATCTAGGCAAATGAATGACAAAGCAGAAAAACATGTCAGGTGTTTCGCCTCTAGAAGGAGTTCATTGGACAAAACTAATGTTTACTGGGGTAATTTGCTTTTTAAGCCCTGCGATAAGTATCTAAGAAAAATATCCCAAATAGTTATATTTAAGTGTAAATTTACATCTGTAATAGGTGAATGCTTTTAGTAAGGCAGCACAAATCGAACCTTTCCGTCAATAACGCATAGTTTCTTTTTTTCCCTTACAGATAAAACAGTGTGTACGAAGCATAACTGTGAATGTCGCCTCATCATCGCTTGCTGAATGGTTACGGAGATGAAACAATGGATGTAAGCATAGCCAGGATGTAGGTAAAGCATTTCAACAGCAACAACAGCTAACGTTCTCAGCTGACATGAAGCGAAAAGACTATATTGAATCCATTGATAGGTCAGCCACTAAGAATCTATCTTGCATATCTACAAGTCTACCATTCGTCCATGCTTAGAATATTGCTACCACATATAGTCCAGTGCCCTTGCTATTTACCGTGAACTCCTTGTTAAAATCCAAAGCAGAATCAGCGATATTATTGGTCCTAATCTGGCAGCTCGGCTTCAGTCACTTTCCCGCCATCGTAAGGTTGCTCCTCTGTGTCTTTTCTATAAATACTTTAATGGTAATTGTTCGGATAAGCTCTTCGATATAGTACCTAGACTTTATGAATTTAAACGCACTACTAGACTGGCATTGAGATCTCATCAATTTTCAGTTGTGCTAGCTAGGTGTAGCTGTAAGTTTTATGCTAACAGTTTCTTTTTCTCGTACTTCTCGCTTGTGGAACTCTCTACCGGCTCCATGCTTTCCAGCTAACTTTAATCTGCAAAAATTTAAATGCAATGTCAATCGCTATCTACTGTCCTCCTGATTACTCTTTTCTCTTTCCACACATTGTTAATATTCCTAATACTAATTCTTCCACACCCTCTTACCCCTTGTGTCTTAGTGGCTTTACTACCTTGCATGGGTTAATACCGATTAAAAGCAGAATGAATATGTGTAATCAGTGACATTTCAAGTACCCTAACATCTGTGAAGCCACGAAGTGAAAAGTTGCTC
>OZ038501.1:28632864-28705364 GCA_964036315.1 Acanthosepion esculentum | reverse complement strand
CTTTTCAATCATGTAAAATTACTGCGTTTGTGATTCAAAATATAGAAGCGTATGTAATAAATATATAAATAAGAGTCAGAGAAAAAAGAAACAAGAGGAAAAATAAGTGTTGGCGGCAGAAATAAAGACACAAAGAGAGGAATTGAGTTAAATAAATATATTAACAGAAACAGTAATACAAACATATACAAACGAGACTGTTACAGCAAGAATGTTCGGTCCGACTGTCAGAACTGACTACTGGAAACTTCCCTCTCTCCAAAAGGCAGTACCTGCTCCTGTTTATAGCTGTGAGAGTCTATGCGTGCGTGGGTAAATTACCATAACAGAAACATTAGGCATTCATTGACCGAACAGCCAGTACTGCTTCCGGTTGAAATTTATAAAATCTTTCTCTTAAAACACTTTTTTTGGGGGGAAACAGGTTTCTCAAGTCCAGTAGTTTTCATCGCTCTTTCTACTATTGGTAGGGGTTTCCTTCCTAACCTTTTGTTTAAAGTGGTGTGGAATGTTAACATCTTGATTTTTGTCTTTTTATTCTCTTCACGTTATATGTGCTATCCATTTTAGTTGTTGCTGCTGCTGTTGCTGGTAGTTCTCAATTGATGTGGTTTCTGTTATGTTGTACCGTTCTTTGTTAGTGATTCTGTAACGCCAGTCCACAATACTAACAGGGGGATAACCTTTGCCAAGATCTTCAGGCTTTACTCGCTCAAAGACTTAGGAATTGGTTGTATTCATCTAACTGTTTAGATATTTCTGAACAGGTTTGGCGCCTCCAAATGAAAATCTCGATCTGATGAGACTGTTTAAGAGCATGACTCGAGTTTTCAGGTTGTTGTTTTGGTTTCGCGACAATTTGCAGTGTTGAGCGAAACTAGCTCCAGCGCAGCCTAGTCTATGTTCAATTTCTTTTTCTCCTATACTTAATTTGTTGTAGATGATCCATACGCCGCGATATCTGAAGTGTTTCGTATTTACTAATTCCACAACCTGTATTTTTATGACGAATTCAGTGGAGATGCTATCACTGCTTTCATCTCAATTCCAGATCGTGGTTTCTGTTTTGGAAAGGTTTATCTTAAGTCTAATTTCTTAGAATACTTGATAAATAGATTCCAATTTCTTTTCTTGGTTTTCTTCATCGTTTTTTTTTATATATATATTACACCCCATTCTAATACTGGTGTTTCCCTTTCAATGTTTGCTTTCATGTGTTTTGAAAAAAATGTTTTCTGTATATATTTCATATTTGAATGCATATCTTTCTTTAAATTCTGTTATGGTCCAGGTTCCTTGTACCACGGTGATGGTCCAAGGTAGAACCAATGAAGAATAACTCGAACACAGGTATGGAATAACACAGATATATTACAAACAGAATATGTACAAAAGAAGTAGCAGTGTCAGTAATAACAATCAGGTTCGGTTAGAGAGAACTATGTTGTCTCGAAGTATCACTATTTCAATGTCTTACATTAATCGTCTGACGCGACTCTGTCACTGGCTGACTGGCCGACTGCCTGACTCACTGACTCTCACGATGTTCAGCAACACGCCCACGTGTATCGAATGTGGCACAAGGCCGGTTTAATGTGGGCTCACCGAGCCCGTAGGCTCGGCCAAAAAATGCCCGTAGAACCCGTATAAACGGGATCGGGTTGGTCAACCTCACCGAACGAGGCTCTGCCCTTCGGCGGAGCCTCGTCCGGGTTCCTCTCTGCCTCTGAGGCAGAGAGTTCCCCTCTGCCCAGAGGCAGAGGGTTCGACCGTCTAGCCGAGTCGTCCAAAAAGAACTGAACTCACACGATGTTGAACAACACGCCCACGTGTGTCGAATGTGGTACAAGGCCGGTTTAATGTGGACTTTCCGAGCCCGTAGGCTCGGCCAAAAAATGCCCGTAGAACCTGTATAAACGGGATCGGGTTGGTCAACCTCCCCGAACGAGGCTCTGCCCTTAGGCGGAGCCTCGTCCGAGTTCCTCTCTGCCCAGAGGCAGAGAGTTCTCCTCTGCCTCAGACGCAGAGAGTTCGACCGTCTAGCCGAGTCGTCCAAAAAGGACTGACTGACACTACTGCTTACTCTTGAGGCGCAGTATTTATGGTGTACGGGATAGTCCATTACTATTATGGGTAAGTTCCCATAACAAATTAATTCCCAGTTTCCTTAATTTAAAATCCCCTCCTCTCCTGCGCTCTCTCTTGTTGTCACTTTCCCCTTATATAACACATTTTTCTCCCTGTAATTTCCCTGCATTGGAAATTTGCTTTTGATTCTACAATTACATTTGTCGCTATATAGCATTTTGTTGTTATGAGTTGTTTTTTTTTATTATTATTTCATCATCCAAATATATATATTTATAAATATATATACAGGTATATAAAAAAAAAATTACTATAATTTTAACGGATGCCCAGATCCTGATTATGACATTGTGGAATTCCTAGGCTAATGAAATTGTGACAACCCCACCCGCCCCAACTCAAACACAGATACCCTCTAACTCGCCCGCACCTGTTTTGAATATTGATTAATCTTGGTCAATTTCCTTAGTTAAAAACTAATGGTTTTGAAGCATATACCCCTTGTTTGTATTTTGGGTTCATTATTTCAAGGTAAACTTTGTAAATGTCCCTGTGTTTGGGCGCTTACTGTAGTTAAATGGGTAACAGGCTTGTCATGCTTACCAGCAGTTCGATTTTTGGTAAACATTTTAACTTCTGCTCGTGCACACACATACACACACAAACACATTTTACTCTTTTGTTTTCGCTTAGATATTTTATTTGCATTACCTGTTATATATTTCAGCGACTCGAAGTAAATTTATTGCAAATTTGTTAAATAAACTAGAATAGCTATGTTTTGTTTGCCAATAAAATATACTTAAAAAAACACTATTTTACTATTTATTGCAAGCCAAAGCAGCACGTATTTGAGCAGAATCACAGTAACAGAAAAATGAACGACAAAAAAGAAACAGATTTTGTATACGCAGGATTAGAACAATAAAACAATGAAAATAAGAATATGAGTTTGTCATTGATATCATTTCAGTTTTTGAAACTATTTAAAAGTTATAACAACTAGAAAATTAAAATCACTGCTTTATAAAAGTTTCAAGATCCCTAGGCTGCAGCCAAAACTAGCCTAGAGGATAACCCAGCTCTTCGGGTGCCTCAACTAGCTCGTACGATGTATCTTTACCGGCGCCGGGAGTCTTCTTAAGATAAGCATGGAGACTTGACGGATTCTCCGGGAAAATATTAATCCGGATAAAAATTACGAGCACCCACTTGAATTTCACGCAACTGGCAGAATGGTTGAATAATTTCATTTACATTTAATAATAATTCAATATGCGTTTTTAACAGTCCATGATGCTGTAGAGATACGAAAAATATATAATTAGCGAATCAGATTTGTATTTTCGAATTCTGATAGGTAGACAGTAAACAAACTGAGATAGATAGATAGATAGATAGATAGATAGATAGATAGATAGATAGATAGACATGAACAGCCTGAAATACATAGATAGATAGATAGATAGATAGATAGATAGATAGATAGATAGATAGATAGATAGATAGATATGAACAGCCTGCAATAGATAGATAGATAAATAGATAGATAGATAGATAGATAGATAGATAGATAGATAGATATGAATAGCCTGCAATAGATAGATAGATAGATAGATAGATAGATAGATAGATAGATAGATAGATAGATAGATAGATAGATAGATATCAACAGACTGAAATAGATAGATAGATAGATATGAATAGCCTGCAATAGATAGATAGATAGATAGATAGATAGATAGATAGATAGATAGATAGATAGATATGAATAGCCTGCAATAGATAGATAGATAGATAGATAGATAGATAGATAGATAGATAGATATGAATAGCCTGCAATAGATAGATAGATAGATAGATAGATAGATAGATAGATAGATAGATATGAATAGCCTGCAATAGATAGATAGATAGATAGATAGATAGATAGATAGATAGATAGATAGATATGAATAGCCTGCAACAGATAGATAGATAGATAGATAGATAGATAGATAGATAGATAGATAGATAGATAGATATGAATAGCCTGCAATAGATAGATAGATAGATAGAGTCAGATGTGTATTTTCGAATTCTTATCACGTGACTGCAGTTGGTCAGCTAAAATAGCACGGATCTAGAACAAAGCCCACCAGAGAATCGGCGCTACGCCATTACAATGCATATATATGCACACACACATATATGTTTAAATGCAAGAAATATACGTGGTACAATCAACCGGCCAATAAACACGCATTGCATCCATGGTTGTGCGTACACACGCACATGAGTACAGTTCTTGCCTAAATCGACGGGGAGTGAGTTGCCAACTCGTCATCCCCAATTAATTTCATACCGTGAGAAACTAACGTTTCCTTTCCGTTGGTTAACCACAGTTTTTCATTTATCGGAACTCAGTTTGATGGGGAATTTGGGTGAGTGAGGACCCGTTGATGAGATTTCTTATATCGACGTCACAGGTGATCAGAAAGGCAATTGAGTGGGCGTTAAATTATATGAGTGGTTATTTTAGCGAGAGAAAAAGACAAATGCGAAATGACTAAGATAGATAGATAGATAGATAGATAGATAGATAGTGAACAGATCGAAATAGATAGATAGATAGATAGATAGATAGATAGATATGAACAGACTGAAATAGATAGATAGATAGATAGATAGATAGATATGAATAGACTGAAATAGATAGATAGATAGATAGATAGATAGATAGATAGATAGATAGATATGAACAGATTGAAATAGATAGATAGATCGATAGATAGATACATAGATATGAGCAGACTGAAATAGATAGATAGATAGATAGATAGATAGATAGATAGATAGATAGATAGATATGAACAGACTGAAATAGATAGATAGATATGAACAGACTGACATAGATAGATAGATAGATAGATAGATAGATAGATAGATAGATAGATAGATAGATATGAACAGACTGAAATAGATAGATAGATATGAACAGACTGAAATAGATAGATAGATAGATAGATAGATATGAACAGACTGAAATAGATAGATAGATAGATAGATAGATAGATAGATAGATAGATAGATAGATAGATAGATATGAGCAGACTGAAATAGATAGATAGATATGAACAGACTGAAATAGATAGATAGATAGATAGATAGATAGATAGATAGATAGATAGATAGATAGATAGATAGATAGATATGAACAGACTGAAATAGATAGATAGATAGATAGATAGATAGATAGATAGATAGATAGATAGATAGATAGATAGGAACAGACTGAAATAGATAGATAGATAGATAGATAGATAGATAGATAGATAGATAGATAGATAGATAGATAGATAGATAGATAGCGAACAGACAGAAATAGATAGATAATATTGTACGGTTGCTAAAGAACGATAATACTTAGGACAATAACAACACATATAAGATTCGCCAGCGGCGTACAGAAGTAGTCATCTGCTAAAAGTGAATCAAGTGAATTCCACAATGAATCTCCAACTCCAGGATATCTACCAACCGCCCCACGCGGTCAGATGTGGCACAAGGCCAAATTTAATGTGAGGTATCCGAGTTCGTAGGCTCGTCCAAAAAGTTCCTGTAAACACCGTATAAAACGGAGACCGGTAGCTGTTTTCAGAGACGAGACTCTGCTCTTCGACATAGCTTCGTCTGGGGATCCTCTCTGATCGGAGGCAGAGAGTTTTGACTAGCAAAAAGACGAATCTCCAACTGCAGATCAACATACAGTATTTACTACTGTATTTTAGTGAATGGGGACATACCCGTTATCGTTCGTACGTATGCTACAATAGATAGATAGATAGATAGATAGATAGATAGATAGCATAACGTACATATACTGTTGTGGTAGGATCCACCTAATTTGCATAGCGGAGTACCGACGATATAAATATGGTTGGTACCGGAAGACAGGGGGGAAAATCAAGAGATCCAGCTAGAGACTCTGCCCGACTGCGACTTAGTCAACACATTCTCCAGGAACGGTCTTCCCAGGAATATACAAAAGACTATATGTAAATATTGTGTACACTTTCTTGTTTCAATACATTTTATTCTAACTACATTTTGTGTTTGCATTATTATTCCATGCATTAGTCAAGTTTCAACAATGGCGACGAAGTAGAACGAACCATACGAAAAAAAAAAAGAATTAATAATTGAGAGTTTTCAACAATTGGGATAAGTCATTGAAGAACCCAGGCTGAAAAAAAATTATTAATTCAAAGTCCAACTTTAACGTAACGACAAAGGATTCTGAACTTCTGGATATGTAGAACTCGTTAAAGGACGACTAAGCATAAAGGAATGTTCACTCAGAAAAATTTGAAAGGTGTCGTAAACAAATAACGGTAATTTTAAATTGAAAAAATTATCTACAACGAGGCACCCGTTAAAAAGAGAAAAAAAAACTGGCCGACTACAAAAACATGCATGGAAGTAAAAGGAGCACAAATACACCGTGTCGACTTTGAAAGGTAACGAACTTTAAAAAACTATTTTTGTTTGTTTGTTCAACAATATAGTGACAAAGTACCTCTGATAATAAAATCAGAAGTTGTCATTAAAATACGCGAACAGAAGTCGAAAACGAAAAAAAAAGTCCGACGGTCTCTGTTCACAAAAAAAAAACAAAAAAAACCCACCAAAGTTGATTATCACGGGTGTGAATGTAAAAGCAAGACGTAAAATTAAAAAGTCGTACGTTGTTTCGATTTTTTGGGGTCAGCTTATATGATATCCGTGGATACACAAATTAAGAGTATATTCTTTGTTGCATGAACACTATCAGCTAAAGATGGATGAATTATCCAAAGTCATATCTGAATTATTCAAATCCCAGCAGTTGAGTCAACAACGTCAGCATGAACAGTTTGCCTTATTAATAAGGGAACAACAGATAGCGCTGCAAACATATCAAGAAAAGCAAGAAGAAAGACAGCAAAAATATCAAGATAAGCAAGATGAAAGACAGCAAGAACAACAGATAGCGCTGCAAAAATATCAAGAAAAGCAAGATGAAAGACTTTTAGAAATTCAAAAGTTAACAGTGGAGAAATTAAAAAACTATCAGGCAAATGAAGGAAATTCTTCATATTCTAATAACACCATATTTAATTCGCTGGAAACTTTCAACTATGTGCCAGACGAAGAAAAAACGTTTGAAGCGTACTTTAAACGATATGAAGATATTTTCTACACAGACTGTGAAAACTGGTCGAATTCAAGAAAAGTCAGTCTATTACTAAGAAAGCTAGGTACAGCAGAACATAGCAAATTTGTAGATTTTATTCTACCGAGAAAAACAACTGAATTGGAATTCTCGGAAACAGTTAAATTGCTAAAAGAGCTGTTTGGAGCAAATATGTCGCTTTGGCATAAGCGATGGTTATGCATGAATGTCTCTAAATCCGACGATCAGAATTACTTAACATATGCATCTATAGTGAATAGACATTATGACAATTTCAGATTGGCACAGATAACGGTTGAAGAATTCAAGTGTTTAATTTTTGCTCAAGGACTGGTATCCAGTAAGAGTGCCGAAATAAGACGTAGAGTTTTGTCTAAACTCGAATCTGAACAAAACCTTACCCTGCAAAAGTTAGCAGAGGAGTGTCAACGGGCCGTAAGTTTAAAGAAAGAGTCGCAAAAAATCGAAGCTGGCATTGCTTATATTAAAAAAATAAAAACAAGTAAAATTACCCATCAGAGAAAAATTGGAGAAAAAATTCGGCGTATTTTAATAATAGACAAGAAAATAAAAAGAACGAGGATGGAAAAAAGGTCCCACCATATAATTGCAGACGTTGTAACGAAAGACACTGGGAGGTAAATTGCCCATATAGAAATAAGAAATGTTTCGAGTGACAAAAGAATGGTCACAAAGGATCGTGTTGTAAAACGAAAAAATTCAATAGCCGAATTAGACAAACAAATTCGAATATCAAATCAGATAGAGATTTGAGGAAATATGTGACGACTGAAATATTCAAAAAGAATATCAAATTTCAACTCGATTCGGGGTCAGATTTAACAATAATGAACGATAAAACATGGAAAATTTTAAAAAGACCTACAATAATGAAGTCAACGAAACTCGCTCGAACGGTAACTGGAAAGGAAATTAACTTCGAAGGCGAGGTTGTACTTCCCATGAAATTGAACGGGATCGTTAAAAAAATAAAAGTTTTCATTCTGAAAAATGGAGAAAACTTGTTGGGCACAGATTTTATTGAAACATTCGAATTGTGGAATAAACCGTTAAACTCATTCTGTAGAAAAGTAGAAAGTAATACGCAAACAAGACAGGACATTAAAGAGGAATTAAAGAAAAAGTTTCCAGAAACCTTTACACCTGGTCTTGGAAGATGTAACAAGTTTGAAGCTAAATTTGAATTAAAGGAAAATACTATGCCTATTTTTAAAAAGAAACGTAACGTGCCTTTCGCAAGTGTAGAGAAAGTTAACGAAGAACTTGATAGGTTGGAAAAATGGGAATTATTTCGAAAGTAGAATCTAATTCATGGGCTGCGCCGATTGTGTGCATAAAAAAGAAATCAAACCAAATCAGAGCCTGCGTTGATTTTTCGACAGGGTTGAACTCGGTAATTAAGGACTACCATTACCCGTTACCGAGTCCGGAGGAGATTTTTAACAAGCTAAATGGCGGAGTGATATTTTCAAAAATCGACTTATCAGATGCCTATCTCCAAATTCCCGCCGAAGAGAAATGTTCGAAATTACTAGGGATAAACACGCATAGAGGTTTATTCAAGTACAACAGGCTTCCTTTTGGTATTAAAGTGGCACCAGCCATTTTTCAACAAGCCATGGACGTCATGTTGAATGACTTAGACTCTGCGTGTGCCTACTTAGATGACATCATAGTAAGGAGTGCAAACGTCGACGAACATCGAGAGCACCTCAATCAAGTATTTAAAAAGATTCAGGACTTTGGATTTAAAGTCAAAGAATCAAAGTGCGAATTTGGTTTGGAGGAAATTAAGTATTTAGGTCACATAATCAACAAAAATGGCAGATTTCCAGATCCGGAAAGGTCCATTGCGATTAGAGACATGCCGACGCCCACTAACGTGGCGACACTACAGAGTTTTCTGGGGCTCGCAAACTATTATCAAGCGTTCATTAAAGGAATGTACAATCTAAGAGCTCCGTTGAATGAACTACTAAAAAAAGAAAAGGCATGGGAATGGACAGTAGAATGTCAGAAAGCCTTTGATGAAATAAAGAAAATGCTTACGTCCGACCTCTTTTTAACCCATTACAATCCTAAACTTGATATTGTAGTGGCAAGTGACGCTAGTTCATATGGGGTAGGAGCGTGTATTCAACACATAATGCCAGATGGTTCTAGAAAACCAATTGCACATGCTTCGAGAGCATTACTCCCAGGACAGCGAAGTTATTCACAGATAGATAAAGAGGGGCTGAGTATCATTTTTGCAATAACAAAATTTCATAGATACATCTACGGCAGACATTTTATGTTAGAAACGGATCATAAACCTCTGATCACTATTTTTGGTTCAAAGAAAGGGTTACCCGTTTACACGGCAAATCGACTGTTAAGATGGGGAACCATTCTTCTCAATTATGATTTTCACATAAAGCACCTATCATCCAAAAATATAATTCATGCGGATACTTTATCAAGACTCGTACCGAGTCAAGAAGAAAGATTCGAAGAATCAATTATTGCAATTATCAGAGCAGATTATGAGGTGAAAAGCATGGTAAACAACATTGTAAGAGAGCTACCGGTTACATCAAAGGAAATCAAAAAAGAAGCTGAAAGCGATGATTTCATTTTAGAAATAAAAAGCAAAATGGTAGCAAATGACCAAAAAGTGCAGGAGATTCATTCAATGTGTGACGGAATTTTATTATATGGTGAGAGAATAGTAGTACCAAAAAAGTTGCAGAAAAGAATCCTACGGGACTTTCATATGGGTCACCCGGGGATTAATAGAACAAAAAGCTTAATGCGAAGCTTTGTATATTGGAAAGGAATGGATGTGGATATCGAAAACATGGGTCATCGATGTAAAGGGTGTGCGTTAGCAGCTAAGGCACCACCTATAGTACACAAACCATGGCCAAAGACGGATCATCCGTGGACAAGATTACACATTGATTTCATTGGTCCAGTAGAAGATTATTACTACTTAATAGTGGTAGATAGTTTTACAAAATGGCCGGAAGTACTACGCTGCAAAAAGCCTACGTCCAATACCACAACAACTTTTTTGCATGAACTATTTGCACGGTTCGGTGTGCCAGAGTGTATTGTAAGTGACAATGGTACACAATTTACTTCTGAAGAATTTAAGGAATTTTGTGAGTTATATCAAATTAACCACATAACGACGCCGCCGTATCATCCGAGATCCAATGGACTCGCAGAAAGATTTGTCGATACGTTAAAGCGCGCTCTGAAGAAAGCCTCAGGAGTTCCAACGGAAAAGGCGCTTCAGCAATTCCTACAAGTATACAGAATCACGCCAGACCAGAGAACACAATCAAACATGGCACCAGCTGAACTAATGTTCACTAGGAAAATTAAGTTAGTGTTTGACAAGCTTTTGCCAGGAAGAAATAGAGTAAAGAACACTATGTATACAGCTAGAAAAAGATACACCGCCGGAGAGAAGGTGTTTTTCAAGTGCTACAGAAACAACGTTGAGTTCTGGGAGCGAGGCATAGTGGACAAGAGAATCGGTGACCTGATTTACATAATTAAAGGGCCGAAGAATACTCATAAAAGGCACCAGAACCAACTCAAAAAATGTTACGTTCTAGAGCATGAAGAGAGTATAACGGATGAGGAGGAAGATCCCATTGATGTAATGTATGATATTTTTCAAGTAGAACCTCCGCAGAGTGCTCCTGAACCGAGAAGATCCGGTAGGAAACGAAAGTTCACGGACCCATTAGACGTGAATCCAAAACGGAAAAGATATTAAAATTAAGCAGATTGACATATACATATGAAGTATGCAAAGGGGATCTACAAAGAAATAACCATAATCACCATCCCATATAGGAAGCCAGTTTGAAATCCAAAAGGGATTCCAAGGTTTGGGAGGGGGGTGTTGTGGTAATCCACCTAATTTGCATAGCGGAGTACCGACGATATAAATATGGTTGGTACCGGAAGACAGGGGGGAAAATCAAGAGATCCAACTAGAGACTCTGCCCGACTGCGACTTAGTCAACACATTCTCCAGGAACGGTCTTCCCAGGAATATACAAAAGACTATATGTAAATATTGTGTACACTTTCTTGTTTCAATACATTTTATTCTAACTACATTTTGTGTTTGCATTATTATTCCATGCATTAGTCAAGTTTCAACATATACAGACATTATAAAAGTAGACATCTATATTTCCAAGCACAGACTTTCATTTAGTTAGTTAAATAATTCAATATTTTAGTATGTAAATTTAAAATTTTGTTAGATTTCCCATGACCAGATTTTAGATGTTTTATTCCTTCAGATATTGAATATACAAGATCTATTTTCTCTTTTTGAATATCAAAAATAAATCCTTCGTAAACGTTCTGAATATTTTCCTTATCTTGTGAAAATTTCGAATCCCCTAACTTGTGCAGCTTAATAACTTCTTGGGCTTGCTATTTTAAATTTTTATTTCTGCATCACAAGAAGCGACATGTTCCATGAAATTAAATTCGAGATTTAGAAACATCTGTCTTGCATAAAAATATACAATTTCCTCGACTGATATTGCCTACAAACTACAGAAGCTTTGAACAATAAATAGCTTCCCAGATGATGACTGAATAAAAAGTTGCAAAAGTTTTGACACTAAGCTGCAAAACTTGAACGGATGTACGAAGGGAATTCAGAAAGATAGTTGCTAAGATAGATAGATAGATAGATAGATAGATAGATAGATAGATAGATAGATAGATAGATAGATAGATAGATAGCGAATAGACCGAAATAGATAGATAGATAGATAGATAGATAGATAGATAGATAGATAGATAGATAGATAGATAGATAGCGAACAGACCGAAATAGATAGATAGATAGATAGATAGATAGATAGATAGATAGATAGCGAACAAACCGAAATAGATAGATAGATAGATAGATAGATAGATAGCGAACAGACCAAAATAGATAGATAGATAGATAGATAGATAGATAGATAGAAAGATATATAGATAGATAGATAGCGAACAAACCGAAATAGATAGATAGATAGATAGATAGATAGATAGATAGATAGATAGATAGATAGATAGCGAACAAACCGAAATAGATAGATAGATAGATAGATAGATAAATAGATAGATAGATAGATAGATAGATAGATAGATAGATAGATAGATAGATAGATTAGCTTTAATTGAAAGCTGAAGGATTAAATTTACTTAATTTCCAGTAAGCAAAATACTCTGGTGTATTTCAAGCAGATGTTATATTGGATAGAATCGATTTTTTTCTGTAAAATTAATGAAATATGGCATTTTTGACACATTTGTAAGCAGAAGTTAATACTCGCTTTTAAAAATCTTACAAAAATAAAATATATTTGCAAATTTAAAGTTAAATTAATCTGATTTGAAACAAATAGTACTTACTTATAGTATAAAATGTTGTATACAAGCATTTCTTAACCACGGTGTCTTGTTTTTCTGGCATGCTGATCGATTTATTGATAGCAGAACGTTAAGTGTGCAGCCGATAAAGATTTTCTTTCTATAAGAAGGGACAAACGCGTGACCTTTTAATAATAATGTCATGTATAATCTATCATAATTACAAAATCAGATCGTTTAGATACAAAAAAAATTATTTTAAAAGTCTTAGTCCATGGGGATTTGGAAGAAAAGGGTGCTAAAATACAGATAACAATCTTTCGTCCACCGCTGACCCCGACCCCGCAAAATAAAAAGATTTTTAACGAAAATTTCGAACTTGGTAGAAAGATTTTAAAAATTTATAAAATAATAAAAAAAAACTTTGGTCTTTCCTCTTACTAATTACATAAACATTTTGATGATAAAACTTTGTTTTTATTTAAGTTTGGGGCCTTTTTTCATCATGATATGCCGTTTTTGCAGCGAATTAGTAGCGTTACCTAGATTGAACATTGACTCAAAAACAGAAACACGGCTCTCTAAGTAATAATCTTTTTTTGTGTGTGTGTTCCTGTCGATTAAGCTCTCCAGATCACGATCATGAAAAACATTTTTTTGTTTTTGTTATTTTGCAAATTTTTAAGAGGAACAGTGAGTCAGTTTGGTATGTAAATTAATTTTAAATTGACTCTCCTACCGAAGACGAAAATTTAAAAATGGTAAGTAAAAGAAATAAGGAAATGAAAAGATTTGAATTTGATAAGCTTTTTTATTTCACTGAAGCAGGCATTAAAAGCATGCGAACAATAATGCTTCTTCTCTCACTCTCTCTATCGATCTCTCGCTCTCTCTCTCTTTCTCTCTCTCTCTCTCCCTCGCTCCCTCTTTGCGTATGTTCTGTCTTTCTTCGTGATCAAAACGGAATAGTGCATTATTTATGGGGTAGCAACAGGGCATAACGTACGCGTCAGCTAAGAAGCTAAAGAACAACCAGATACAGAAACGATGGCAAGATAAACCTCTTCACGGTCAATACTCTGCCCGTAGCAAACAAGCTGATGTAGACAAATCCCGTACCTTTCAGTGGCTACGTAGTGCAGGGTTAAAAGCTGCAGCCGAAGGTTTTATTCTTGCTGTACAGGACCAATGTTTGATAACTAAAAATTACCAAGCTCACATACTGAAAAATTGTGTGAGCCCAAAATGCAGATTCTGTGATAAATATCCAGAAACAATTGGCTATCTTGTATCAGGTTGCGTGGTATTGGCACCCACAGAATATAAAACTCAGCATGACAGAGTGGGCCAATATCTACACTGGAAAATCTGCAACATTTACGGAAAGGAAACTGCAAGAAAAATGGTATGAACACCACCCAGACCCGATTACAGAGATAGGACTTGTAACAATTTTATGGGACTTTACAATACACACAGACAGAACAATCATAGTTAATCGTGCTTAGAGTTGGCAATAACAAAATGTGCTTTCATATTGACATGGTAATTCCTGCAGGCTGCAATGTATCTTTGAAGATCTTCAAAAAGCTATCAAAATACAAGGACCTTGAAATCAAAATCTAAAAATTGTGGCACATGAGGGCATCAACAATTCCAGTTGTAGTTGGAGCACTCGGATTGATTGGAAAATATTCCGATAGACTCATTGAAGGGTTCCTGGTAGCCCATGCCTTAAAGAAATACAAAAGATTTTTCTCACAAGTACAGCCCATACTTTATGAAGGGCGTTATCTATGTAAAATATGTGTGATTTTTTTTGAAACTGCTCAGTTGAAAATGTCATAATGCCATTTCTGGCTTTAGGTTGGGACCCGGAAAGAAATGAGTAAACACCAGAAATCAAAGGAAATATAATAATAATAATAATAATAATAATAATAATAATAATAATAATAATAATAATAATATTATTATTATTATTATTATTATTACTATTACTATTATTATTATTATTATTATTATTACTATTATTATTATTACTATTACTATTATTATTACTATTACTATTATTATTATTATTATTATTATTATTATTACTATTATTATTATTACTATTACTATTATTATTATTATTATTATATAATAATAATAATAATAATAATAATAATAATAATAAAGAGATACAAAAAATTGTTCTGACAAGTACAGCCCACACTTTACGAAGGGTTTTATCTATGTAATTATTTTTTTTTCTTTCTTTGCAGCGGAAAGTGTCATGATGCCATTTCTAACCTTAGGTCCCTGGGCGGGACCCGGAAAGAAATGTGTAAACGCCAGATATCAAAGGAAATAAAAATAATAATAATAATAATGAAAAATGTGGCACGTGAGGACATCAACAATTCCAGTTGTATTTGGAGCCTTCATTTTGATAGGAAAAGGTTTCGATAGACTCATTGAAGGGATCCCTGGTAGGGCAAGCCTTAAAGAAATGCGCAAAAATTGTACTCAGAAGTATAGTTCACACCTTACGAAGGGCTATATCGATGTAAAATCTGTGTGATCTTGGTTTTTTGTTTTGTTTTGTTTTTTTTAATGCTTAGTGGAAAATGTCATGATGCTTTTTCTGACCTTAGGTCTCTGGCTGGGACCCGGAAAGAAATGAGTATACACCAGAAATCAAAGGAATAATAATAATAAGAAGAAGAAGAAGAAGAAGAAGAAGAATAATAATAAGAATAAGAATAATAATTGACTGGTTGGAAAAGATTCCAGTAGACTGATTGAAGGGATCCCTGGAAGTCCATGCCTCAAAGAGATACAAAAAATTGTTCTGACAAGTACAGCCCACACTTTACGAAGGGCTTTATCTATGTAATTATATTTTTTTTTGCAGTGGAAAGTGTCATGATGCCATTTCTAACCTTAGGTCCCTGGGCGGGACCCGGAAAGAAATGTGTAAACGCCAGATATCAAAGGAAATAAAAATAATAATAATAATAACAATACGGAAGTAAGAACATGCTTTAAATAATATAAATACTGACTTTTTTATTTAAACTTGAAATGATATATATATATATATATATATATATATATATATATGATACAGCTGGAAAATACGTGAAAATTACGAGTTTTTACGTGTTTTTTCAGGCTAGCAGAGCTTCTGCTAAAAAGTGGCCATTAAATAACTAGAGCTATAATACTCAATAAATTTAGAAAAGTTCAAGTCACCTATCGGGTTAGCAGACTCAAGAGATTCGCGTCGAAACGCACATCAAATATAGGATCTAATAACTTCCATAGATTTATCCAACATCTATCTCTGATGAGCTTTGTAAAGTAGCATTTTTAGGCCTTCCTCAGGATATAACATTTGTTAGAATCGAAAATACTGATTTTTACCATTTTAGAAAAGTGTTCTATTCCGAATATTGCGATAGTGTAAAATCGATCCCTGGCTTTTCAAAGAGTTATTATAACTGTGCTTATATCATTGCGTACAAAAAAAAATTTTTTCGATAAGTTTTATTTTAAATAAAGAACGAAAAGTTTTATATCTTTCATTTGTTTTATTTTTAAGAAAATATTTCAAACAAGCTATGGTATTTGTTTGCCTTGTGAAATAGTTTGTTTTCGTTTTTGCATAAAAATGTTTTTTCATTAAAGAACAAAGTGATATTTATATTATTCCTGAAAGTTCAAACGAATGCATATTTTATGCATATTTTAAACAAGCAATTTCTTTTTTTGGCATTTTTATAAAAAGATTCATTTTAATTAAAGAACAAACAGATAGATATATTTTTAACTGAAGAACAAAAATTTACATAAATTAATAACAGTACTTGTCAGTTCATTCTGCATTTCACTGTTTGCGCTTGTCCTCCGACAACAAAAATTCCGTTTCACAGACTTATCTGGACGAGGGTATTTTTGTAATTGATATACGAGGGTCATTCAATGAATAAGGTGAATTTTTCGGTATAAGGACTTCTAATACGTAGATAGAAGCTTACTCTTTTTTATTTTTATATTTTTTGTTTTACTTCTTTTTCACCTGGTTTTAATTTCTTTTGCAGATTAAAAAAAATTTGAGAGTTTTGGCGATTAACAAAGATGGCCGACCAAGAAGCATGCTCCAGGATTGAACAGCGGTTAGTTATCAATTTTTTGGTTGCTGAAGGGTGCAAACCAATTGAAATTCATAGGAGAATGTCAGCTGTGTATGGTGCCACATGTTTCAGCCAGAAAATGTCTACAAGTGGGCTAAATTGTTTAAAAAAGGACGGAACAGAGTTGAGGATGAAGACAGGCCTGGGAGGCCTACAGAAGTGAGGTCTCCTGAGGTGATCGGATCAGTCAATGACCTCATTCAGTCTGACAGAAGGGTGACAGTGGATGACATTGCAAGGACTTTGAGCTTATCTGTTGGAACAAACGCAGGGGACATCAGTCAGAAGGAGTCATCTGGCATCATGACAACGCAAGGCCTCACACAGCAGCCCAAACGGTGCAGACCATCAACGAGCTGGGCTGGGAACTGCTCCCTCATCCCCCTTACAGCCCAGACTTTGCCCCTTCAGACTTTTATCTGTTTGGTCCCTTGAAAGCGTTCACGAGAGGCACGAAGTTTAAAAGTGACGATGACGATGAAGTCAAAAGTGTTGTGAGCGACTGGCTGAGACATCAGTCCAAAGATTTTTACGCTGAGGGAATACGGAAGCTTGTGCACAGATGGGAAAAGTGTGTGACAGTGCTGGGAGACTACGTTGAAAGAAAAATTAAGCTTCTATCTGTATTAGAAATCCTTATACCGAAAAATTCACCTTATTTATTGAATGACCCTAGTATTTTTACACTGTGTTTATATTGTGACTAGGAGCCTAACCACTAAATCCATAAAAACCAATATTTTTCGAAACAAATAACGTGGCCTGAGAAATGCTAACCTACAAAAATGATAGCACGAAAATACTTTCCCTATTTTTAACGAGTGGAACAGTCTATTTAATCTGCATTTCTTTCTTACTCCTTTTATGCCCTTAAAACATTCACTAACCTTCTATCTTGAGTGGCTCTTGGGATTTGTATTAAGTGAATAATAATACGGAAAAAACTTTAGCATTTTTTCTTCTTCGGAGTTTCTTAATCTGGTTTGCTTTTCGCTTTAAGGACATAGCGTGGCTATTTTTTATACGAGAGTGGGCTAAAAGGTTCATAGGCTGACTATGAAGTATTGATGCTAGAACTGTGAAACATTGCATGCATTAATTTCAATCCTGCTTATTAATAAGTGCATTGTTTACTTCCAGGTAAACTGACATCTACCTGTTCGAAGAAGACTTCAAAAGGGTTTAGCCCCCAAAGACATTCATACTAACATGGTTGCTACATTAGGGGGTGATACTCTAGTTTTATCAACAGCGCAAAAATGGACAGCTGAATTTAGGAGGGAGGGTCTTGAAGATGACCCTATGTCCGGAAATCCTGTAGTTGCCACCACCGAGGAAAGCATTGATCGTGTTCACCCCAGAGTGATGGATGACAGGCAGTTGGCTATAAATCAAATAGCCAATTTTATTTTATTAGCATATTCCGTCAGAGAGTTGAGAATATTCTGCATAATGAACTTGGGGTGACGAATGGTTTTACTCGGTGGATGCCACGCCTGACACCTGATCAAAAGCGCATCAGGCTTGTCATATCACGGGAAAATCTGACATTGTTTGCGGCAGATCCAGCTGGTTTCCTTGAATGTTTTCTAATCCAGGATAAGTGTTTGGTTCATCACTTTGAGCCAGAGGCAAAGAGACAATCCATACAGTGGAAACACTCCTCTCCTCATCGGCTCAAAAGAAGGCCAATGTCGTTTCCTTTGCAGGAATGGTGATGACCTGTTTTGGGGCGATGCAAAAGACATTTATCTTCAAAAGGGCGACATCATCAATAGAGATTACTATGTGTTATGGGTCCTTACCTATAACTACAGAATGAACTCTTTCTAACACTATGTATACTACGCCTCTCAAGAGAGAGAGAGAGAGAGACGAATCGAGTCGAGCCGATAGTAGTTCACTCCAAACCAGACTGACAGTCATACTAACACCTTCCACATCTTGTATTATGATTCCGTGTAATATATCTTCGTTATTTCTACTCTTGTGTTAGTGTTGTTCTTCCTTGGTCCTAACCTGGACCATAACAATAATAATAATAATAATAATAGTATTATAATAATGATAATAATAATAATAATAATAGTAATAATAATAATAATAATAATAATAATAATGAAAATAATAATAATAATAATAATAATAATAATAATAATAATAATAATAATTGTTATGGGTCCTTACCTATAACTACAGAATGAACTCATCCTAACATTATGTATACTACGCCTCTCAAGGGAAAGGGACCAATCGAGTCGAGCCGATAGTAGTTCACTCCAAACCAGACTGACAGTCATACTAACACCTTCCACGTCTTGTATTATTATTCCATGTAATATATCTTCGTTATTTCTACTCTTGTGTTAGTGTTGTTCTTCCTTGGTCCTAACCTGGACCATAACACTATGCCAGCTTACTAAGGTAGTTACGAAAGGTTATGAAGCCCAAATGCACAGGAAAACTGACGGAAGGTGTCTTCTTTCATCAGGACAATGCTCCAGCTTACAAGTTTCTTGCTTTCAATGACTGTGCTTTTAAACTGGTTGATCACTCTTCCTATTCCCCTGATTTCAATGGATGCTGTGCGTGGCCGTGTCTTTGAATTGATTGATCACTCTTCTCTATTCTCCTGATTTGACTATCATCTGATCTCCAACATAAAACAATACTTGGCAGGGAATCAGTATCGTAGTGATGATGTCATATCTTCTATTGATGATTTTTTTTAACCACCAGGATGAAAGCTTCTTTGCCAATGGGATCCAAGCATTGCAACACTGATGGGGTGTGGACTCCAATGGGGCTATGTTGAAAAATAAACCTCATTTGTTCACATTCCATGAAAGTTTTTTGGTCAGCCTCTGAACTTTTCAGTCGACCCTCATGCAGCTGTTGCCTAATACAACCAACTCATATTTTGAATCAGGCGATCGGGAAATTTCTGAAATAAATTATCTACATTCGATAAAAGCCAATCATAATACTATGATTATAAAACAAAAATAATGTCTCACTGATCAAGGCTAATGGAATAATTTCGTTCTTCAGTGAGGGCAACATTATAATGGCTTTTTGTCCGATAAAGAAACAAAGAAAAGAGTATTGAACTGTTATGTAATATCGGTCCTCCTATATGAAAGTGAATGCTGAAAAACATAGATTAAGAAAAGACGAAGCAACAGAAGGGTGGTTTTACAGAAGGATGCTGGGGATGCGATAATCTGAATACATTAGCATCGAAGGAGTTTGAAGAAAATGGAAACAAAAAAGTTATTTACACTGAGCACCAGGAAGAGATGGTTGAAATTTCTATAACGCAAAATGAGGTAAAAGAGAGCTTAGCCAATTTGACACTCACAAAACAGATTGAAGGCAATAGGGAGAGAGGAAAGCAGCTTATATCCTATTTATGGATTTAGTGTAAATGCAAAGCATACAAGAGAATGTATGGCTGTATGGTTGCCAGCAAAAGGGACAGCCCATCACGAAAATTACAAATTGGAAATGCCAAAATCAAGCAAATACTAAAATTTAAATATTCTATGAAGTGTTTTACCAGAGAATAGAAAATGTGACATCGAAATCCGAAGTTGCATTGGGATAGCGAAAGATGCCTTCCAATGTCTAAGCCAAATATAATAAACAAGAAAATCTCTTTAGAAACAAAGTAATGAACAATGAATTGTTATGTTAATATCGGTCCTGCGATATGGCAGTGAATGCTGGACAATCTCTTCACAGATGACGAAAGGACTTGATGCAACAGAAATGTTGTCCTACAGAACGATGCTGAGAATACAATGAACTGAACATGTATTTTATATTTTTAATTTCGCGCATGCGCGTTGGTTGTTTTTTATTTCTTTTGTCAACTGCACAGTATATTAGGGTCAGTTGAGCACCATCGGTGAGAAAAAGAGCACCAAGATGCAATTGACTCTGCTAGAAATTTGGAAACAGCATGCTGTATTGCTTGGCATTTGCATCGGAATTTCCAATACAAAAATTTCAGAGTATTTGGGTGTCAATCTGAGTTGGATGATATATCCAGTCAACATTATGGTGTTTGGGGTGATCACTAGGGATGGTGATATTATGCCGCCATTCATCGTCCCACAGAGCCTCAGACTCAACATGGAGGCCTATATCAAGTGCCTTGAGGAGGTAGTCAGGAGGGTGGCTGGTGGAGGACCCTAGGTCTGGCAACAGGACTCTGCACCATGCCCCACAAGGAAGAGAACCTAGTCATGACTGTCAAACAATTTCTGCGACCACATCAGCCTTTATATCTGGCCGCCTAACTCCTTAGACTGCAACCTCCTTGATTATGCATTGGGCTCAAAACTACTTGTAACACCAAAGATGAACTGAAATCAAGGATTATGCCAGCATTCTCCAATTTAAGAAAAGAAAACTGCCCAGAAGAGTTGCAGGAGATCCCGAAATTGTCTGGAGGCCGTGGTTGAAGCCAACGGCTATTTTATTGAATAAATTTATTCTTTAGTATTTCTAGATATTTTAAAGAATTTATAAATTTTAAATGAAATTTTGTTTGTTTTTCATTAAATTTTTGGCACAGGTTATGGTTAGGATTGGGGTTAGGAATTTTTTACAATTTAAAAATCTGTTTTTGGTTTGTCTATTGGGGTGAGCGCGAACGTAGACCCCCCACACTTAGAAATAGCTCACCTGATTCACCCACATTTGAGGCGATCGTAAAAGTCAGTCCAACCAAAGTATAATGATAGGGCCTCACTCTGGGAAAATCTGGTGTGAATTTTAGTAAATATCTATTTTTATTTTTAGGTGAATTAACAGAAAAGATCCTTTAAGTAATTTTGCGATTGCATTGGTTTCATTCGCTGTATAAATAATCTCGAATTTTTTTCTATACAGTTAATCCTATTGCTTCATGTATGAATGAATTCTGATTTATAATAATTAAAATTAATAATATCCAAAGAAAGCTGATACAGTACAGTCCAAAGAAAAATTTACCATTACATTGGTCATATTTTCTGCACGAATAATCTCAGATTTTTATCTATACAATTAATTCTGTTGCCTCAGGTAAGATGAATTCTGATTTTTACATCGTTAAAATTAATAATATCCAAAGAAAGCTTACAACTGCAACATAAAAAAAAATGACAGAAATATTTAAGCAATTTTGTCTTAATTAACTAATGTTGCATTGGCTCCATTTTCTACATGAATAAACTAGGATTTTCCTCAATACAATCCATAATAATAAATTCCTCTTTTTAAGTCAGTAAAAGTAAAAAATATGTAAAGAAAGCTAACGCGACACAAAAGAAATAAAAGCAATATATTCTTTTCTTTTTATGTGCCGTGTCCTTTCATTGGCGATCATCGTTCTCCACTTCCCCCGCTATCTCTTGCGGCTCTCAATAAGTTTCGTGCCTCTGCCAACTCCTCCAGACCACGTTCTGCTATCTACTTACTTAAGCTCGCCAGGTATGTCATGCGTTGCTTTCCCTTGTCTCTCTTTCCCCTCTATTCGACCTGTGAGTATCAGATTCTCCAGACCCGCCTTTCTCAGTACGTATCCCAGAAATTTCATCTGCCTTTTTCCGTATGCTAAGTGTAAGCTTCTTCCTTGTTTGCATCCTCTCCAAGACCTCATCGTTGCTCACAGGCTCGCTCCGTGATATCCTTAGCATCCTTCTGTACATACCTCCGTTGCCTCGAGTCTCTTTTTCCTCTTTGAAGAGACCGACGAACTTTCGCTGCCGTAAAGGAGGACAGCTCATTACTCTTTTCTTTGTCACCAAAGAAATACTCCTGTCTTGCAATACTCTGCCCAGCTTTTGGAATGCCTCCTTGGTGATCCCAATCCGTCTTTGAATCTCAGTGTCGCACCTACCGTCCTCCGTCAAAACACTTCCCAGATATTTAAACTTCCGCACATGCTTGATTTTAGTGTCCTCGACCTGCAAATCTCATTTCGGCGTCATCCTTTTACTGATGACCATGCATTCTGTTTTTTTGTAGTTTATGCTTAGATTTGATTTGATACAAGGTCCGGTTTAATGTGGGGAACCCGAGCTCATCTACCCGGGCCAGGGATAAAAAATTGCTCGTCCCCACAGCCGTTGGTTGTGCTGGTATGACTACCGATCCATCCTCTCTAGTACAATGAGGGTGCAGCTTTCCCCCAGGACCAGGAACATTTCAGTGTTTTGTTTTTTCTCAGCTGCATCTCTATCCGCGAACAGGGACATAACGGAGCCACACTCTACCAGAATACGCAACTGAGAGATGATAAACTCTACTCGGCTTATGCCAGGTAAGTAAGTATATTGTTACAGGACCTCTACAATGTTTGGTTATTGGCGTTAAATAACACTTTCTGCTACAATGCAAACTGAATATGTCATTATTAAGAAGGGAGATCGGGCTGGGTGACCAATAAATATATGTATAATTGCATGGTGTCTAATATTATAGAATAGATGGTGAAAAGCTTTTAGAGACATTGTGATAACTCACTCTAGCAATTATATGTCTTGCTGAGGCTACTCGCCGTGACATCTGTTGACTGAGTTGTAATCTGCCCGAAGACAGAGAACGGCCTGCCTGACTGCAACGATCTAGTATATACCCTGTCTCCGCATTGAGACGAGAAGTTACACAAGGTCGTGTTTGAAGCGAGAAATCCGAGCGCGTATATCCGAGCCAAAGATCAAAGGTTACCCAGTCCTCGCAACCGCGGGATATGGCATTTTGCATTGTCTATCCTTCTCAGCCGAGTCTCCGTCTGTAGACAGAACCCCGACTATGTCGTATTCTGTCCGACGACAGAGAACTTGACAGTCATGAACCAGACAGCGAACAGCCTGACTCCGATCGACTAGTATTTACCGGTCGCTCCACTGCGAACTAGATGTGACATAAGGTCAAGTTTACTGTGGGGAACTCGAGCGTTTCCATCCGGGCCGATCAAAATTTACCCAACCCCCGCCAAAGCGGGCTCGTATACAGAACTGGTCTGTTTTTCTCAGCCGAGTATCTATCAGAAGACAGAGCCCGACTGAGTCATCCTCCACCCGAAGACAGATGTCTTGTCTTGTCATGTCGCGAGCCTGGATGTCAGACTCTGACTGATTTCTTCTGATTTACTTGGAGTTCTTTATTTAAGGCATCTTGCGTAGTTCATTTGTGTTACCTGGGGTATGTTATTTACTCCACAACAATTTTTTTTGCCTTTGGAAGGAGAAATTTATAAACGCTCTTACTATTTTCTTATGAAATTGATATTTCAGTTAATAGTAACGGTGGAAAAAGAATTAAGAATTCATAACAATTCGACACTCAATAGATGAAAAAAAATTAAACTGCACTTTGATCTATACAGTTCCGATCGAACTTGCAATCGCCGATTCGTGAATCTGACACTCTAACCACTGTATTAAGAATAAGTAGACAATGCTGAGCGGCTACCGAAACAGTTATAGGGCGAGGAAAAAATGAGATCAACAAGCCGAGTTCAATTCTCTAACGTGGTTGTTGCGTCCACTACGCACTAATACTCTCATGAATAGCAAGAATAAGTAAATTAGTAAGGTTCAGTTTATCCCTGGCGTGGTGGGATGTGCGATATGGTGTAATGAGGATGAGGATGAGGAATCGAAAAGCCGAGTTCAATTTCCAGCCGGGTTCATTACACTTACGCGCAAATACTCCTCGGAGAAATAATCATCTCTTCCCTCGCCAAGTATGTGTTGAATAGCATATGCTTGATTAGTAACCAGACTACTGCAGAAAGAAACGGCAGCCTACTGCGGGAAAATGCACTGCCTAGTTAATCATGAATCGAAAGTGAGATAATCGCCCAAGCATGTATCACGTATGGCACTTAAGTGACTGACTGATGGCAACCGATCTAGAAGAAAGATAAGTTTGAATTCAAACCGTGGAGAAAGCAACGGGAAACGTCTCCACTACCTTTCCCATGAAAGCTCATTGTAATTCATAGACATTAAAGAAAAAGGAAGACGTGAAGAGCTGAAGATACGAGTCATTAAAAAAAAAGTATTTAAATTTAAAATTTAAAATCTTATTCAAATTAAAATCTTATTAAATTAAAATTTAAAATCTTATTTTCAATTAGTATATTCCACAAGTGATATGACTGACCACTTTGAGAAAGGCTATTTTGCCTCATTCGGAAATCCCTCATTTGCAGAGTGCTTATAACATCCGGCATCTCTAAATACGACGTTTAGTCCACTTGAGTCAGGGTTTGGAACTGTTGCTTTTTTATTTTTGGGGTGGAAGTATTATTGTTTGTAACGGTTCCACTCTCAATAAAGCTCTTTGTTTTGAAGGACTATTGGGTCTCAAGTTCACTCCAAACCTCAAGTAGAACCCATGTATACAATTTAAACATACTAGATGTAAATATCTAACACCGAATTTCGGGGCTGATCCAGTTTTCTTATCGAATCGGGAAATGAAATTTGCCCTGAACGCCCAACACTTCTAGATACTTTCATACTAAAGGTTTTATCCTTTATGCCTATGTATTTAATTTTTATTAACGACTTTCGCGATGGCATCAGCTCTCAATTTGCTATCTATGCTGATGGCACAATCCTTTACCCCTATCTCGACAGTAAGTTTGATCAGACTCTGACTGATTTCTTCTGACTTACTTGGAGTTCTTTATTTAAGGCATCTTGCGTAGTTCATTTGTGTTAACTGTGGTATGTTATTTACTCCACAACAGACTTTTTTTGCCTTTGGAAGGAGAAATTTATAAACGCTCTTACTATTTTCTCATGAAAATCGACAGTAAGTTTGATCAGATCGATAAGATCAATTTGGACGAAAACAAAAAGAGAAGTACTAGAATGTCGTCATAATCCCCGAAAATCATTCAGCCTTTGATAGTTGTACTGAATAAGATAACGAGGGACACAAAGCACTTCCCGGGTCACCTAGTAAGGTTTGCCCACCTCTGGTCTCGGAATTTGGGGGTAGTATGCACCGGCCCTGCTTGAAGATTTCAAACAACAACAACAACAACAAAGATGAATAGCACAAAAGAAAGTAATGATTTAATCCAGATGCTGACTTTCCACACTACCTTAAACAAAAAGTTAGGAAGGAAACTCCCATCGATACTGAAAAGAACTATAATATCTAGTTGTCTAATTTCTTGATAAACAGTTTTAATGAAAAGGTTTTATAAATCTCAACCGACAGTAACACTTAACAGTCCGGTTAATGAATGCTGAATGTTTCTTGTACGGAAACGCCTAATTGTATTATCATTGCGAAATGTAGGCGACAAACTGAACCGAAACCTAAAATCGGTTCACCGATTGCGCGTTGTTCCGCATCCATACGTTACCTGCTCATACTTGCCTACAGAAGTTCGCTTTTGTCCGAATGTAAACTGTTTTCATTTTAAAAGGGAGAAGGCTCCCAGTCTTGGGGGTTCCAATCCTGTGACAGTATCAGCCACTTTGCAATTAAGAGAGGTGGGGTAGGTATAATATCGATGCCAGGATGACAGTGGTCGCGAGAACTGGGCAGTTGTCGTCTTTGGACCATACACATACGCATGTGTATGAAACTCCCCATGTAAAACCAACCTTGTGTCACATCCTGCATTTGTAGGCAGGCCCGGTAAATATATACTTTCCCTCGATTCTACGAACGCACTGAAATCAATGTCATGCAGGAACGGCAGTTTTTGAAGATACACGTATTTTTTCTTTCTTTTTTCTTTCTCTGAGTTGCGTGAGCGCGCATGCGCTCATGAAAGTTTTTTGTTTTTTGTTTGCGCGTGGCATAAGTCGGAAAAAATATGTGAAAAACATCGATAATTTTAAACTCTATATATAACTATTTTTTCTACCTGCAGAGACAGAAAAAATGATTAAAAATAAGTCTTTTATCTTGTTAATTATAGATAGAATGAAACAAATGAAATCAAAATTGATTAAACAATTGTATCGTGTACACCAAATGAGGTCGACATGTATTTTTATTAGTGTCATACTTCACAGACGCCGGGCAAATTATTGTCACTGCTGTGATATAAATTAGAATTATGTATAAATAGTATTCACACACACACACACACACACACACTTCAGGAAAGAAAAACCTGTATAGATATTGTAATACTAAATTTATTCAAACATCATGAGATTAATACAAATTATCTTCGGCCTCTACAATCACAAGAGATGCTAAAAATATTGGCCTTTAGCTTCCAGACATTTATTAGTGCGGCAAAGTCCTGTTTGGGCAACGTTGGTCAAAGTATCCAGTGGGATTGCTGCACATGCATTTTCAAAGTTTTGTATAAGGGCTGCCAACGTGGTCAGTTTTCTGCGATACACAACATCTTTCTGAGTCCCCCATAGGTAAAAGTCTCAAAACTACGGAAGACAAGGTTTTCCTTTCCTGTAGTGTGTATACATTTTTTGGCAGACCCTCTCTCTCTCTCACTCTCTCTCTCTTTCTCTCTCTCTCTCTGTCTCTCTCTCTATCTATCTATCTATCTATCGATCTATATATATATATATATATATATATATGAGATAAAGATATATATTTTTATATATCAAGAATAATATTGAGGAAATTGTAAGACAAAATGGAAAATATTTATTTGTGACGTATTTCACAAATAAACTTTTTACATATATGTATATATATATATATATATATATATATATATATAGATAGATAAATAGATATAAAAGGAAGTGTGTGTGTGTGTGTGTGTGTGTGTGTGTGTGTGTGTGTGTGTGTGTGTGTGTGTGTGTGTGTGTGTGTAACGAATGCACGGCCGCAATTTTCAACGGATTTGCACCAAAATTTACATGCACATGCTCCAAGTTAGCATAAAGGCCAAGACTGACTTTGCATTTCCTAACTCCCATCGATACTGGAAATAATCGATTTTTTCATGCTTCTACGGCAGTTTTCATGTAGTTTGCGGCCATTTTGTTCTGACCAGACTGAGAGCCTGTAGCTGGCTTCCACGAATAGGCAGGAAGATTCTTTTTGCCAGCGTGAGACCCAACGGCTGACTGACACGAATGTTGTTAACATTCTTTTTCATTCGGTTTTTCTAGTTATGAGTCCTTTTTTAAAGCTGATCGTTTTGTGTTCATTTTGTTTAGTTCTTTTTTCGTAACAGATTTAATGTTTAGTATAGAGCTTAGAAAAAATGTGCAGTGTGAGATAGGCAAGAAGTAAGGCATGTAGCAAGATCAGCACGGCAAAGGGCACTCCTTTAAAGGCAAGGAAGGGCAAAAATATTTTAAGTCAAGTGATAGCGATTGCTGTATGAGTCGTACTCTTTTTGAATCAAGCACGGGCAACGCCGGGCCATGCTGCTAGTATATATATATATATATATATATTCTTTTATACAAGTTTTGTTAAAAACGACTGACAAGGTACTGCGGTTAAGTTGGGTTTTTTAAAATTTTTCTTGTGTTCTTATAAATTTCTTCTTTTCTGGATATAAATTATGTAGAAATTGTCAGAATGTTCTGTATGACTGAGCGCTTTCTGGTATAGTTTTAGCCATTATCAAAGATGTTTTTTTTATTTTTACATTTAACTGGATGTATGTAATTTTCTTATGTATGTATCAAGAGTTTTATTTTACAAACACGGTCAACACATTCTGGCGGTGTTCAGAGTTAAAGTTATTGAATGTTGACTTTATACAGGGTGTCCATAAAGTTCGTGTGCACTTTAAAAATTTATAACTTTATTTGTATTTGCGATAGAAATAATCTGTAAAAAATGTTATAAAGTTTAATGTACCTAGTTTTAAGTATAGCTAAAATAACTAATGTGATTTCAGGCATTACTGTAAATCAGTTGGCAAATGTTTTCTGTGAATTACCCTTTGTATTGCTAATGATGGAGGACATGTGGAAACTTAAATAATATTTCAATAAAACCTTAAAAAATATAGATTTACTTCTTTCTAATCCTTTTTACAAATTATTTCTATCGCAAATACAAATAAAGTTATAAATTTTTTAAAGTGCACACGACGTTTATGGACACCCTGTATATATATATATATATATATATATATATATATATATATATATATATATATATATATATATATATATATATATATATATACGAGGGTCGTTCAAAATGTTCTAAGCCTCACCCAGAAAGAAAAGTTATAGCTGAACATTTTTGTTGTGAGAGTTTTGGCGATTAACAAAGATGGCCAACCAAGAAGCATGCTCCAGGATTGAACAGCGGTCAGTTATCAAGTTTTTGGTTGCCGAAGGGTGCAAACCAGTTGAAATTCATAGGAGTATGTCAACTGTGTATGGTGCCACATGTTTCAGCCAAAAAAATGTCTAAATTGTTTAAAGGATGGAGCAGTGTTGAGGATGAAGACAGGCCTGGGAGGCCTACAGAAGTGAGGTCTCCTGAGGTGATCGAATCAGTCAATGACAGGAGGGTGACAGTGGATTACATTGCAAGGACTTTGAGCTTATCTGTTGGGACAAACGCAAGGGTCATCAGTCAGAAGGAGTCATCTTGCATCATGATAACGCAAGGCCTCACACAGCAGCCCAAACGGTGCAGACCATCAACGAGCTGGGCTGGGAACTGCTCCCTCATACCCCTTACAGCCCAGACCTTGCCCCTTCAGACTTTCACCTGTTTGGTCCCTTGAAAGCGTCCACGAGAGACACGAAGATTAAAAGAGACGATGAAGTCAAAAGTGTTGTGAGCGACTGGCTGAGACATCAGTCCAAAGATTTTTACGCTGAGGGAATACGGAAGCTTTTGCACAGATGGGAAAAGTGTGTGACAGTGCTGGGAGACTACGTTGCAAAAAAAAGTAAGCTTCTATCTGTATTAGAAGTCCTTATACCGAAAAATTCACCTTATTTATTGAATGACCCTCGTAGAAAAACGAATTCATATTTTTGTCTTCATTTCTGTGCAGGTGATGTTCATACAAAGGTGAGATGTATGCGACAAATCTAAAAATAGACAAAACAGCGGCCTGAACAGTCATAAAATGTGTGCAAACGGTATGACACCCAAGGAAATCCATGACAACATGGTAGAGACACTTTCTATGCAACTGTGAAGTGGGCTGCGGAATTCAAACAGGACATCGACATCATATACGATGACTCTCGGTCAGGTCGCTCAAAAATGTCAACTACAAATTGAGAATTTGATGTCATTCGCCGTGTGGATTCGGACGACATACGTCTTATTGTCCAACATATTGCAAACTCCATTGGCATTAGTTCTGTTTTGGTCTATACTGTTTTAACTGAGATCTTGGGAATGAGCAAGCTATCTGCAAGACAGGCCCCAAGAACACTGACCCCAGAGCACAAGCTGAAAAGGTTAACATTTCCAGGACACAAATGACTCGCTTCTAGAACGATCCTGAGAATTTGTACCACAGTTTACTAACTCAAGATGAAACCAGGATTAACCAATTTGAACCTGGATCAAAGATTCAAAACAGTGGAAACATTGGTTATCCACCGCGAAGAAGTTCAAGCAGGCATCGTCTGTTTGCCACGTTTTTTTTTAATTCTGAAGGCGAAAAACTACTTAGAAAAAGTATTGTCAGTGCTATACATGAAAATTAAGACAACTGAAGGAAGAGATCAAATTGAAACGCAGAGGTAAGCTGGTTGAAGGTGTCCTCTTGCATTAGAATAACGCGCCCGTTCATACTGCTCAGGTTGCAGTAGCTGAATTAGCCAACTGTGGCTTTGTATTTCTGCCCAACCCCCTTACTTACATAACTCCATCCGGCTTCTTCCTGTTTCCTAAACTCAAATCCCCCTTGCGTAGTCGCCATTTTGGAAACAATGATGAGATCATATGTGCTGTGAAGATTTTGGCGGGCCAGGACTCCACCTTCTGTGATGTGATTGCAATGCTTAAGCATCGTTGGACCAACTGCATTGATGTCAAGGGGGACTATATTGAACAATAATGAATAACTATCTTGTTTCTCCAACTCTTCTGGGTGAGGCTTAGAACTTTTTGAATGACCATCGTATATATATATACATATATATATGTATATATATATATATATATATATATATATATATATATATATATATATATATATGAAGACATTTTTATGTCTATACATTCTTTTTATAGATACAAATATTTAAGTAAACGCTCTATCTAGTCGGTAAATGTTGTTAATACTTTTTTTTATAAACAGAGCATTTACTTAAAAATTTGTATCTATAAAAAGAATGTATAAACATAAAAATGTCTTAAAATAATTGTCGGACTAATATAATATATATATATATATATATATATATATATATATATATATATATATATATATATATATATATATATATATATATATTCGATATATGTGTTCATTCAAAGTCCTTTTGTCGAAAATAACAAACAAGTTATGTATCATATATTTTTAATATATGTTTTCATATAAGCGAAAAGTGTTTCGAAATATCGGTGCTGAACGTGGAAAGGAACTATCAACATTTCGTGTTAGTTCTTGATACAGTTCCAATTTTTTTGATCAGCTTCAAACATTATCAAGAAACAAATAAATTAGATTAACTTCAAAGTATCTCTGATAGTCTGCATCTTTCAAATGATTTTAAATTTTGAGTTTCGAATAATTTTGTTGTCACGCTTACGTGATGTTATTTTTTTTTAACTTTTTGAAACTCTATAGTGTTGCGTGACAATGGCATAATATGGATTCTGTGAATTTAAATATATCTTAAAATACCTATACCACAATCATAAGTGGTTTTATTTTATTCTTGGTTGTTTTAAATTAATACTTAAACGTCTTGCTGCAGAACATAAAGAATTAGCATCTTTTCAGCTCTTCGTATTATTGGTCTCATGATCAATATTTACAGACTCTTACAAACCCAATTGTGCCCTGTCTCTTCAGGATGTGGGCGATCCATACTCTCCACAACTTCCTTAGTTCTTAGTATGATATAATTTTTGAAATCCCCACCTCCTGATCCCTGTCTTGTCATCCATTGACACAGGGTTGTTGGATAGGTTATGCGTTACTATCCTCTGTTCCTCTTTTCAATTCCCTTTTTCCTCGTTCTGTGCCCTGGAAATTTCAACTCTTTCTCATTCGTAGTAGAAGTTTCCATCTTGCTCCAATTTTCATTAAAACTTCTTCGTCACTCCCATGTTTAGTCAATGGTATTCTCAATACCCTTCTGTGAAATAACATTTCTGTCTTTTCTTCATCTGTGATCAGATTGTCCAGCATTCGTTACCATATAGGAAGACCGATATTACATATCAGTTCAGTACTCTTTTCTTTGTTTCTAACGTGATTTTCCTGTTCCTTAATACTTTAGCATTTGGAAAGCGTATTTTGCCTATACCACTGTACCTTCGGATTTCGGTGCCACATTTTCCGTCCGCTTTCCATGATATTTAAATTTTCGTACTTGCTTTATATTGGCATCTTAAATTTGTAGTTCAATGTTGCGCTGTGATTTTTCCTGACAACCATACATTCTGTCTTGATGTTTAGTCCTTTCTTCTTGCTTTCATTCACCACCTTCTGTGGGAGCTCCTGTAGTTTCTTTTTCGTGTCTGCAATTAATACTGTGTTATCTGCATATCCCATTTTGTTAAGATTGTAGCCGCCGATAATGAATCCTAGTAGGACTTTTAATTCTGTCGGGATCGCATCACTGTAAAAGTGAATAAGTTCGTTGAGAAGATACATCCTTGTCTCATGCCCCTTTTTTAATGTATTTTGTGTATTTTTAATTCCTTTTCGTTACGTATGCAGACAGTTTGCTCCCAGTACAATTTCAGGATTAGTATAATATCTTCCCAAAATAAATCAAGCTTACCTAGCAGTTTAAACACTTCTATGTGTCTTAATCTAACCTATAAAACATAGCTATGCATAATTTTGCTCTTTCTGACATCATTCTAAGCATAAATATCACGTATCTAGTTTCAGTTTCTTTAATGACAGTACACTATTCTTGTTCTATTTTCATTCTGCTATGCGCTCTATTCTTGAGAATTCGGATTATTAGTTTTGTTATGTGGCTCATTGGGCCGGTTGTCCGATGGAGCTCACATTCGCGAAGTCGAATGGAAACAAAATAATTAACCAATGTCTTAACAAAACATATGTACAGAAAGATTTACAGAAATGTAAGGGGGACGGAAGTAACTTCACAATTGACGTTATCGATGGCTCAACACCATCTCTAGTTGACGTCTCTGAAATACTTAGCTGACACGTGTTTTTTTTTTTTTTTTTTGCTTTTTGTTTTTGTTTTTTTGTTTTCTGGTGGGAAAAAAAGGTGCGTGTTGTCGCTACCGAAGTCGAAGGGAAAAGAAGGCGGATCTTTCAAAAATTGCGCCACCTGTAATTTCTCCCCGGGGCGGTGGTAATCCAACACGTTTTTCATCTTTGTGCATAATCTGTTTATTTATTTTTAAATCAGTCACCCCCAAGCAATGCGGTAATGCCACTAGGATGCAAGGGGTGAAAGAGAATGGGTAGACTTTAGAAGAAATAGGAAACTTAATCCTAAACAGGAAACAAGGGATAAACCTCTACTCCTGTTCAAAAAAACAGCAAGGAAAGTGAACGGAATGATGGGCGTACCTTTCAACTTCTATTGAGGAGAAAATAAGTTTAAAAAAATATAAAAAATAAAATAAGAAATAAATAAATAGTAAATAAAATCTCAGAGTTTAGGTTTAGACGTTAGAAGTATAGAGTTGAATTAGAATTTTAGAATGTACTGGAAATCCAATCCTAAACAAGAAACAAGAGACAAATGTCTACTTCTGTTCAAAAGACCCTGGAGGAGTGTGAGCCAGGCGATAGGCGAACCTATCTACTCCTATTGAGGAGAATATAAATGCATAAATAATTCATAAAGAAAATTTCAGAATTCAGACGGAGACGTTAGAAGTATAGAGTTGAAGTAGGCTTTAGAAGCAACCGAAAAACCCAATCCAGAATTAGAAATAAGGGATAAACCTCTACTCCTGTTCGCGCCAAAGAAAGATGTGCTTCTAGAAAAAAAATCTATCAGTATTTATCGACTGACATCTTCCTCTTAGTCATATGAAGATGCCATTTAGCTCACTGTTTTCTTCTTTTTTAATCAGTTCACCCCCAAGCAAGGCAATAATGCCACTAAGATGCAAGGAGCAACTATGAGAACGAGAAAGTATTTTAAAGCAATTCGCCCAAGCAAGGCAGGAGTGCCACTAGCACGCAATGGGTTACAGAGGGTGAGAGTAAAGAGGAGAGTTTGGGAAAAGGACAAAGAGAAGAACGAGGATCAAGGTCAAGGCATCAGGTGATGTCGATTGACATTACATTTGAATATTTGAAGACCATAGCTATCAGGGAAGCAAGTGATAAGAAGGGCGTTCCACTGACGGGAGGTGCGAGATAAAAAGCTGTTGGAGTAGAAGAGATGGCTACATTTAGTTGTTTCGACAGTGAAAGGGCGTGACCGAAATGCCAACCTAGTAGCACGCTTAAATTCATGCAATTTGGGAACCAGTGAAAGTAGCTCGTCGGAGAATTTGCCATGAAAGTCCTTGTATGAAAGACAGAGGGAAGCCACAACATGTCTGTGAGATAACGAATGCAGACGGGATGCCAGATTAGGACCAATCACGTTGCATATCCGTTTCTGGATTTGTCTAGGACCTCGGGATGAACAGCGGGAGCACCAGACCATATATGGCATCAGTATTCCATTCAAGGAGGAATTATATTACTATAATCTTTTTGAATTGGGACAAGATATGGATCATAATTCGACAGAATAATATTATAAAGAACAAATAAGAAACGTCATCACTCTAACACGTTTCAGTTTATTAAAGCTTCATCGGAAAATGAAATGTGGAGAAGATAGAAATTTGGGTACTATCATTATTATTGTGCTGTTATTAGTTTATTAGCCTATCACGTATATTTGACTTGTTAAGCAGCATTAGTATAAGTTCTATTTGTTCTTTATTATATTATTTTCATGTTGATGTATCATATTTGCAGAACCTTTCGATTTGTGAAAGACTCACAGTGGGGAATCGTTTAGTTGCATCCAAAGAACGGAGCCTAAAGGCATTTTAAGCTTCGAAGGCGCGGGTGGGTGATATCTGAAATTTGTCAGCTCCTATCGCCCGCGCATGCGCTACATTTATTTACTAAACCTCGTTTCCGGGAGGTAATGATGTTACTACATTATTATGTTGTCTTATCACATTTTGTGAACGTACTATTTTATTAAAATCCATAACAATTACGCTTTTACAAACGTTCTATTTATTGTTTGTATTTCTTTCGTTATGAATGCTCGAGAGTAGTTTTGAACATTCTAAAATTGTTCCTTCCTTGTTTTTCTTTGCTGTATACTATCGTTCACCCAATGCAAGGCCCAAGAGCCAATCAAGGTAGAAGGTTACCAGATGAGGTTGTTCCAAGGACGTACAAAGAGGGAGTAAGAGGTGAAAATTATGATCATGTGTTGGATAGACCCCAGACTTGAAGTGGTTAAGATTATTCTAATCGGGGACGTATCCTGTCAGGTGTCTGTACCTCAATGTAACAATTCTAGGGAAAAGAAGTTGGAAACTTCCTCCTTACCAATGGAATACGAAGGCAATGAAGATGAGTCGAGGCTGAACATCTGCCATGAAAATGACGATAGAATAGAGAGAGCCTCACAACGTTTTGTCAGTGGTTGTTGGGTGGGAAATAATTCATCACCAACAAGGCCGCGTAATGGTGACGATTGCTCAGCTCCAATTCAGACGTGGCAGCAATACAGGGAACCGACCATGTTTCCAGCATCTTCAGCGATGGACCGTATGTACGAGTTCCACTTGCGGTCTTGAGCGAGCTTCAGTCCAAATACACGTTCTAGGCAAGGAGCATTATTGAGAGTACACTTTCCTATTATTATTTTATTTTCCCTGTGGACATCAGAGTGTGAATTAACAGAGTAAAGGAATCTACTTGACTTCTACTCGACACTCATTTATTTAACCCGACTCACTTTTTCCTGGTCAACACAATCGCCTGGTCTCAATCAAGTCTATGATATTTTTGGCAATCTTAGACCTTCGTCCCCGAAAAAGGAAACGGTGTACGAAAAGGACGTTTTTTCCCTTACCACCGCTATTATTTTAACTACCTTCACTCTTTGGTAATGTTTATTGTTATAGAAAGAGATTATTAGAATGGTAAAAAAAAACGAAAAAAAATTAGGAAAGTGATCTCCCCTTGTTTTGTTACTCTCCTCTTTGAGAAAGCTATTTCTGTTTACTGGGACTATAAAAGGACACTATACGCGAACCTTGTATTTTCAGTTGAATAAAGATTTCTTAAAGCCTACACATACATTTGCTTACTTTCGTCATTACTGAAAGTGGATTTATACATTTTTTTATTGTTCTTTAGAATTTGTAACAAAAATATTAAATACTATTTATTTATTAGATTGCATTTTACAAGAATAATTTTATATTTACAACATTCTAAAATTAATACAATTATTTAAAACTAATGCTATGAAATATTTATGATTTACCAATTAATAAAGAAATAAATATGAAAACAATTTTTTATTCATAAATTTATAAAAATTTACTAAATTATTCAAATAAGTGAACCAACTGTAATGACAAAAGTACGTAGGTGTAGGACAGTAACGAAACAAGGGGAGATCACTCTTGATTATTCATTACACCAAAGTTCGAATCGATTGGCAATTAGCATTTCAATAATAAATCTAAATAAATAGTGTCTATTATTTTTTGTCGTCAATTCTCACGGACAAAGAAATGCATAAATCCTCTTTCGTATGTTTCGGTTTTATTACAATTCTACCCATCAGAGTGGAGTAATGGATAGCGGCTCGGAATGAGGAATCGGAGAGCGGGGTTCGGATTCCAGTCGATTCCATTACATTCACTTATGTGCTAAAACCCTTGGGAAAGGTATGAATTCTCTTCTTCTCCCTCCAGCTATGGATAAATAGCAAAACAAACCGGGTCAACCTTGGATGTCAACTGGTCAACCGCAGAAAGAAATGGCAACCTACTGCGGGGGAAAAATTTGACTCGTCGGTGATGTATCGAAAGATACATGATCGCCTAAGCGTGTATCACTCATGGCACATAACTGACTGAAATTCATTTACGTCCGAATACCATTGGGAAAGGTATGAATTCTCTTCTTCTCCACCTATCTATGTGTAAATAACAGGAGAGACCGGGTTTTATAGCCTTGGACGGCAACTAGTCTACCGCAGAAAGAAATGGCAACCTACTGCGGGAAAAATCTGCCTCGTCAGTCATGCATCGAAAGATACATGATCGCCTAAGCGTGTATCACGCATGGCACATAACTCACTGAATCATTTCTTTTAAAACAATAATCATTACCGACGAGTGCAGGTATTTAAAATAATAGCGGTAGCAAAGGAAAACCGTCCTTTTGACATTCTGTTTTATTGCGTCCACGAATTGCCATATTATTATTATTAGTTTGTCTTTTGGCGCCTTTTAAGTAAAGAAAATTTCTTCATCCTAATGCGAAAGAAATAACACCTTTTTTTTTCTTTTTATTATTAAATCTAATTTTATAACTCGAAATTCAACAAGTTCAACAACAAAGAAATCTTCACAGTTAATCAATATTGCTGCTACAACTTTAGTTGTAATTTTATTTTGTCACATTGAAAATAAATGATTTAACGAAATAACTAACCTAACTCTATACATTGTATCGACGTTAATTTCATTTAAGCTAAGACTATAGATTATGTTGTTGTTTTTTAATCAAATAAATAAAAGATATATTCGAACTTAATTCTGTTCTTAAGTTTATATACGCAATAAATATTAATCAAAAATATCTTTTTCCTGGATATCGACTCTAACTGTTGTAATTTTATTACATCTCTACATACAAGAAAGAAAACGTTTAGCTCTTTTTGAACATGAAAAAAATGTCCGTATCGATATAAAATAACCGTTGTCGAAATGTAATTAATAGATCTAAATTAGACTTTTTTTTCTAAAATACATGTCTATATTAAATTAAATAGCATCAGACAAAAAACACTCAACAATAATGGCTTCCCAAATATCGTCGACGAACAAACAAGCAAAATTATATTTAAGAAATATTACAAACACTTAGAAAAGCGGTGAACATCGTTGAAACGTCAAAAGCAACATTCTTCTTCAGGACGTAGGCGATCATGGCTCTCTAAAATTTTCTGTTCTTTGTAGCTTTTAGTAAATGTTGTCTTTTTGCTATCTATCATAAACCATGCTGTGCCATTCATTCACAAAAGCTCGTCCTCCTCCTTCTACGTGCCGTGTCCCTTCAGGACGTAGACAATCATGGCTCTCCACAATTTCCTGTCTTTTATAGCTCTTAATAAATTTTCTCTTTTTCCTATCTCACCTAAAATCTTGTTTCGCCATCCATTTTCTCAACCTTACTAAGTAGATTATGCGTTGTTTACCTCAGTCCCTCTTGCCTTCAATCTGTCCTGTGAGTATCAAATTTTCCAAGCCCTCTTTCCTCGTTATGTGCCCTGGACATTTCAACCATCTCTTCTTTGTGTTAAGTGTAAGGATCCTTTTTGTTTCCATTTTCTCCAAAACTTCGTCGTTGCTTACATGGTATTTTAGCAGCCTTCTGTAGAACAAAAAAAATGGTATTTATAATAAAAAAAAATATATTAGTAACTCAGTCTGTTATCCCATTCACACTAGAATGATGTCATATCTGCTGCTGATGATTTTCTTGACCAACAGGATGAAAGCTTCTTCACCAAATGAGATCCAAGCACTGCAATATCAATGGATGAAGTGTGTGGACCGCAGTGGGGAACTATGTTGAAAAATAAACCGCCGTTGGTCCCATTCCCTGAGAGTATCTCCGAACACTTCGACGTGATGTAATGGTTTTTTTTTTGGGGGGGGGGGTTAAGCTTATCACCCCAAGCAAGGCTGGAAGTCACTAGCACACAAGGGGTTACAGAAGGTTTGGAGGAAGAGCAGATAGGAGTGGTAAAGGAGAGGATATGGAGAAAGATAGTGGATCGATCAAGGCAAGGGGGTTACAGAAGATTTGGAGCGAGAGCAGATAGGAATGAAAAGTGAAAGGATGTGGAGAAGGGAAGTGGATAGATCAAGGCAACTGGAGATGTCGATTGACGTTACACTTAAATAGTTGGAGATTGTATTTGTCAGGGAAACAGGAATAAGGAAGGGAGTTCCACAGGCGAGATGTGCGAGACATGAAGCTATTGGGGTAGAAGAGACGTCTACATCTAACAGTTTTAACGGTGAAGGGGTGAGAACGGGATGCCAGCCACGTAGGACGGTTAACAAGCTAGTCTTGCTGCATGACGACTGAGTAGAGAGTTCGATCCTCACTGAGTGTCTCACACTTTCGGCCTTTTGCCACATCTAAGCTACGCTTAGAAATTCACCGTGAGTGTATTTTAGTCAGGCTATGAACTTTTCATCCGACCCTTGTAGAAGTAATCCTATTTTTTAACGTCAGTCGCAGTGTCTTTTCTCATGAGGCCAGTCGATTTGCTCGGCGTTGATTTGTTAAAAAGAAAATCATTTTGTAGGTGAGAAAGAAATCAGGTAAGAATTTATTTAGCAGTGTTAAAACGTTTAGAGACTCAGATATTTGAGAAGTTCATTTCTTTTTAAATAATATTTCTTTCCATTTTTTTTCTTTTATGTTGATGAAAGCGTGTTCTCTATTTTTCTACCATTTATTTATTTTTTAAAAATTTAAACGATCTCCATTTGCCATTGCCTTTTTTCTGGCGCAAAGCCATTTTTATGATCGCTGACAAAGGGACAAAGTACATTTGCGCGCAGCGTTAATGAAGCAACCATATTCGCGTCTCTTTGAGTTTGTCATTGGAATTTAGTTAGCTCTCTGGTATTCCTCAATTCAAGATTAATGTTACTGACAGTGAACTTCTTCTATGTGCCGTTACACTTCAGGTCGTTGGCGATCATGGCAATCCACAATTTCCTGTGTTTTGTAGCTCTTAGTAAAGTTTGTCTTTTTGTTATCGCCCCTAAGCCTTGCTCCGCCATCCATTTACTCAATCTCGCTAGGAAGGTTATGCGTTGGTTTCCTCTGTCCCTCTTGCCTTCAATCTGTCCTGTGAGTATCAAATTTTCCAAGCCCTCTACAATTTCATGTCCTTTGTAGCTCTTAATAAAATTTATCTTTTCTTCCGCCATCCATTTACTCAATCTCGCTAGGTAGGTTATGCGTTGGTTTCCTCTGTCCCTTTTGCCTTCAATCTGTCCTGTGAGTATCAAATTTTCCAAGCCCTCTACAATTTCATGTCCTTTGTAGCTCTTAATAAAATTTATCTTTTCTTCCGCCATTCATTTACTCAATCTCGCTAGGTAGGTTATGCGTTGGTTTCCTCTGTCCCTCTTGGCTTCAATCTGTCCTGTGAGTATCAAATTTTCCAAGCCCTCTACAATTTCATGTCCTTTGTAGCTCTTAATAAAATTTATCTTTTCTTCCGCCATCTATTTACTCAATCTCGCTAGGTAGGTTATGCGTTGTTTCCTCTGTCCCTCTTGCCTTCAATCTGTCCTGTGAGTATCAAATTTTCCAAGCCCTCTACAATTTCATGTTTTTGTAGCTCTTAATAAAATTTATCTTTTCTTCCGCCATCTATTTACTCAATCTCGCTAGGTAGGTTATGCGTTGGTTTCCTCTGTCCCTCTTGCCTTCAATCTGTCCTGTGAGTATCAAATTTTCCAAGCCCTCTACAATTTCATGTCCTTTGTAGCTCTTAATAAAATTTATCTTTTCTTCCGCCATCTATTTACTCAATCTCGCTAGGTAGGTTATGCGTTGGTTTCCTCTGTCCCTCTTGCCTTCAATCTGTCCTGTGAGTATCAAATTTTCCAAGCCCTCTACAATTTCATGTCCTTTGTAGCTCTTAATAAAATTTATCTTTTCTTCCGCCATCCATTTACTCAATCTCGCTAGGTAGGTTATGCGTTGGTTTCCTCTGTCCCTTTTGCCTTCAATCTGTCCTGTGAGTATCAAATTTTCCAAGCCCTCTACAATTTCATGTCCTTTGTAGCTCTTAATAAAATTTATCTTTTCTTCCGCCATTCATTTACTCAATCTCGCTAGGTAGGTTATGCGTTGGTTTCCTCTGTCCCTCTTGCCTTCAATCTGTCCTGTGAGTATCAAATTTTCCAAGCCCTCTACAATTTCATGTCCTTTGTAGCTCTTAATAAAATTTATCTTTTCTTCCGCCATCTATTTACTCAATCTCGCTAGGTAGGTTATGCGTTGGTTTCCTCTGTCCCTCTTGCCTTCAATCTGTCCTGTGAGTATCAAATTTTCCAAGCCCTCTACAATTTCATGTCCTTTGTAGCTCTTAATAAAATTTATCTTTTCTTCCGCCATCTATTTACTCAATCTCGCTAGGTAGGTTATGCGTTGGTTTCCTCTGTCCCTCTTGCCTTCAATCTGTCCTGTGAGTATCAAATTTTCCAAGCCCTCTACAATTTCATGTCCTTTGTAGCTCTTAATAAAATTTATCTTTTCTTCCGCCATCTATTTACTCAATCTCGCTAGGTAGGTTATGCGTTGGTTTCCTCTGTCCCTCTTGCCTTCAATCTGTCCTGTGAGTATCAAATTTTCCAAGCCCTCTACAATTTCATGTCCTTTGTAGCTCTTAATAAAATTTATCTTTTCTTCCGCCATCTATTTACTCAATCTCGCTAGGTAGGTTATGCGTTGGTTTCCTCTGTCCCTCTTGCCTTCAATCTGTCCTGTGAGTATCAAATTTTCCAAGCCCTCTACAATTTCATGTCCGTTGTAGCTCTTAATAAAATTTATCTTTTCTTCCGCCATCCATTTACTCAATCTCGCTAGGTAGGTTATGCGTTGGTTTCCTCTGTCCCTCTTGCCTTCAATCTGTCCTGTGAGTATCAAATTTTCCAAGCCCTCTACAATTTCATGTCCTTTGTAGCTCTTAATAAAATTTATCTTTTCTTCCGCCATCTATTTACTCAATCTCGCTAGGTAGGTTATGCGTTGGTTTCCTCTGTCCCTCTTGCCTTCAATCTGTCCTGTGAGTATCAAATTTTCCAAGCCCTCTACAATTTCATGTCCTTTGTAGCTCTTAATAAAATTTATCTTTTCTTCCGCCATCTATTTACTCAATCTCGCTAGGTAGGTTATGCGTTGGTTTCCTCTGTCCCTCTTGCCTTCAATCTGTCCTGTGAGTATCAAATTTTCCAAGCCCTCTACAATTTCATGTCCTTTGTAGCTCTTAATAAAATTTATCTTTTCTTCCGCCATCCATTTACTCAATCTCGCTAGGTAGGTTATGCGTTGGTTTCCTCTGTCCCTCTTGCCTTCAATCTGTCCTGTGAGTATCAAATTTTCCAAGCCCTCTACAATTTCATGTCCTTTGTAGCTCTTAATAAAATTTATCTTTTCTTCCGCCATCTATTTACTCAATCTCGCTAGGTAGGTTATGCGTTGGTTTCCTCTGTCCCTCTTGCCTTCAATCTGTCCTGTGAGTATCAAATTTTCCAAGCCCTCTACAATTTCATGTCCTTTGTAGCTCTTAATAAAATTTATCTTTTCTTCCGCCATCCATTTACTCAATCTCGCTAGGTAGGTTATGCGTTGGTTTCCTCTGTCCCTCTTGCCTTCAATCTGTCCTGTGAGTATCAAATTTTCCAAGCCCTCTACAATTTCATGTCCTTTGTAGCTCTTAATAAAATTTATCTTTTCTTCCGCCATCTATTTACTCAATCTCGCTAGGTAGGTTATGCGTTGGTTTCCTCTGTCCCTCTTGCCTTCAATCTGTCCTGTGAGTATCAAATTTTCCAAGCCCTCTACAATTTCATGTCCTTTGTAGCTCTTAATAAAATTTATCTTTTCTTCCGCCATCCATTTACTCAATCTCGCTAGGTAGGTTATGCGTTGGTTTCCTCTGTCCCTCTTGCCTTCAATCTGTCCTGTGAGTATCAAATTTTCCAAGCCCTCTACAATTTCATGTCCTTTGTAGCTCTTAATAAAATTTATCTTTTCTTCCGCCATCTATTTACTCAATCTCGCTAGGTAGGTTATGCGTTGGTTTCCTCTGTCCCTCTTGCCTTCAATCTGTCCTGTGAGTATCAAATTTTCCAAGCCCTCTACAATTTCATGTCCTTTGTAGCTCTTAATAAAATTTATCTTTTCTTCCGCCATCCATTTACTCAATCTCGCTAGGTAGGTTATGCGTTGGTTTCCTCTGTCCCTCTTGCCTTCAATCTGTCCTGTGAGTATCAAATTTTCCAAGCCCTCTACAATTTCATGTCCTTTGTAGCTCTTAATAAAATTTATCTTTTCTTCCGCCATCTATTTACTCAATCTCGCTAGGTAGGTTATGCGTTGGTTTCCTCTGTCCCTCTTGCCTTCAATCTGTCCTGTGAGTATCAAATTTTCCAAGCCCTCTACAATTTCATGCCCTTTGTAGCTCTTAATAAAATTTATCTTTTCTTCCGCCATCCATTTACTCAATCTCGCTAGGTAGGTTATGCGTTGGTTTCCTCTGTCCCTCTTGCCTTCAATCTGTCCTGTGAGTATCAAATTTTCCAAGCCCTCTACAATTTCATGTCCTTTGTAGCTCTTAATAAAATTTATCTTTTCTTCCGCCATCTATTTACTCAATCTCGCTAGGTAGGTTATGCGTTGGTTTCCTCTGTCCATCTTGCCTTCAATCTGTCCTGTGAGTATCATATTTCCCAAGCCCTCTACAATTTCATGTCCTTTGTAGCTCTTAATAAAATTTATCTTTTCTTCCGCCCTCCATTTACTCAATCTCGCTAGGTAGGTTATGCGTTGGTTTCCTCTGTCCCTCTTGGCTTCAATCTGTCCTGTGAGTATCAAATTTTCCAAGCCCTCTACAATTTCATGTCCTTTGTAGCTCTTAATAAAATTTATCTTTTCTTCCGCCATCTATTTACTCAATCTCGCTAGGTAGGTTATGCGTTGGTTTCCTCTGTCCCTCTTGCCTTCAATCTGTCCTGTGAGTATCAAATTTTCCAAACCCTCTACAATTTCATGTCCTTTGTAGCTCTTAATAAAATTTATCTTTTCTTCCGCCATCCATTTACTCAATCTCGCTAGGTAGGTTATGCGTTGGTTTCCTCTGTCCCTCTTGCCTTCAATCTGTCCTGTGAGTATCAAATTTTCCAAGCCCTCTACAATTTCATGTCCTTTGTAGCTCTTAATAAAATTTATCTTTTCTTCCGCCATCTATTTACTCAATCTCGCTAGGTAGGTTATGCGTTGGTTTCCTCTGTCCCTCTTGCCTTCAATCTGTCCTGTGAGTATCAAATTTTCCAAGCCCTCTACAATTTCATGTCCTTTGTAGCTCTTAATAAAATTTATCTTTTCTTCCGCCATCTATTTACTCAATCTCGCTAGGTAGGTTATGCGTTGGTTTCCTCTGTCCCTCTTGCCTTCAATCTGTCCTGTGAGTATCAAATTTTCCAAGCCCTCTACAATTTCATGTCCTTTGTAGCTCTTAATAAAATGTATCTTTTGTTCCGCCCTCCATTTACTCAATCTCGCTAGGTAGGTTATGCGTTGGTTTCCTCTGTCCCTCTTGCCTTCAATCTGTCCTGTGAGTATCAAATTTTCCAAGCCCTCTACAATTTCATGTCCTTTGTAGCTCTTAATAAAATTTATCTTTTCTTCCGCCATCTATTTACTCAATCTCGCTAGGTAGGTTATGCGTTGGTTTCCTCTGTCCCTCTTGCCTTCAATCTGTCCTGTGAGTATCAAATTTTCCAAGCCCTCTACAATTTCATGTCCTTTGTAGCTCTTAATAAAATTTATCTTTTCTTCCGCCATCCATTTACTCAATCTCGCTAGGTAGGTTATGCGTGGGTTTCCTCTGTCCATCTTGCCTTCAATCTGTCCTGTGAGTATCATATTTCCCAAGCCCTCTACAATTTCATGTCCTTTGTAGCTCTTAATAAAATTTATCTTTTCTTCCGCCCTCCATTTACTCAATCTCGCTAGGTAGGTTATGCGTTGGTTTCCTCTGTCCCTCTTGGCTTCAATCTGTCCTGTGAGTATCAAATTTTCCAAGCCCTCTACAATTTCATGTCCTTTGTAGCTCTTAATAAAATTTATCTTTTCTTCCGCCCTCCATTTACTCAATCTCGCTAGGTAGGTTATGCGTTGGTTTCCTCTGTCCCTCTTGCCTTCAATCTGTCGTGTGAGTATCAAATTTTCCAAGCCCTCTACAATTTCATGTCCTTTGTAGCTCTTAATAAAATTTATCTTTTCTTCCGCCCTCCATTTACTCAATCTCGCTAGGTAGGTTATGCGTTGGTTTCCTCTGTCCCTCTTGGCTTCAATCTGTCCTGTGAGTATCAAATTTTCCAAGCCCTCTACAATTTCATGTCCTTTGTAGCTCTTAATAAAATTTATCTTTTCTTCCGCCATCCATTTACTCAATCTCGCTAGGTAGGTTATGCGTTGGTTTCCTCTGTCCCTCTTGCCTTCAATATGTCTTGTGAGTATCAAATTTTCCAAGCCCTCTACAACTTCTTTTACACTGGTTTCCAGCCAAGTTTAGAGGGTCCAGACTACTTTGCTATTTAATCCATAATTGGAGAGAAAGGAGACAAGAGACGGATACAAAGCTTTTCCCAAGAGTGTTTGTGTGAAAATGATTGCAATCGATGAGCCTGAGATTTGAACTCAGTTTGCCGATTACACATTTCGCACCGATATCATTTTACACTGAAAGCACGTACTACAAAAAGTTTTAATTTATTAATAAAGTAAGTGACACTTAGGCAACTTCTTCCCTAGGCCTGTTACTTTGGGAAACAAATTCCCGGGAGAATGCTTCCCTAACAACTACAATATTGGTCGCTTTAAGTCTGGAGTCAACTGATATCTATCCTACTTTATCTTCATAATACTCTTACTTCCCCCTCCCCTACGATCTCCCTCAGTAACCCTACGTCAAAAATCAGGTTACGTCGCGTCGTAGGATCGGATCTCCGACGTTAGTTGAAAACGCCTTGTATATATGTATACAATAGTGTTCAAAGAATTTAGGCCAACAACATAAAATAATTATTAGACATCTTTATTTTATTAAGGAGTTGTGATTGTTTAGCAGTGTAATTTTATCAGTAATGTCTGTGAACCTTGAAGATTGGAAAATAAGTTGTTGCATTTTTGTAGGCGCCGTATAACAGAAAATACACTATTTTAAAGAACTTGAAGCTTGAAAAAGCTCGTGCAACCTTATTGGGCCAATAACAAATCTGAAATGAAAAAGTCATGATAATATACAAATTCCTAAGTAGCAATTGTTCCATCTCATTAATATGAGTGTAAGGTGCCTTGGCAAGTCATTGCTATTGAACGTTAGCGTGATTTTTTACACGAGAATCATGGCTAAAATTTCTTTTGAAACGAAGAAAAAAAAAATTATTTAATACCGAATTTTAATTTTCTTGGGATCTTGAAAATAATAAAAATATGATATATGTTATTCTACTTTCACAACTGAATACATGGTAGATGATACGCAGCTTTTGTGCATATATATGCTTGTGTGGACATTATTACTAGAGGCGGTGATGTGTGTGTTTTATGTTGAAGATATATTTCAGAATAAAGTTTGATTTCTTTAAGAAATCGTAGAATATTATATGGATTAATGTCATGAAAGAATTCTTTCATGTTGATAGTTTATTTGATCTTGTTCAGCGCCATATCAACCTCTAGGGGTTATTTAATGCTGAAACCCAAATAGTCCGAACACAACTCCACGGCTTCAAGTAAATATAATTTGAACGTAATTGTATTCCTTCAAATACAGATAAAATGTATTGTCAGTCATTTTGCTATAAATGTGTTTTGTCGGTCATTTTATATAATAATATATAGCTGATATTTTTACTATGAAGATTTTTATGCTTTCATAATGTTTTGTTTTGGGGTTCACTATTTTCCCATAGCTGGGGCCCAAGAGGCGGTGATATGTGTTTTATGGTGTGGTTTAGTTGAGGTCATATTTTGGAATACAGTTTGATTTAAGAAATTGTAGGATATTATATGTCTTAATATCCGGAAAGTTCTTTCATGTTGGTTATTTGGTAATATTTGAAACGGGTTCGGGTAAAGACGTTACAATTTCTTAGTATGGGCGCAATGTTTGTAATTTCTTATATAAAAATATATTGCTAGTATTTTTACAAAACAATGTATTTTTATACTTTCATAACGTTTTGTTTTTGCCTAGAACTAGGACCCTAACAGGTGCTACCACCCCAGATCAGGATGGACCTGGGAACTTGTTATGGTGAAACACACCTAGTCTATAGATAATAGACTCTCCCACCTAATATAAGTAGGGGTCAGTGAGGGTCGACTGGGAGTCGAATACGAAAGTAGTCAGCTACCACAACTAGATTACTCTGCGTAATACTTATTATAACAAGTTCCTAACGTTTTTGTACGTTGAACCTATTTAGGACCGAATTTAGTCCAAATACAGTTTCCACTGCGGTAAGTAACTCTACAACAGAACAACAGCAATTAAGCTCCTCGAAACCTGCAATCTTCCGATCAGAGGCCTTGCTGCCGGATATAGTTTATCGTCATACCCAGTACTATACAGTCGTAGAAATCGCAATCACTTTATCGATTGCATCATTAAATTAAGAATTAGAATTCATAAAAAAATTAAAATAGGAAAACCGTGAAATTTTTCACGGATAGTGCTCACTTCAGTCATGTGCCATGCGTGATACACGCTTAGGCGATCATGTATCTTTCGATACATGACTGACGAGGCAGATGTTTTTTTTCTCGCAATAGATTGCCATTTCTTTCTGCGTTAGACCTGTCCTGCTATTTACCAATAACTGGGAGGGAGTTAAAGGATTCATACCTTTCCAAAGGGTATTAGCACGTAAGTGAATGTAATGGATTCGACTAGAATTCGAACTCGGCTCTCCGATTTCTCAATCCGAGCCTCTATTCATTACTCCACCGAAAAGTGACAAAATCATTTACAGGAAATCATTTTTGAAGAGGAGAAGGATTATTCTCAAAATACATCTAAGATATTGCTTTCACTTCGTCAAGGGGGCAACATTTTATAAATGGCTCGTCTCGTATTTAAAATAATAATAGCATTTTCGTACTATTAAGACATACGAATCATTTCGTATCCTATTTTGTCGTCTCCAAGTGTCCGATGACATCTAATTTTATACATAATACTCCTATTATGTCAGCAATGCTTGCTTTAATTTTTAACTAACAACGATCGATTTTAAAAATAGGAATTCCTATGCACGACATACAGACTACCGAATCTTGCCCGAAGAAATTTCAGATAAAATTTATAAAATTGTCTACTTAATCATCAATTGTTTCTTGCTAACAAAGAAATATATATATACTCTGTTCGGTAAAAATACTTCCCACGCAGAAATACCTCCCATATAATAGCAAGACATTAGTGGTAATTCATGTCTTCATCCAGCTAATGTTTTACCATTATGTGAGAAGTATATCTGGGAGGTATATGTGGGAGATAATTCTGCGACACCCTGTACTAAAACAATGTGAAAATCGCCGTGTACCGTGCGATGGGTCTCCCTCTCTTTTGTATAGCAGTGAATCATGGACCACCTACAGGCGCCATATTAAGGCAATGGAAAAATTCCACCATAGAGTGTATAAAGTGGCTGGACATTGGTTACGAATACATCTGTTCTGGGTCGGGCCGGTCTGCCAAATACTGAGGCAATGCTCATGAAGAGCCAATTACGTTGGGCTAGGCATAATGTGGACATGGCAAACGCCAGGCTTCCAAAACAAATCTTATTCTTCCTGAAGGAGCCCGTCGCAGAGACAGTCCTCTCCTACGCTAGAAGGAACAAATGCAAGTTAAGCCTCAACGCATGGAAATCATCAGCATCTAATAGGAAAAAATGGCGTAATTCAATCCAGGATGATGTGGACAAAATTTGAAAGTAACAGGGTGCAAAAGCTGGGGGATAAGAGAGGAGTACAGAAACATGGTGAGTCCCCAGCCCCTCAAGTTGCATGCCCCATTTGTGTCCAAATTTATGCTTTATATATATATATATATATATATATATATATATATATATATATATATATATATATATTGTTAAGGGGTCTCCCCTTTTCACACAAATGGACTCACCCTGGGTATACATATACTACTACCAGTGAATACCCGGACGGTGAGTAAGTTAAGTGAAGGAGTCGAGACGGAACGACAGAAGAGTAATAGAGTTCAGTAGTAGTAGAGTAAGTCACACACAGAGACGACGGCAAGCGTCACAGTTAGCGAGCACGTAGACTCAGTAAGGAGTCATCCGCAATACTTCAATACCAACATTATATACATATATTAGTGCTACTAACCCGCATTCCTGGATCTACTAAACCGCAAACCTGGATCTACTAACCCGTATTACCAGTTTGTATTATTACGTTAATACATTTATTTCCCTTATCCATTACTGGCGTTTGTTATTCATTGATATCGGATTCATCCCGGAATCCACAACATATATATATATATATATATATATATATATATATATATATATATATATATATACATATATATACATATATATACATATATATTAATTAGTACATATACGTTTACCTACGTTTTGGTGTGTGACTATAATTTCGCTGGGTGATTCCTGGGCCCGAAGAGCTGGGAACCACCCAGCGAAAGTATAGTCACACACCAAAACGTAGGTACACGTATATGTACTAATTAATATATACCTTGGCTCTGTATAACCGCATCGAGCACTAGCACGTTTGCACCTCGTGTATGCACACCAGCACACGCGTACACGCTTGCTTGCCGTTTCATTTATCTACCCTACAACTATATATATATATATATATATATATATATATATATATATATATATATATATACGCATGCATTGTAAAAATAATCAAGAGCATCATCTTCTCATGGAACCTTATTAAAAAATATTACACGAGTTATCATTGCATTTTTTTGTCTTTTAACTAAAAGTAGTTTCTCAGTTATTGAAAATATGGTTACAGTCTACTCACAAAAATAACACCAAATGATCACCATGATCATCATTCTTATTAACTTTTAATTCTCTACCTAAGAATATATAATTAGTCATACAAAGAAATAAGTTTAACCACAACTTCGATCTAAAGAATGCCACACTTATTAAAAGAGAAAATAACTTATTTAGACGAAAACTTCTTGAGAGTGCTGCTATCGAATTTTACTAAAATATAAATATCTTTCTATTATCTTTCTATTTTTCAAATATCTCCTTTCCTAAAAGAAATACTCTTTCCTCAGGCCAACATACATGCCTATAAATTTTTATTTATAATTTAATATATATAATACATAAAATAATTTTTAAAATTCAACATTTACTCACTTTCGTTTATTAGACATTAAATTACACCATTAGCTTATATACCGGATGTAACATCAAAATTGTCTAAATCGTGTAAAAGCAAAAGTGTCCAATTGTTAGAATAATCCCTGAACCGTTGTATGTTAGAAATGATTAAAGATATCTTACTGGAATTCTTCTAGGTTTTAATAACAATATTGGATTCTATTTTGCGCAATAGAAATGTATGATTACTCTCTAAGCTTAACAGATATACATCTGTTAAGCTTAGAGAGTAATCATACATGATGAAATTGATCATAAACGAAAATGACATGTTCATCATTAATTAATCATAGCTAAGGATCGGAAGCTCATGAAGGGTTGAAATAAAGTTCAAATACATATATATTATTCCAGGATCATTTTCCAACTTATTCAAGACGATCTTCGCTCTCTCTAACCTTCTAACTTTCTGTCCTCGAGTAACACGGTGCCTCACAGGTTTCACGTACGATTTAATTTTCAAGTCTTTTTTCACTACTCTTTGGGCTGTCAGAGTTGAAACTCCTCTCTCACGTGCCAAACGTCTTATGATTTGAGTTGGACCTTTTCTAATTGATCTCTCTAGCTCTAAGATAAAAGGATGATCCATCTTCCTGTGGTGAACTCCTGATCCAGCTTTCTTCTCTACTGTTCCCTCTTTATTAAACTTATTCAACGTTCGCTGGATGCATCTTGAATGAACTTTGAAGATGGAAGCCAGAGTATGAATGTTGGTACCATTACCGAAGGCCCGAATTATTTTTTTCCTCTCACTATTGCTCATTTGGGAAGACAGTGGTTAAACATTTTAGCAGTCTTCTTTCGATCTCGAAAGTGACTGTTGAAATCCCAAACTCCCAAACTAAAATATAGAGTTAGAGGAGATGGGCGCTGTAGTTTACCTGAATGAATCGTCTGTAATCGTTATTTTAACGTTGATTTCATGTTCGGGTTCAAGTTAAGGAAATCATACCCGACGTCTGATCCCTGAAAATGTACTTTGCAGAAAGAAGAAGAGCCTCGTTTTCAAATTCTGGGATCGAGGTCAGTTAAGTTCGTTTCTTGTTTGTATTTTCTTTCTTGCAAGATGGGGAAATCGTTTATTTTAATTTTCTTTTCTTTTTTAATTTAATTATTAAATTTATTTTAACTGTCACAAAATATTTACTAATGGACAGATTTAGCTAAGAGTAAATGTCCATAGAAAATAACAAGAAAACTGACATTCATAGACTGTGGATTGAATGGATGCGATATATTTATAAACGTTAAGAAACGTTTTGCCATGGTATCGACTTTATATGCGATATGTTTAAAACTATTGATTCGCTCTGAGACCGGCCTTAGCATAAACCACAGACAAAGACAATAATATTGATTCCTTTGTCAAAAAAGAAATCGATGTGATATCCATCGACATAGGTTCGATTCTAGATATTGAACAAAACAGTCGATGAAAGATATAAACAATCATCGATAATTATATAAAAAATTGTATCAAACGAAGAAATTAAGAAGTAATATTATATTTGTAATTATCGTTTCAACACCTTCCGCTTTTTGTCATAGCAGATGTTCAGGGGAGCTGTATTCCTTTTCTTCCACTAGTTCAGCCCTTCACTGCTAGGACCTACCATAGGTTCTCCTAAGCCGGCCAAGCATAGACATGAATACAATATGGGAACCAATAATACAGAGCTAAAGAAAAACAATAACGACAAAAAATTACAATATGAGCTCCGGTAAAAAGTGTTTACTGAGATATTACGTTTATAAGTCCTAAAAATCCAGACACTGATGTGTCCAAGTGGATAAAAACGTTGGTTGGAATAATCCAGTGACTTGACTCAAAGATGTGTGGCTACGGCAAAGATGAACAATAATTGTCGAAATACATTGGTATTGTAATTATTCACGCTGTTTACATTGTTTGGACTGTTGTCCTCATCTTTGCTGCCGTTTCGGGCGTTGTACGCTCCGGTCTTCTTCAGGTGATTCCTCAAGGACACATGGTTCAGTGGACAAAAACGTTGGTTGAAGTAATCCATTGACTTGACCCAAAGAATTATGAGTTCAATACCTGGCCACTGCAGAGGTGAACCTTTGAGGGTTGAGTCAGAGGAAAATAACTGATACTGAGATATCCATAAAAGGCATGGCACGTGGAACTAGAACAATCTACCCCGGTGGACGAAATAAGGGTTTCGGTTCGAAATTCCAACGTATATCACCTGAAGAAGACCGGAGCGTACAACGGCCGAAACGTCATGAATATTTATGACAATAAAGATAACTAAATAGTGTAAATAGTTACAATACCTCATCTCAGAAATACAGACAGATATATATAACGACTGTCAGTTTCACGCCTTCAAAAATAATCAAACTATATAAAGAGCGTCTTAGATAGTATATATACGTTCAGGTCTGGTGTGAGATGGAGTCCCAGGAGATGTTCCAGGCAAGGAGCCTCATTAAGAGTACAACTGTCCATCATGGCTGTAGAAAACTCAAATCAGCTTTGTGAATGATCAAACGTTACTAGCGTGGTTTTGGAGGTATTGGATGTTACACACCAGCTCTTGCCCATTGATCTGCACGAGCAAGACCAAAGGATAGATCAGCTGCCAGGCTCTCGTCATCTAGATGTTTGGAAGTTCAAGCATAATCTGTGGTATATATATTTACTAATGGTTGATTTTGTCTTGTGGCATATCAACCTCTGTGGGTTATTTAATGCCGCAATGTAAATATTTTGAACAGAATTTTATGGCTTCAACTACAGATAAAATGTATTGTTGGTCAATTTGCGATAAAATGTATTGTTGGTAATTCCACTATAAATAGGTATTGTTGGTAATTTTTTATATAATAATGTATTGCTGGTATTTTTACTATAAAAATGTGTTTTTACACTTTCATAGTCTTTCTATTATCTTTCTATTTTTCAAATATCTCCTTTCCTAAAAGAAATACTCTTTCCTCAAGCCAACATACATGCTTATACATTTTGATTTATAATTTAATATATATAATACATAAAATAATCTAAGAAAGTCAACATTTACTCACTTTCGTTTATTAAACATTAAATTACACCATTACCTTATATGCCGGATGTAACAACAAAATTGTCCAATTGTTAGATTAAGCTCTGAACCGTTGTATCTTAAAAATGAATAAAAAAGATATCTTACTGGAATTCACTATTTGCCCATAACTGGGACCCTAACAAGTGCTACCACCTCGGGCCAGGTTGGACCAGGTAGCAACAGCAATTAAGAGGTGGTTCCACACTCGTCAAAACCTTCAACCTCCCAATCAGAGGCCTTACTGCTGGATGTAGTTTATCGTCATACCCAGGACAAACTAATGTTATGAGAATGTTCGTAGGAAGATCGTTAAAAAAAGCAAAAAGAAGGTAGGCACAAAGAGAGAGCATTTGGGGACAACTGCATTGATCTCATGGGCTTTAGATGACGGGCCATTAACGACGACCTTCATGGTGATTTTTCTAAGCGTGGCTTAGATGTGACACAAGGCTGAAAGTATGGGACACCCAGTGACGATCGAACCCACTGCTCAGTCATAATTGTTCTATCGAGACAAGCTTGATAACCATTACAGCACGTCCAGGTTCCCAACGACGACCTTCATGAACCTACCAGATTTAATTACAGTAGTATACTATAGGATAAAATGAAGAGAAGTCGATATTTTTTAAAAAGAGGTACATGTAGCGGTATATGCGTGTATAAACGAAGAATTAAGTGAATCTTCAAACACAGGTCGACAAATTTCAATAATTTATTTTTATTTGAGTATTATTTTTCTTTCAAATTGAAAGAAATGAATTACAAAGATTGTTTGCGAACAACTTCACACAAAATATTTTGTGACTTTTTTATAGTACAACCGAATTAATTGCGTCAGTATAGGATAAACACAAAATGCGTCTATTTGTGTATGGATGTATGAATACAAAAAAAATCAAATATTTGGAGCCGGTTTTGCACAAAAAATGACTTAAATCTATAGCACTTTTCTACAAATCTGAAACGGAGTTCCGCATACATCCAACAAAGTTGAACTTGAATGGATATTGTACATAAAGTGTTATGGGTCCTTACCTATAACTACAGAATGAACTCTTCCTAACACTATGTATACTACGCCTATCAAGAGAGAGAGCCGAATCGAGTCGAGCCGATAGTAGTTCACTCCAAACCAGACTGACAGTCATACTAACACCTTCCACATCTTGTATTATTATTCCGTGTAATATATCTTCGTTATTTCTACTCTTGTGTTCGTGTTGTTCTTCCATGGTCCTAACCTGGACCATAACAATAATAATAATAATAATAATAATAATAATAATAATGATAATAATAATAATAATGATAATAATAATAATAATAATAATAATAATAAAAATAATAATAATAATAATAATGATAATAATAATAATAATGATAATAATAATAATAATGATAATAATAATGATAATAATAATAATAATAATAATTGTTATGGGTCCTTACCTATAACTACAGAATGAACTCTTCTTAACACTATGTATACTACGCCTCTCAAGAGAGAGAGACGAATCGAGTCGAGCCGATAGTAGTTCACTCCAAACCAGACTGACAGTCATACTAACACCTTCCACATCTTGTATTATTATTCCGTGTAATATATCTTCGTTATTTCTACTCGTGTTCGTGTTGTTCTCCCTTGGTCCTAACCTGGACCATAACATAAAGAAAGAAAGAAATGAAAAAGATACATAGACTAAATATTTTTTAATTAATCTTTTGACTTTTTTTTTAATTCTAAGAACATTTTTTTCACCTTTCTAATTTGTATTTTTTTACTTTTAAGTTTTATATTCCAGAATTATTTTCGATTAAGACTGAATGCATGGTTGTCAGCAAGAGGAACAAGTTGCAAACTACGAATTGGAGGTAGTAAAAGAAAGCGAGAAGAAAGGACTAACCATCAATTGTAAAATGACAGAATGTATGGTTGTCAGCAAGAACATAGATAGATAGATAGATAGATAGATAGATAGATAGATAGATAGATAGATAGAAACAGGTTGGTCCGTAAAATCTCGTGTTTCCGAACATAAACGAGATATTCGCCTCGGTAATTTAAATAATGCTTTATTTGTACACTTAACTAAATCTGATCATAATTTCGATTTTGACTCTGTGAAGATTTTAAAATATATTCATAATAAAAACCTTAGACGGATTTATGAGGCAGGCATAATATCCACTTCACGTACGGTAAATACTAGATCCGGCTTCTTTAACATCTCCCCTTTCCTGGCAATATTAATGCTTGACAAACGTACTTATAAGCTTTAGATTGAAATAGAATTCCTCTTTTTCACTTAAGATAAAATCTCTACCTTGGGAGCGCGTTTATCGCAGCATCGCCCGCGTGACCCCAACGCTGACTTTAGATTTTCAGTTGTTCTGTCTCTGATTAGTCTTGTGTCTATCGTCTTTTCATGTTGACTTAAATATCGTCTAATCCTAAGTATGTTTCTAATAACCATGTCCTGAAGATGGTCTACTAGACCGAAACGTCTGACGTCGACAGTAAAACAACATTAAAACAGTAAACTTGCATATTCGGATTTTGTTTTGTCTTTTCCATATTTTTCATCATAGATAGATAGATAGATAGATAGATAGATAGATAGATTTCATAATCAAGCAACTACAGAAAATTACTTATCCGTGGAAAATTTTTAACAATGTAAACTGTGACACAGAAATCCGAAGCAAAATAACAGTAACACATATAAAGTAATAAAGTAACAGCAAAATATGTCTTCCTAAAATATTACTAAGTCCGGAAGAGAAAACACCTGTACGCATACAAGAAAAACTTACAAAAGTACCTTGTCAATATTGTTTAACGAAACATGTATGAAAGAGGGGCTACTGCCCAATACACGATTATGTTTTATTTTATATTTGATAAATAAAAACATACACACAATCTTCCAAACGATGTTTCCAAATTTCCAAGATCCCAACATACATAAATATAAACATCTCAGAATATATCCCCCTAAGTGCATAGGAATACAAACAAAGGATTTTTTAGCAATACTTGGATATTTTATGCCCACGTTAACAAAATACCTATCTCACAGAAACAGTGATATGTTTAAAGATATAGTAAATTTTATCGTTTGCAAAAGCTTTTACAAATTGAAACATATTTTAAAACACGTAAATATAAGACCTTGAAAGCATATAAATAATATATTTTTAGATATAACTTCCTTCTTTTTCCTCTTTTTCTCTTTTGCCAACAAATCATATAGCAGCAGCAAAAACAAACATTATTATTATTATTATTATTATTATTATTATTATTATTATTATTATTATTATTATTATTATTTTCTTTGATATCTGGCGTTTACACATTTCTTTCCGGGTCCCGCCCAGGGACCTAAGGTTAGAAATGGCATCATGACACTTTCCACTGCAAAGAAAGAATAAAAAATAAAGAAAGAAATAATTACATAGATAAAGCCCTTCGTAAAGTGTGGGCTGTACTTGTCAGAACAATTTTTTGTATTTCTTTGAGGCATGGACTTCCAGGGATCCCTTCAATTAGCCTACTGGAATCTTTTCCAACCAGTCCAAGGGCTCCAACTACAACAGGGATTGTTGATGTTCCCATGTGCCACATTTTTGAGATTTCTATTTCAAGGTCCTTGTATTTTGACAGTTTTTCGAATATCTTCAAAGATACATTGCAGTCTGCAGGGACTGCATTATCAATAAGGAGGCACTTATTTTGTTTGTGGTCTTTAATAACAATGTCTGGGCGGTTGGCTCATTATCATTATTATTATTATTATTATTATTATTATTTTCTTTGGTTTCTGGTGTGTACTCATTTCTTTCCGGGTCCCGACTAAAGACCTAAGTTCAGAAATGGCGTCATGACATTTTCCACTGACCAATTAAAAAAAAATAAACATATTTTACATAGATAAATCCCTTCGTAAGGTATGGGCTGTACTCGTGAGAACTTATTATTATTATTATTATTATTATTATTATTATTATTATTATTATTATTGTTGTTGTTGTTGTTGTTGTTAGATCTATACACCTTTTATTATAATTGTATAACAAAAAATAATCTATGAAAATTGTTAACAGTTTAACCGAAAGCGCGCGGAACCAACAAAATTTAGAACAATTTTTACATTCATTAAGTGCAGAAATGTAGACACTTGTATGCATACAAGAAACACTTGATAAAATAAGTTACGAAAGTACCTTGTCGATCTTGTTAAACCAAATATGTATTAAAAAGGAACTAAGAGTGAGAGAGAAAGAAAAACGGAGATAGGGAGCTATAACCAGTGGAACGCTTATATTATTAACGGTCCGAAATTTAAAAGGAACATGGATTAACATTCTATGATGGCAGAATAACTTATAATGCCATGTGACTAAAATGGCTTTATTATTCAAAATAGATAGATAGATAGATAGATGCAAGCTGCGAATTAGAAATTTGCGCGCCGAAAATAAAACGCATTTTATTAATGATGGGTTGCCGTCGTTTGATGTGAAAACCGTCCAAAAGTTTTTAGAAGTTTTGCAGTTGTATTAGCAAAGTAATGTCGCATTGTCGACCAAAGTCTAACGGTGACTAGAAGTGGGGCGCCTTGGAATTGTGTTAAATGCTAATAGCTGGCACTTCGCGCGAAGATGTGACAGGTTCGTTTCTAAACTCCACACCGTTAACAGACGAAAACATTCCACTAGCGATCTCTCAAGTTTATATCTTCTTTCTTGAAAATGAGAAACGACGGTTAAAGCGATCGGGACATTACACACACTTTTGGTAAGTTCCATAACAAATTTCCACTCGACATTAAACCACTCATACGACACCAGGACTAACTCAACCAAGTACTTAACAGATATTTCCTGTTTATTCTATGGACAGACTGAGATAGATAGATAGATAGATAGATAGATAGATAGATAGATAGATAGATAGATAGATAGATATGAACAGACTGAGATAGATAGATAGATAGATAGATAGATAGATAGATAGATAGATAGATAGATATGAACCGACTGAGATAGATAGATAGATAGATAGATAGATAGATAGATAGATAGATAGATAGATAGATATGAACAGACTGAGATAGATAGATAGATAGATAGATAGATAGATAGATAGATAGATAGATAGATATGAACAGACTGAGATAGATAGATAGATAGATAGATAGATAGATAGATAGATAGATATGAACAAACTGAAATAGATAGATAGATAGATAGATAGATAGATAGATAGATAGATATGAACAGACTGAAATAGATAGATAGATAGATAGATAGATAGATAGATAGATAGATAGATAGATAGATAGATAGATATGAACAGACTGAGATAGATAGATAGATAGATAGATAGATAGATAGATAGATAGATAGATAGATAGATAGATTGATTGATAGATAGATAGATAGATAGATATGAACAGACTGAGATAGACATGAACTGAGAAAAAAAGAAAGAGAGAAAGAGAGAAAGAAAGAAAGAAAGAAACTCGCTACATTCAAATGCCGTGCATTATTTTCGTTTCCTTTCTTGTCTTTCGGTGTCATTGTTTTGAAAAAAGCAGATGCTTATTATATCACATTTTAATAACTTTTTTTTCTCAAAGTAACTTTCTTCTTCTTCTTCTTCTTCTTCTTCTTCTTCTTCTTCTTCTTCTTCTTCTTCTTCTTCTTCTTCTTCTTCTTCTACTTCTTCTTCTTCTTCTTCTTCTTCTCTTCCGTCTTTTAACAATTATCACTCACTCTGTACACGTGTACAAATAGAATAGACAGAAAGACAGACAGCACACTTAGGATGAGCGATAATTCTGTGGACTGCCTTCCGTCATAGGTGATCATGGCTCTCCATTATTTCATCTTCTTCATTATCCATGTGTTGCCATGATTTCTTTACAAAGATATTCGAGCAAATGCCCATTGCATTCGTTCCAGCTTTGAATTCAGAATAGTCACCCTCTTAGACTGGCTGTCACCCAATCCAAGAGAGTTCTGTCTAGTCTGCTATTTAACACATAGCTGGAAGGAGAAGAGGTGTACTCGTGCCTTTTCCGAGTGCAAAAGGGAACTCAGTAGAATAGGCAGGATTTTGAACGGCATGTCTTCTTCCGATCGTCTTTCGTTCATTCTTTTCTTCTTCCTTTCATTTTCTTTTTCACTTTTCTGCTTGGTTTCTCTTTCAATCTAATTAATATTATTCTGACAATTTCTTTCTTTTCTTTCTTTCTTTCTTTCTTTCTTTCTCAGTCTGCTCATATCTACGTCCTTCCTTTTTCAGTGCTTTCTTTCTTTCTCGGTCTCCTCGTAAGTATCATCTTTGTTTCTTATTTTGTTTCTTTCTTCATTTCTTTTTGGCTTTTCCGCTAGTTTTTTTTTTTTAATTTCATTAATATTATTCTTTCTTTCTTTCTTTCTTTCTTTCTTTCTTTCTTTCTTTCTTTCTTTCTCAGTATGCTCATATCTGCGTTCTTTCTTACTTCAGTGCTTTCTTTCCTTCTTTCTTTCTTGGTCTCCTTATATATATCTTCTTTGTTTCTTTATTTCTTCCTTTCTTTGTTTGTTACTTTCTTTCTTTCTCAATCTCTTCCTATTTATCTTCTTTCTTTCTTTCTTCGATGTACTCACATCTATTGTCTTTCTCTTTTCCTTCCTTCCTTCCTTCCTTCCTTTAACTCTCGCATCTCCCGTAACATTTTTTCATTTCTTTATTGCCTCCCTCTTTAATTGTGTTTACCCTTCCTTTCTTCCTTTCTTTCTTTCTTTCTTTCTTTCTTTATCAGTTTGCTCATCTCCATATTCGTTCGCTTTTTCTTATTTCAATCTGTTTCTTTTCTTTTCTTTTTACTTTTTACTTCCATTCACTTTTTCTCTCTTTCCTCGTCCTTTTCATTTCTTTCTTTATCGTTTCTTTTTTTTTTTTACCTTGTCATTCATAATATGCTGTTTCTTTTAATTCAATCCAATTTTCCTAAATATTTTTCTATTTTTTTTCCCCTTTCATCACTCGTTCGTTCGTTCTCCTTTTCCCTCATCCGACATATGGAGGAATGCAGAAAAGCTCTCAGCTTAAAAAAAAACAAAAAATTAATTACTGGTCAGAATCTGAAAAGTTGGTTAGGCCGAGAACTTTTCAACTCCAGCTCATAATTACAGACTTTCTCTTCCTCTTTCTTCTTTCGTTCTGTTTATTTTCTCAAGTAATCAATAATGTTTCCAATACTCGAAATTGAAATTCAATATGACTTAATACAATTTGTTTTTTTTGGGGGTTTTTTTTTTTGCTTTGCTTTGATTTTAATTTTGTGCGCCTGACACAAGAAAATAGCGTCTAATATTTCGCTAAAAATAAAATTGCTGCTTGATTTAATAAAATAAAGCCCGAATCTTTTTTTTTTTCCAGCTGCACAAAATAAGAGGTTTTCGGCTCGAAATAAACTTTTCGCCAGAATATGTCCACAGTTTTTCTTAGTGTTGATTATTGCATTTTATTCAGTTAATTCTACGTTTTCTACATCACGCGGGAAATAGAAACAAGCAATTTATTTAGCTTCCGAAAAGAATGTTGCCATATCTTCCCATTGCTATAGCAAATTTTCATTTCTCTTTATGGGACAATGATATCGCTGAAATCTATCTATCCGGCATGAAAAATATTGACCCATTCAAAAATCTGGGTTACAAGACCACAGCTATGCAACCTCAAAGTAGGCGAGCTGTTTTCATAAACAACTGATTATAAGTTCGATCCTCACTAAATTCACAAAAAAAAAAAACGTTTCTTTTTATACTCTTTTTTTTTTCTTTCTCATTTTACTTCCATTCGCTTTTATTCTTTTTTTCCAATCTTCTCTTCTTTATTCTTTTCGTTTCTTTCTTTTTCTCTTTTTGTTTTTACTTTTTTATTCACTGTAGGCTTTTCATTCTCGGAAAAAAACAGTTCAATCCCCACAAAATGTACAAAAGATTTTCTTCTTTTTTTTATATTAATGATTAATACAAAAATTAACCGTTTCCGTGTAGTGCTGTAGGCTTAGAGATTCTTGATAAAATCCAAAGAAGAATCAGCAATATTATTGGTCCTGACCAGGCGTCTCGGCTTCTGTCCATTTCCCACCGCCGTCAAGTTGCCTCTCGGTGCCTTTTCTATAAATACTTTCATAATAACTGTTCTCTTGAACTCTTCGCGATTACACCTAGACTTTATGAATTTAAGCGCAGTACTCGATTGGCTACCAGGTCTCACCAGTTCACAGTCGAATTGTCTAGATCAGTGTTTCTCAACCTTTTTGAGCAACGTCAAAACAAAAAGCAAATGAAAATATCACGGCACACTTGACAAAATTTTTGAAAGGGTATACATTTCAATGTTATGAAATGAAACCATAGATTAAAAAGATACACACAAAAATATGAATTTACCGTATATACTCGCGTATCATGCGACCTTTTAAAGAGCTAATTTTGAAGCTAATTTGACTACAGTAAATGGATGTATAGTTTGGTCAACGGCGTAGTCAGGGCCAGCAGTACATGCGTTAATTTGATATCTAGTGCATGATGCGACCTCCTTAAAATTAGCTTCAGAATTAGGTTTTCAAATGCCGCATGTTACGCGAGTATATAGGGTACTTTATTTCAATGTTTCTATTCAACAATTTGTGTAATTTATTTAGCAAAATACTAACGCTGAACCATTACTACTTACACACACGCACACACACATACATATATATATATATATATATATATATATATATATATATATAAAAGTTAACATAGAAGTCAGCACTTAGAGACGACAGTCTGTTTCATGCTAGTGCAATCGTCAGGCAACGATATATATATATATATATATATATATATATATATATATATGTATGTATATATATATATATATATATATATATACACCTATGTATATATATATATACACCTATGTATATATATATATATATCTATATCTATCTATCTATATATATATATATATATATATATATATATATATATATATATATATATATATATACACGTATGCTGAACAGTGTTTCGCGGTACACTTAAGAGGATCGCTCGGCACACTAAAGTGCCGTGGCACACCGGTTGAGAATCACTGATCTAGATGTAACCGTAAGTTCTATGCTAGCGGTTTCTTTTCTCGCAGTTCTTGCATGAGGAACTCTCTCCCGGCTCCATGCTTTCCAGCCAATTTTTGTCTTCAAAAATTTAAATGCAATATCAATCGCTATCACCTGTCATTTTGATGACTCTTCTATTATTCTCACTCCTTAATGAGGTTTCTCTCTTTCTCTCTTTCTTTTTTTCTCTTTTTCTCTTTTTCTTTTTTCTTTTTTCTCTTTTTCTTTTTTCTTTTTTTCTCTTTTTCTCTTTTTCTCTTTTTCTTTTTTCTTTTTTCTTTTTTTCTCTTTTTCTCTTTTTCTCTTTTTCTTCTTTTCTCTTTTTCTCTTTTTCTTTTTTCTTTTCTTATTCTTTCACACTCAGTAACCCCTTAGCTTTACTGCCTTGCATGCGTTGATATGATTATTAAAAAAAAAAAAGGAATCATTCGGCATCATTGACTTACTCTCAGTTGAAATTTATAAAATCTTTATTTTAAAGCAGTTTTTCAGGGGATTAGACTTCTCAGCTTAATTAACTGATATCAATATTTTAACTATTAATGGGAGTTTCCTTCCTAGCCTTTTGCTTAAGTTAGTGCGGAATGTCAACATCTTGATTATATCTACATTTTCCCTTCTAGATCCATGTGCAGCGCATTTTTGTTGTTGTTGCTATCGAAAGTGTTCAATTGATGTGGTGTTTGTTATTTGATATATCTCTGTGAATCTGTAGCGCCAGTTTATAGGTTTGATGAACGATTGTCTTCTTTATCATCTAAATACTCATTCGCTTCAGAACATTTTAATCATTGATCTGAGAAAACGCTTGTAAATAGATGATAACTTAAAGATTTCTGAACACTTGCTCAGAATATATATATATATATATATATATATATATATATATATATATATATATATATATATATGAAGGAATATAGTCTTAAAGTGTGCTATATTTATGGGATAAAGTTCTCAATATCAGAGATAGAGCGTGTGTAAATATAAAAGTGAACATAGAAGTCAACACTTAGAGGCGACAGTCTGTTTCATGCTATTTATTTATTTTATTTTGATCGGTGTTTCAGCCCCAAAATTCAACAAATAGCTTTAATCAATCAACAAATAGCTTTAATCAATAATAAATAAACAAATATATAAGATAAAAATTAAAATAAATAACAACAAGCAAAACAATTTGACCCAAATAAATAAGCAAATAAACAACTTCCGGTAAATGACCGCCATAATAGACTACCAACAATAAGCTATATAAACAAAAAATACCGATCAAAATAAAAATAAATAAATAAATAAACATACAAGATAAAAAATAAAAATAAAATTAAATAAAACAAGCAAAATAATTTGACATAAATAAATAAATAAACAAATAAACGACTTCCGGTAAAAGTAACCGCCAAAATAGACTACCCACAATGCATCACTGAACCTTATATATAAATAGCCGAGAAAAATAACAGCACTAGTTGCCTGAGGATTGCATCTATCATGAAACAGACTGTCGCCTCTAAGTGTTGACTTCTATGTTCACTTTATATATATATATATATATATATATATATATATATATATATATATATATATATATATATATTCGACATGCCTAACATCCGCCTGAGAGTCTTGATCTGACGAGGCCTATTTAACCTTTAGCATTCTGCGTTATTAATAGTACTTCTCTTTCCACTGCATTTCTTCTGTCTATTGCAGTAACTTTATTATTAATTTCATTCAAAATTGTTTTTGTTGCCATAGAAGGACATGAAAACACAACTGTGAAATTCAAATAAACTATTGTTCAGAGATATGTCACCTTCATTGGCAGGATAAACTTTTTGTACAGCAAATGAAGTCACATACAGAGTGGTAAAGATTAAGAACACGACTCGAGTTCTCTGATTAACATTGGGGGTTTGTGGCGTCTTATGGTGCTGGACAAAAGAAGCCCTAGAGCAACATCTCCCGTGCTCAATTTCCTTAAATTTTCTATTCAATGTGTTATAACTGATCCATAATCCAAAGTGATTGAAGTGTTTAGAACTTATTAATTCCACATTCTGAATTTTCATGTTTGATTTAAGGTATGTATCACTAAGGAGTCTTTGTGGATTTCTAATTTCCATTGTAATTGAAGCTGTCAAAATGAAAACTGTCATTAAGGTATATTAAGGCATATATATATATATATATATATATATATATATATATATATATATATATATGTATATATCGTAGCCATCTCTTTTACTCCAATAGCTTCATGTCTCGCACCTCTCGCCTGTGAAACTCTCTCCCTTTACCTATTTCCCTGATAGCTCCAGCTATTCAAATGTAATGTCAATCGACGTCTCCAGATGCCATGATCTATCCCCTATCCTTCTCTTCATCCTTTCCTCTATCACTCCTATTTGCTCTCGCTCCAACTCTCTGTAACCCCTTGCGTGCTAGTGGCTTCCCGCCTTGGAGTGCTACGCTTAAAGAAACAAAAACAAAATAAAAAACAAAAAACATAAACAATAGACTACCCACAATGCAATACAACAGACTACCCACAATGCATCACTGACCTCTCTATATAAAACACAACGATCAAAAACACAATGCACATAGCCTGACGATTGCGTTTAGAAAGAAACAAACTTCAATGTCCACTTTTATATTTGCATACACTCTATCCCTGATATTGAGCATTTTAACCCATAATATACCATACCTTAAAACTATATATATATATATATATATATATATATATATATATATATATATGGGCACGTGTGGTTAGAATGTATCGGCCTTAACAGTCACTGTTTACAAACCCACACTTCCTTCCCCATAGAGCTCATCCGAAATTAGTTTTTCAGGAGCCTATATTATTGTCATCCACAGACAGACTGTTTCGCTGTATATATAATAGCTGGCCACTCATATTCGCGGATATCCGTCTACTAGGGCCTAGGATGGAGCCTTGGGGAACACCTGCGTTCGTGGTATAGGAGGTGGAAGAGAATCCGTTGTGAACGACCTTCAATACACGGTTTGACAGGAATGATTGTATTAAGTCAAACAATCGACCTGAAATTCCATAACCCTGAAGCTTGCGAAGAAGGCCGGCATGCCAAACCCTATCAAACGCTTTGGAGATATCTAGAGCCACGGCACGAGCTTCTCCGTTATTATGAAGGGCTTGGTAAACAATTTCTGTGATGGACGTAAGCACATCAGCTGTAGAACTGTAGAACATTGCTTGTCGGAGAGCAGATCATGGGATGTAAGGTGCTTAACCACTTAGGCGTTGATTAAAGCTTCGAAGACTTTGCCGAAGAGGGATAGGTGACTGATAGGACGGTAATTAGAAGGGTCAGAAGGGTCACCAGAGTTCTTAAAGACAGGAACAATGGATGAGGACTTCCAACAGTCTGGAAAACAAGATTCATTGAGGCAGTAGTTATATAATTTGGAGACGGCAGGGGCCAGTTCAGGCGCACATTTCTTCAGGACAATAGCTGGTATCCCATCTCCACCACTAGCCTTGTATTGTATTATTCTAACACTTGTTTTGGTGGGTAGCAACGGTTGAATTTCGAATCATTCAATGGGCTACTGAGTGGGAATAATTGTGGATCCGAAAGTATTTTTCGGCTATTAATAATGTTGTTCGCAAACTTTTCCATTTATCATTGATTATTTTATTGTTGGTGTTATTACTGTGTTGTTGTTTTTTGTGCGTGTGTGTGTGTGTGTGTGTGTGTGTGTGTGTGTGTGTGTGTGTGTGTGTGTGTGTGTGTGTGTGTGTGTGTGTTTATCTGTGCGAACATGGTTTGTTAATTTGTTTATTTGCTTAGTTTATTTACTTATTTATTTGGATTCATTTATTTTACTTGTTTTTATTTATTTTTTATATATTTATTTTCGTTTATTCTTGTTCGTTTACAGGTTTTGGCTTTCAAGATACGTAGTAAAAATTTGTTTTCGTGTCTGCATTTTGAGATGAGTTCTGATCGTTTATTTAGTAGTTTGTTTTGGTCTGGGAAGTTAATAGCTATTTTTCCTCCAAGTGGAGTTTACATTTTGGGGACTGATTATTGTAAGCTGATTTTTTCCCACGTTTTTGTTGTACGGTGGGTTGAACCATATGATGTTTCTCTTCCTGGTGGATTTTTTGTGCTCTGTGATGTGTATGCAAGTGTTGCTGGGTATCCACTATCTTTTAGGGCTGTTTCATAGTTCATCTTCCAGTGAAACCATTTTAAACGAAGCCAAGAAAGACTATGAAGCCGTCCTAAAAGATAGCGGATTCCCGGAAAGAGGAGAAAGAGAGTTAGACATGAAATGTTTGCCTTTTTATAGACTTCAACAATGCCACCTAACGGCGTTTTTTGAAACCAAGTGGAGTAATCATATTTCCGGTCCCTTTACTCTTAGCATCATGGGAAACTGTATTACTTTTTCTTTATTTTCTTATTCATTATTATTATCTTGACGTATTGTAATGGTTAACAAGCTGGTCTTGCTAGAACTAATTACTACTGACTAGTGAGTTCGATCCTCATTGGGTGCCCCCATACTTTCGGCCACATCTAATCTACGCTTATTATCACCATTATTATTATTATTCTATTTATCGATTTTCCCACAAATTCCAACGGCCGTGAGGAACAAAACTTGGCACTTGAAATCCCGTCAGGATAAAAAAAAATCGATGCTTTCGATATGAAATGTCTCTAGGAAAACACTATAAGTCGGTCGGAACAAGTTTGTAACTGAGAACGAACTTAGGAAACAGGAAAATCTATGTTGCAATTCGAAGAATGTCTTCAACGAGCAAATGAAATATGTTTGCCATGCAGCAAGAGACCCATCTATTTGGCTTGCATTCCAAGTATTAAGAGTCGATTCTCACTGGCAGATAATAGCGCGGTCAAAAACTGACAAGGAATCATCCTAAAATCTCAGACAATGATGAATGATCGATGCGGACAGCGTTAACAGTCACATGCGTGAGACTTTACGAGAGTCTAGATTAATTGATTGATTGATCAATGGCGCGGAAGTTACTCCGAAAAAATCGTTGTATAATAATTATAATAAAATCAATAACGACTGTTGACTGATTTGTTTTTTACAGCTTATCAACCCTCTGCAGTGTGTTTAAAGCCAAAATATATTTTGGATTGTAAGAATAATCATTTTTGTTTTTGCGAGTGAATCATTGTATAAGAATTATAATAAAGACAACAACAACAACAACTGATTGCTTATTGTTTTTGAATTTTTGACGGCTTATCAACCCTTTGCAGGTTATTTAAAGCCGAAACATATTTTGGATTGTGAGAATTTTTTTTTTTTTTTTTTGCAAGTTAGAATTGACTGATTTGTTTGTTTAATGGCACATCAACTCCTTATGGGTCATTTAATGCGAAAATTTAATTGGAATATTTTTAACATAATCTTATGAATTTAAGCAAATATATTTTGAACGCAACTGCATGCCTTCAACTACAGATGAAATGTATTGTTAGTCATTTTGCTTTAAAACTGAATTTCTTGTACTTTTACTATAAAAATGTATTTTTATACTTTGATAGTGTTTTGTTTTGGTTTGAGGTTCACTTTGCCTATAGCTGGGACTCTAACAGGTGCTACCACCCCAGGTCAAGGTGGACCTGGAAACAACAGCAATTAACCGCATTAACGCTCCTCAAAATCTCCAATCTTCAGCTACCAGATGTAGTTTACAGCCAGGACTATTTTTTGCAAGTGAACATTGCATTAACAATTGTTTGTAAATAATACGAGATACGAGTCCTAGTATTTAATCCATAGACAGAGGGAGTTAGATTCATATCTTTCCCCAGATTATTAGCTTTTAGGTGAAGGTAACGAACCTGTCTGGAATTCGAAATCGGCTTTCCGATTTCTCATTGTGAGTCGCTATTTATTGCACCAGTCGGACATCCGACAAAGAAAATCAGTCTCTTCTCTAAATCTTTCGTTTTCATTTGTCAGACAAAACACGAAGGAAGCAATGAAATCTATTTTCCATTTTGATGACAATGCCTATTTCGCGCGGCTTTCACGCCAAGTATCAGAATGGATTCCTACTTGAAAACGGTAGCATTTCATTCCAAACGTGCCTCTGCTTTCTTTGTCTTTTCCTATTTCTTTTTCCTTCCATTTTTTTTTCTTTTTCTACCCTTTCAATTTTGCCTCTTTTTAAATCTTTTAAAACCTTTTTTTTTTTCATATTTCTTCATCTTTTTCTTTCCATTAAATCTTTTTCTCTTTTTCTTCCTTTCTTAAAAGTTAAATAATTTTATTTTCATTTTTTTTTTTTTTTTTTGGTTTTCACTTTAACTCACTTTCGAATTAAAACTGCTGAAAATGTATTTTTGTTATATAGGAATAAAGTGTCGCTGCCGACACTGTAGTTTGAACATAGATCGCCAGTTAGCAAACACGGCCGATCCCATTTTGAATAAGTAGATCACGTGATAGTAATTGAAATGTATATATGGGAATTAGCGTGGCGTCTAATTGATCACTATTTATTTCTATTCTATCCTCTATTACTATACAGATTCCTATTTCTACTCTATCCTCTATACTATTCATTATACTATTCTCTATACTGATCACTATACGGGTCACTATTCGGTGATTACTATTCGAGCGAGTATTATCAAGCAAGTACTATTAGTGCGAGATTATTCCAAGGCGTCTGACACCAGAATTGGTCAACGGCGTTAATATTATTGTACCTGCGATTACAAAGTCTCTACTACAACGAGCATTACAATAGTGACAATTCGTTGGCATTACAAAAAGTAGCAACGAGTGTTCGTTTACATCACAAAATAGAGTTGCCTAGTCCACTCGGGTTGTCTCAAAATGTGACTCCAATGTCGCCCTGGCCACCTCGTCCTTAAAACTTAAAAATAAAAGAATCTCTTGACACTCGGTCATGATGACTCTCCACTACTTCCACTTATGAACAGATGCACATGATGATGATGACTCTCCACTACTTCCACTTATGAACAGATGCACATGATGATGATGACTCTCCACTACTTCCACTTATGAACATATGCACATGATGATGATGACTCTCCACTACTTCCACTTATGAGCAGATGCACATGATGATGATGACTCTCCACTACTTCCACTTATGAACAGATGCACATGATGATGATGACTCTCCACTACTTCCACTTATGAACAGATGCACATGCACATGATGATGATGACTCTCCACTACTTTCACTTATGAACAGATGCACATGATGATGATGACTCTCCACTACTTCCACTTATGAACAGATGCACATGCACATGCACATGATGATGATGACTCTCCACTACTTTCACTTATGAACAGATGCACATGATGATGATGACTCTCCACTACTTCCACTTATGAACAGATGCACATGATGACAGCCCCTAGGAAGATGCCAAACTAATTATGGTGAAGCAACTAACAACCAACTCGAGATTTATTGCGTACATAATACAGCAATTGTAGAAAGAGAGTCCGAGATTTACCTTGACATCCCACTCAGCCAGGTTGTGACACAAGGTCGGTTTTTAACGTGGGGACCCGAGTGTTTCCCTCGGGCCGCTAGTCAGAGCTGCTTATAGCTTGTCTAAGCCGGTCATAGCACCGCTACGGAACAGATGTTACGCAACGGGAGGAATACACAAGGGAGGAGAGATGGCCTCCGGAACAGAACAGAACAGATACTACATCTGCAGTATCCACTCTGATGGGGAAAAACCTTCTTCTCCTCCTCACCCAATCCCCCCACCAGAAGAATCCGGAAGGAAAACCCCAGCTTAATCTTAATTCTCCAAGACAAAATGTATAAGTTAATTACCTCCAATCAATTCAAGATCAAAAGTTATGAAAGTTGTTAGTGTCTTTGTTGTTGTTGTTATTAATATTATCATCATCATCATTTTTTGCTTTCTGCTGATACAATCCCTTACCGGGTTATTAGCCCAGAGCCGGAATAGGACAATGTTTTAAACATATGCGTCCTCTTTGAACTAAATCTGATGTTAAGTGATACTTAATATTTTCCTTACGTTGATAATATTTCCTGGGCAGAGCAATTATTCCACATTCTCTTAATCTCTTGTAAACAGGGGTTATCAGAGATTTTGTTAATACACTTGTTTGCACCTTTTTTTAGCGTACCCAGTGCTCCAATTACTGTAGGTATAGCAGTTGTTTTAAGGTTTCATATTTTTTTTTCAATTTCAAAATCCATATATTCGTTTATTTTGTCATATTCTTTTATAAATATATTTCTATTAGATGGCACTGCCTTATCTATGAAAAGGCATTTGTTTTTTCTTCTTTAATTTATAGAAGGCAATTTTTAACCAATCCACTATCTTTCCAAACAAGTAACGGTGATATTGAAGGGAAGGAAGCTGTGGAGAATCATGATCGTCTGCGTCCTGAAGGGGCATGGGATTTAAAATAGGTGAGCACTTCTACCTAGCCTAAGTCCATAAAATACTATTTACTCAAATGACTTTATTATTATTATTATTATTATTATTATTATTATTATTATTATTATTATTATTATTATTTCCTTTGATATCTGGCGTTTACACATTTCTTTCCGGGTCCCGCCCAGGGACCTAAGGTTAGTATTGGCATCATGACACTTTCCACTGCAAAAAAAAAAATAAAATAAAAAATAATTACATAGATAAAGCCCTTCGTAAAGTGTGGGCTGTACTTGTCAGAACAATTTTTTGTATCTCTTTGAGGCATGGACTTCCAGGGATCCCTTCAATCAGCCTACTGGAATCTTTTCCAACAAGTCCGAGGGCTCCAACTACAACAGGGATTGTTGATGTTCCCATGTGCCACATTTTTGAGATTTCTATTTCAAGGTCCTTGTATTTTGACAGTTTTTCGAATATCTTCAAAGATACATTGCAGTCTGCAGGGACTGCCATATCAATAAGGAGGCACTTATTTTGTTTGTGGTCTTTAATAACAACGTCTGAGCGGTTGGCTCATTATTATTATTATTATTATTATTATTATTATTATTATTATTATCTTCATTTCTTTTCTGTTTAATCAAGTCCCTTATCGGAACATTACCCGAGTCCTAGGGCAAGGTATGGTAGTAAATCTATATATTCTGTTTGCACAAATTTTGAAGCTAAGTGATACTTAACCCCTTTCTCGACAATTATTTTGAGAAAAAAAGTTTCATTTTCAGGCGAATTTTTTTATTTGTTTTTAATATAATAACTAAGAAACTGAGGTACCTTGAAGTACCTGAGCGGTGGCTAACACCTCTACCAGACGTGTAAGTTGACAGTTGGACTCGTTTCAAGCTCAGTCTAGTGATACACTTTCGATACATGACTGACGAGGCTGATTTTTTTTTTCCGCGGTAGGTTGCCATTTCTTTCTGCGGTAGACCAGTTGCCATCCAAGGCTATAGAACCCGGTCAGTCCTGCTATTTACTTATAATTCATACCTTTCCCAAGCACGTAAGTGAATGTAATGGATTCGACTGGAATTCAAACTTGGCTCTCTGATTCCTCAATCCGAGCCGCTATCCATTACTCAAAAGGACCTAAAATGAATCAAGATCGACGTATAAGCACGTCTGTAGCTGGCTTTTGAATTTTATGTGTTGGACGTGTTTATTCGCCCGTGACTGTAAAAGAGACTTTCGGTAAAAAAAATAAACA